>OX940974.1:4640379-5199004 GCA_954871275.1 Leptopterna dolabrata | reverse complement strand
ATGGAGAACCCTGGGCCGCCTTTCCCTATCAAACCTACCCTTTAGCATCATACCTAGCGTCTTTGTTGCCGATAGCTTCATCTTGCTCCTTTTACACCATTCACTCACCACTCTCATCACTCTCATACCACGCTCCTCTAGCTGCACTCTTGACTCACCATTAACTAGAATAACCCCATCATCCGCAAAAGCCACTATGTCTACCCACTCATCCCCATCCACATTCATACCAATCACACACTCAATCAAACCTTCCATTATCAGCTTCCATAACTGGGGCCCCAGGACAGAGCCCTGGGGACACCCCCTGTCACACATCTTCCATACCCTCTTACCACCTACATCCATCTCTGCGGTCCTACTCCTTAGATAATCACACATCACTCTCCACACGTCCCCGTTCACTCCACGCTCCCTAAGACAGCCCAAGACATGAGGCCACCAGGCCCTATCGAAGGCACCCTCCATGTCCAAGAATATCCCCATTACGTACCTAGTTTCTGCTCTCCTCACAATTTCCCTAACCCTATTCATAGCATCTTCCGTGTTCCTCCCCTTCATAAAACCATATTGCCTATCGCTCATCCTCCTATAAAATATATCTTCTAATCTACCTACCATTATTTTCTCAAAGATCTTGCCTAACACGGGGAGGAGAGTGATGGGCCTATATGATCGGCTCAAGGAAGGATCCTTATCCTCACCCTTGAGCAAGGCCACCACTACTCCTCTTCTCCATCTTCTTGGGAAAAGCCCATACTTTAGAAGTGCCCTACAGCCAAAATTTCTGTAGAATAATAAACCCCATGTGACAAGGACTTTGCAGCGTTTTTTACGTTTGGCCGAGGTTTGAACTCTGGTCGCCAGGAACCTTTCTCTCACCGAATAAGGAGAACCTTATTTAGAACTTAGCCCACTCGGCCACCCTGTCTGTATTATTTTTTTATATAAATAAATGGATACGCTTTCTCTACTTATGTTTGTAATGAAACATGTAAACTAAACGGATTTTGAACTCGTTCTGTGAGCCGGTTCAAAATCCAGTTAGGAAATTAGAGTTTGGGTGAATGTGCTGAACTAGAGGAGAGCGCTGAACCTGTGCGCCGCCTGGCTTTTGAGACTGCTGGTGACTAAATTCAAATTATTTCGACCAGTTATTCACGATTTGGCATATAGGTCACAATGACCTGTCCAGGGGCAGAATATAAGCTTCATCATCAAAAATACTAAAATTATATTCCTCAAATAAACAGGTTTCTACTACAAAGCTTTCTCTAGCGTTAGTCAGACGACCAACCATACTTAGCCTCTGTTGAATTAAATGGCCTTGAAACTCCGCATTTCGTACTCAATTATCTTCCAAGCCAACTTATAGACTTGAAAAAAGTGCTTCTTAATCACTACACAGTAATTCTGAATATTGACTCTAATCCAGAATAGTTTGTGTATTCTCTAAATCATCTTATAACTGCGTAATATGACGTCAGTTTAAATAGGCTCCTTTTGAACTGCCGTCTGACTCACTGCAGGACTCGTTGATCATTTCATCATGATATACAATAACTGTTACAAAATCGTTGTCTTTGGATCGAGGTTCACAGACCAATATCCGCTTGGGATGCCGTAAGGGATTATTGAAATCCGATTACAAGGGAGCGGAAATTCTCCAGGCGATATCTTCCTCCCCAAGTAATTCACTTAGAACTTGTCGAGATATTGTTTTGAAATGTTGCTCTTATTGATGCGTTGGATTTTTCTTTTGTAAAGTAAAAGTCAAGTCAAGTAAAGTTAAAAACGCTGCAAAGTCCTTGTCACATGGGTTTATTATTCTATTGGACATACCTACAGAAAGGTTGGCTGTTCATTAATTGTTTCTTTCATGCGTAATAATCGAAATAGCTACTTCTGATGGTTTCCATTAATTTTGGCCCCCAAAACACAAATTAGGTATGTACGCTCTTTTTTTTCTTTTTTTTTAAAACTATCTTTGATCATTGGTAGTGCCATTTAATCGTCCTGAACCACGTCTTGACACTTTTTCCAGTGTTATTATACAAACTGATGGTGATTTCAGACGATTTCCCAGGTTTTTCACTCATAAAAAATCAATTCTGGGAGCTGAACATTTGGTAGAACTAAATTTTCCACTCTTTCGTCAAAATCGACTTCATATTCGGTCTTCTCGTCCCCAAAAACATAGAAAACGATATCTCAGAAGCTCATGTTACCAATATGTTGCTAAAACGTAAAAAGTACCTATTTTTACACACATTTTCACTCATAACACCCCTGGGTATATTCCGATCGGGCTGAAAAGTTTCGGGACACAACTAGGGCCCAAATGGAGCATGTGTGCGAAAGAACGATTTTTTTAGACCGAAAATGAAGCCTGTACACGTGATACGGCGGACGGCGGACGGCGTACGGCGGACGGACATTGCATTTTTGGAATCTATGCACCTTGAAACGTAAAAGAAAAAAGTTTGAGGGGGTGTTATAAAATTTTTTTGCTGAGCGAATACATAGGTGTATTATTCACAGAATAACAAACCAAAACGCTGCAAAGTCCTTGTCACATGGGTTTATTGTTCCACTGGACATACCTACAGAAAGTTTGGCTGTTCGTTTATTGTTTCTTTCATGTGCAATTATTGAAGTGGATATTTTTGATGGTTTCCACCAGTATTGGCCCCCCAGAACACGAATTAGGCTCGTTAATTATTTTTTATTTTTAAAAATTAACATTGATGGTGCCATTTAACGGTCTTGATTCATCTGCTAATACTACTTCTGGTGTTATTATACAAATTTATGATGATTTCAGACGATTTCCCAGGTTTTCGACTCATAAAATGAATTTCGGGAGCTTAGCCCTCGTTAAAACCTCAATTCTTCCCTCTTCGCTCAAAATCAAACAAATATTCGGTCTTCTCGCCGTAAAAAAACATGGAAAACGATACTTCACAAGCTCATGTTCATTAAAACCTCAAAAATCCCTAGAACACCCCCTTTTTTACACTCATTTTTCTATCATATCACCCCTGGGTGTATGCCGATCGGGCTGCTGTGTTTCGGAGCGCAATTAGGACCCAAATGTGTTCCCAAATGGGGACCCGAACTGTGTGCGAAAAAACGACGATTTTAGACCAAAATTTGACGTAAAATTAAGGCTGAAAGTTCCTTAGAACCTCAATTTTCCACTCTTTGGTCAAAATTGACTTCATATTCAGTCTTCTCGTCCCAAAAACATGGAAAACGATACCTCAAAAGCTCATGTTACTAACATGCTACTAAAACACTAAAAATACCTATTTTCATACCCATTTTCACTCATAACACCCCTAGGTATATTCCGATTTGGCTGCAAAGTTTCGGGACACAAGCAGGGCCCAAATGGAGCATGTGTGCGAAAGAACGACTTTTTTAGGTCGAAAATGAAGCCTGTACACGTGATACGGCGGACGGCGGACGACATTGCATTTTTGGAATCTACGCACCTCGAAACGTAAAAGAACAAATTTTGATGGGGTGTTATAAAAATTTTTTGCTGAGCGATTACATTGGTGTATTATTCACAGAATAATAAACCAACAGCCATTCCAGGTTGAGGCTTTTCTCCCGACCGCCCTGCCAGCGTCGGGGACGTGATCAGCTGTCCTCCAGTGATAGGATATGAATTCGGTCTGATCATTTCGCTCTTTACTTGGCTACTCATTGCCTCGCCTCCTCGTGTGGAGAGAGGTTCGCCCAACAACAGCTACATGGATCATACTTGGACGTGTCACCACGTGTCACGGCGGTGACCCATCCAAGTACTAACCACGCTCGATGTATCTTAACTTCGGTGATCTCACGGGATCCGGTTTGTTCCACCTGGTAAGGATGCCGGGCAACTCTTGTAACCCCTCAGTGATGTCAGAATTCAACTCAAGTGAATCAATTATTGAATGGCGTAGTGGTGATGATGAGGGTTGGAATGGATGAGTGGTGTGCGGTTTTAGATGTACAATGTTTTGAAAGACCGAATGAAATGATCACATATCACATAAATATTATGAAGTATTATGAGTGATTATGAAGGTTGTTAACGAGTATTGGCAGCAAGAACGAATGAACGCAATATAGACATCTGAGTAGTTCATAATTGTAAAAATCACATGCTTGCATGAGCGGCTCGACTTTCCATCCATATTTATGTATTCATGTATATGTACGTGTATGAGGATGACGGTATGAGTATTTCATTCCAGATGATGACCTGACGACCTTGGCTACATGGAGCCAGAAAGATGAATACTCGGATAATTTCCAAGGGTGGAAATGAAGACCAGGAATCTTGATGTAAACAATACCCAGATAGTCCTGATTTATTTTTCTATGAAAGTTCCAGTTTGGTGGATGTTTTTTGGGTTTTTGGGTGGGTATGTGAAGGTGATTATAATCAATTTGCGTATTTTTTTTTCGCCATCAGTTCCTAATGCAAACACACTGTACACACACTGGACACTGTACACTTATAGGGTGGTTATACAAGCAAAAAGCTGATAATTATTCGGGCGAGAAACAATGGGTGGGTTTTGTTTGAAAGAGAAAACACTTCAACTCTCGAGGAATGTATTTACAAACCTTAAATAGTTTCCAATGCGTCTTCAGTACGTTCGTTTTTGTCAAGTGAAAACGTTGTGGGAGGAAATGGGCGATTGTAAATTCAACCAAAGTTACTATCTGAGTATAATCCTTGATGTAAACTCCACCGGAGGTCCCCAGTGGGCCCTCTAGCGACACTGTAAACTCCACCAATATATCTCAAGGTGCACCCAAAGGCGTCTTGTGAATTCTACAGACGGATTTGAAAAAACGCTGCAAATTATTACACAACGGTTTATTATTTACTTGTATAACTGCCCCTTTAGCGTAGATCACTGTTTTCTGTGGTCAGTACCTACCCTAAAGCCCCCCTCCTCCCCCCCCACAGGAAAGCCCTAAATTGAGTACTGGGACCGGCCCGTGAATCACAGGTTCATAAAAATGCGCGGGATTAAATATCGTTCAATTACTAATTATTTGTTTTTATTCATGAAGCATAAGGTAAATAATAAACCGTTGTATAATAAACCGTTATGTAATAAACCGTTGTGTAAGAAGCCGCTGTGCAATAATTTTCCTGTATAGATGCCCCTTCTGCGTAGATCACTGTTTTCTGTGGTCAATACCTACCCTCGTGCTCCTCTCCCCCCCCCCCCCCCCCACATACAACACGTAAAGCCCTACATCGAGTACTGGAGCCGGCCCGAGAAATACAGTTTCATAAAAATTTGCGGGATTCAATAAATCAGTCATTATTTATTTGTGATTATTCATAGATCATAACGTTTGTTCAAGTTACAAAAGTGCCTATCAACAAAATCCGATAGAGCCATCATTTTTCAAATGAAATAATATCACAGAACGACCAACTTGACTTCATACAGCCATCCGTGATTATGATAAGGTGTTCCCTAGCAATGATATCTGGGCCGGATTCATACCGTTTCATTCACAATCATGTTGACGAAGCTTTTTGGTGCAAACGGACGGCTGGAGTTACAATGCTCCGGATGGTCTCGAAAAGTTATTTCGTTCAAGATCAATTTAAAAACGCAAAAAAAAAAAAATACCCTTCTGTTGAAAGTTTTCGAGCTACGGCGTACTGAAAATTTGAACCCCTATTTTTCACCCCTTAGAGATGAGTGAGTGACAGTAACGCCGAGCTTCGAGGACCAACTAGACCCCAAACGGGAGCTACTAACCAAACTTCATTAATTTTTGTTCACGGTAACCAAGAAAAGTGCGAAGTACGGCGTACGGCGGACGGACAGAAACGAGGGGTTACTTTTTTTAATAAATTTAAATTTTAAATACATATAAATTTCAATTTATTATATAAATTTTAAATAGTTTTTAAATAAATTTTCCAAATGTTCATTATTGACTATTATAAACCTAAAATTTGTTTCTTCGAATGCCAGATTAGAAATATTACATCGAAAATATTAATTCAGTGTAGCCAAAACAGCAAAAATCATAATTTTATCCCATAAAAATTACGCCATAATGGTTAGAAACAACATGTAGGACATACAGGCCTGTTATCAATTTTCCCATGTACTCAGCTAGCCGTACCTCTAAATTACTCTTTCTTCTTCGTGTTAAAATTTTTAGAATGTCGAGGATGGGACAAACTATTCAATTTAACGAAAATTTCTGACTGGGAAGAGAGGAGAGCTTTGACGTAAACAAAAATTTCCAGTCATGCAGCAAGGCTTCAAGAGCGAAATTCCAAAGGTATATTCGTGCTATTGTGTAAAAAGATGACAGCGAGAAACCATACCTCTTTTCGTGAAATTATATAATTTTTCCGTGATTTTAGCCATTTTTATCAATTTTTGACCCCTATAAGGTCTAATTCGACCCACTATTTTTTGAGAAAAATATTTTTATCATCGAAATAGTCCCTCTTTCTGTCGTGAATCACCATCCCACACAACGTCATGTGAGTTAATATGGATTTTAACCCTTAATACCAATTCCCCCCCCCCCCCCAAATCCAAGTTTGACCCCTATTCTGGATGAAAAACAACTGAAATGGTATTTTTCAGTCTTTACTCACCCTCCCATTCCATTTTCAGTGATTTTATATCAACTGCTCGCGATTTCAGCCGTTTTCAGCGATTTTTGACCCTTAAAAACCCAAATTTGACCCGCTTACAATTTTTGAAAATTGCTCATCTTTGAACTCTCGTTTTATAAATATGGCAGTACAAACGTTTTGACAAAATATGGATCTAGGGATGAATTCAGGATGCTCTGAAATGGATTTCCCTATTACATAAAAAAAATAGAAATAAAATATTCATGTTCTGAAAATTTTGGACCCAATTGTATTGTTTTTTTTTTTTTTGAAAATTCGTTAAAACAACATTGAAAGGATGTGGGCTAGTAGTGTTCTCTTTTAGCTGCGCACGGAGGGATTCGCATGCATTCGTTGTAAGGCTTGTTGACGTAGTAGGAACGGCCCACGTTTTGTGAGGATTTTGTGCTTGAGGGCGAATGTAGTTATCACAAACGTGATAACAAACCTCCTAGTCACCGTACTTGTACGCTGCTTAAAAAATTTCAAAACCGTCGACGACGAGTTGAATGTTACCGCGTTCACCAAAAGTTGTCGCTACATCCATTTTTAGCCAACTCACTGAACGTCAGGTTCAGACCGTCACGTGAACCCATTTATTTATTTGTCCGGAACAAACCCGGTGGAATTTACACTTCTATACTGGATTAGATTCTCCCGACTTTGTGGAATTGTTTACATCTTCGGCTTGAGAGATAATCCGTGATCCTTGCAGGTAGCGGACAGATGGGTGGAGTTTACTACCGCCCGAGGAAATATTTGATTTTGGAGAACAGCTCTCTGCTTACACAAAGAAGTCTTGCATTTACTTATAGGAAGAAAAGTTTTTGTCCTCCAAAATCAAAATTTCCAGTTGCTTCAAGCGTTCTAGGCCTTTCCGAACAAATTTGGCTCCTTGTCTGATTGCCTGTGTGTCCGCGAATCTGTGCATCGCGCACAAGTACACGAAGAAAAGTGATGAAGAGCTGAAATTCGGAGGGTAGAAAGTCCTTGGATGGCCCCATATGATTATCATCGGAATCTGATTTGAACTTCCGTCTGAGCACGCACAAAAGTGAAACCCTTGCTACACGAATAACTCCGGTTATGATCAATCGATTGTGATGAAATCGACAACAGGAACTCTGTAGGTACATTTATGCGATTCAAAAGATCGGTCTATAATTTCCGTCTGAACAATCATATACCATCGGAGAAACATAATCACCCTTGTAAAAACTGATCTGGTTTCATGGATGGATGGTATGGTGGTTCATACAGTGGTTCCACTGTATGAACCACAAGTTAATACTGTATGGAACCACTTATGGAGGTTCATACAGTGGTAGTGTCGTGGTATCCTCCCAGAACCACAATTTCAATATGTAGAAATAAGATCTCGCCAAATAAACTTAGAAGTGGGGACGGAAGACGCAGGAGAGCCGAGGGCCAGCCTGGGGATAGCTGGAGGATGGAGGGAGATAGCTCCCAAGCCTATATATACTCGCCTCCTTCGCCTTTTTAACCGTTCAACACTCTCCTCTAGTCGCTGACTACTCTCTCCTCTCCTTACCTCATCTCTCTCCTTACCTAAAAGATCTTGGGCATGGTGGTGATTCGCTCATAATCAAACCAGGCAAATTCACCCTAAAAGATCTCGGGCATGGTGGTGATCCGCTCATAACCAAACCGAGCAAACCTTCCAAAAAGATCCTGGGCATGGTGGTGGTCCGCCCATAACCAAACCAGGCAACGAACCCGAAAATATTCCGGGCATGGTGGTGATTCGCTCATAACCAAACCGGACAAAACGCTCCAAAAAGATCCCGGGCATGGTGGTGGTCCGCCCATAACCAAACCGGGCACATCCCCCCTCGACGCCGCTCGTAGTGGATATGCGTCAAATTTACATTCACTACAGGTAGCTTTGGAGTTTGCCATTTCAGTAAATTGAAATGGTTACTGCAAAGCCATAAGCCCCACCTTGGCAGACTTTCCTCCTTCTTGAGGAATAAATATATAAATCTGAATGAATCAACCCAGATCACGCTAGTAGGTGTGTACTGGTTCTGATGCTAATTCGGAGATACTATTGGTAAAAATTTCGACCCGAATAGAAGCATCTGCATGCAGCAAGAGAATGTTGAAAGCCAGCATTAGCTATGGGAATGCCGTAGTGATGGGACCAGTTTAATGACACCGGTGTAGACAAGAGAAGTAAATGCATGCTAACGGCGACTATGAAATGTCGTAACTGAGGCTCTTGCAGGTATTCTAAAGGTAATCACTATTGAGTGAAAGCGGCAAACAGTGCGTGTTGATATTAGGGTTGTTAAAGGACCTAGTGATAAGCGAGGTAATGCATAGCAAGTAGCTATGTCTTGCTATAAAACCAATATAATATAGTACTCTATATAGGTAACCCATCCACATTAATACCTTCCAGAAGAATTACTTCAGGTTATATTGAGACGGGATAGAATGTGGCAAAAAGTTGCCGAATCAGCAACATACACCAGTACTTTTCGGCATGAATTTTCAAATTTAACTGTTTATAAAATGCACGTCCGAGGTGTGGTGTTGAATAATCGGTCGCTCTTACGACCTGATGAAAATTATTGATGAGTACAAAATTAATGGATAGGTACATGCAGAATAATACAGTTCGGAACGTTGATTCTCGCCTCGAATTTCTAGTAATGGCCAGATTAATATGGAACGTGCCACGGGAATTCCCCAAACAATACAAACTGTCGGGCAAGTGAGTACGCGTAATAGCTGAGTGGTGGCAGTTAACGCCGTGGATCGGTCGGATTTTCAATTAGAATAAATAGAAAGATTTACTATTTCATATTAAAATAACATCAGTGCTACCAAACCATACCAAAACCTCATCTCCTTTACAAAATCAACACCTTTTTTCCTTTCATAAACAAAGTACTCGTCTTACAACAACATACTCCTCTTCATCCTTCAACCTCCCTTCCTAATCATATTTACTTAAGCAAAACCTAACTTATTAGCCAATCTAAAAGGCTCTCGCGATGTTGTGGCAAGTTAAACTAAATTGTGGCATTTATTTTTGAAGCGCAGGTTGCCAAAGCCGATCTAGCATCTTTGGCCAAAATCCCCCCCCCCCCCCCCCCCAGCCATTCTAAATCGACCAAGTTACTTAGGGCGTACAAGTTACATATGGGCTTGTCTCGATGTGATGTTTCATGTCCAAGGCCTAAATGAATCGCTCATAAAAATAAACTTGATAGTTAAAACCCCTATTTTGGACCGAATGGATTTCGTTTTCCAAGCTGAATCGAATGTCTTCCCGAACCTCCATGACCGTAAAAAAAACTGTTAAAAACCCAATTAAAACGTAAAAACTGGTTTTTACCAGTTATTTACATTAAAACAAACACTCGATTTTCTCGAAAAACTTGTTTTTCAAATATTCAAACGTGATTTTCTCCCCTAGAATTAGTGCAGTAAAATGAAAAATAACCACACCGTTGGAAACCTGAGATTCTGAGAAAGTTTTCCCGTCACGTGCCCGTTCAATCACCGATTATTTCTGGGACCCATTTGAAAAATTGTGATTAGGAAAATTTGAGAAAATTTTCTTTTCATTCCGATTTCTTGCCTGCTGAATGTACAACAAACTGTATGTTAGGGCCGTATTGTAATAGGAAATTTACCTTCTGTTTCCAATGCAGTCATTTTTTTAATTTTACATGTCATTTGAGGGAGTTATGGCCATTGTGAATAGGTTGAAAACAAGAAAAAAATCGTAAGAGTAAAAACTCAGGAAAACAAGGGTTAACAAAAATTACAAAGAGGAACTTTTTGTTGGAAATGAGTTTTATGTATCCCCTCGCCCCCGCAATTAAATTCATGGAGGTGCAAGAATAGGAATAATTATCATGGCCTCTCTCAATTTTATCAGAATCAGTTGAATCAACGACACAAATAAGTTAAATATATCGAAATTAAAGAGAGCGTTATAATGGTTTTGGTTTATGAGCATGCGCAGACGCTCGAGCATTCCCAACGACATTAATAGGGGCACCATTTGGTACCCAATTTGCATGATCCCTGACAATATCAGAGTCTTTTCATTAATTGGGAACGAGCGGGTCATGGATTTCATTGCGCATCAGCAGACGGAAGTTACACGGGAATTGTGGTGGCATTTACGACCTGTGTCTCATTCCCCATAAACCCACCGGATCACAGCTCGAATTGTGCTGTCATTTGAAGCAGATACCCACATTACGTGGGTAGGCATCAGGAAGATGTTCAGCCTCATTTTTCAATAAACACTGTGGTTAGCCAATCGTAGAAACCTTTACCAATCAATATGAAACCACGTAACGTTATGGTGAGACAGTATCATCCTCCTACTTGACAGGCAGAATACAGGCAGGAATACATTAGGCTTCTCTACCGACGGGACGCGAGGTAGATAGAAAGCGAAAATTACAATACTTACTTACAATTAGTTAAACCATAACAAGTAACATTGCATGAATGGTGGAGAGGAATAGCCAAGTCACAAACGAAAGGGTACCTATAGCAATATCTAAAACTACACAATTTCCACGCCAAAAGTGTTGTAATTTCAGTTAACAGTTTCAAAATTTCCTCCAAAACTTGTGGCGTCTCTCAAAATGTGTGCCAACTATAACCCGGATTTATAGGGCAGAAAAGGGGATCAGATGTTGGGTGCTTTCATAATTATCATGCATAACGGTTAAATTCTCATCTTGGAGGGACAAAAAACTTCAAATTCATTGGCGAGAGAGAAGCTCAAAAAGATTTTGAGGGCGAGCACTGAATCTGACCTGATACAGGTTATGTAAATATCGTGATTAGCGGTATACGCTGTGTATGTGTAATGTGTATGCCATTCGGGTCTATACCTCATCAATGAGGTTCTGTTACGTTACGAACGCAAATCATGTGGGACTTGGGTATCCGCAGTGGAGTGAGGGGAATGGAAAGAAGGGAA
This sequence comes from Leptopterna dolabrata, assembly GCA_954871275.1. Taxonomy (NCBI): domain Eukaryota; kingdom Metazoa; phylum Arthropoda; class Insecta; order Hemiptera; family Miridae; genus Leptopterna; species Leptopterna dolabrata. The sequence goes on along the minus strand of OX940974.1, from coordinate 5,187,353 downwards.
GAACAAGGCATGCATGATAAAGAGAATTCACGGGGGGGGGTCTGCCAGAACAAATCGAAATTACTACAAGGGTGGAAAACCGTTGGTGGCGCCGTACAAAATGTGGGATTCCAGCTTGAAATGTGATATCGATGATACGTAAGAATGGCTCTGAGGATTTACTGCCACTTTCTTTCTTTAAATACGAAATGTTCTGATAGATCCCTATCCATAAAACGCTGCAAAGTCCGTGTCACTTGGGTTTATTATTCTACCGGACATGCCTACAGAAACGCTGCTGTACATTTATTGTTTCTTTCATGCGCAGTAAATGAAATAGATATTTTAGATGGTTTCCACCAACTTTGGCCCCCAACACATGACCTCAGTTTTTTGTTTTTTTTTTGTTTCTTTAACAGATTTTCTTTGAACATTGATAGTGATTGATAGTGTTAGTTGTATTGATTCATCTGCTAATACTAGGTACTTCTAGTGTTATATACAAATTTATGGTGATTTCAGACAATTTCCCAGGTTTCTGACTCATAAAAAGAATTTTGGGAGCTTAACCTTTGTTACAACCTCAGTTCTTCACTCTTTGGTCAAAATCAAGTTCATATTCGGCCTTCTCGCCCTAGAAAAGATGGACAACGATACATCACAAGCTCTGTTCACTGAAACCTTAAAAAAGAAAAGAAAAAAAAAACACCTCGAAAACCCCTATTTTTGCACCCTTTTTCTCCAGCAACACCCCTGGGTGTATTCCGGTCGGGCTGCCGAGCTTTGGAGCACAACTAGGACCGAAATGTGTTCCCAAATGGGGACCCAAACTGTGTGCGGAAGATCGACGATTTTAAACCAAAATCCAACGTAAATTTAAGGCTGAAACTTCATTAGAACCTCAATTTTCAACCCACTGGTCAAAATCGACTTCATGTTCGGTCTTCTCGCCCTAAAACACATTGAAAACGATACCTTATAAGCTCATGTTATTAAAACACAAAAACCACAAAAAATTTATTTATTTATAAGTACCCATTTTTCACTCATAACACCCCTGGGTATATTCCGCTCAGGCTGCAAAGTTTTGGGACACAACCAGGGCCCATATGGAGCGTGTTTGCGAAAGAACGAATTTTTTAGACCGAAAATGAAGCCAGTATGCATGACACGACGGAAGGCGGACGGACATTGCATTTTCTGAATCTACGCACCTTCAAATGTAAAAGAAACATTTTTGAGGGGGTGTTATACAATTTTTTTGCTGTACGAATACATAGCTGTGTATTATTCGCAGAATAATAAACCAAAAGTAGGTCATCGATTAACGAATTTCTGTTTTCAACAGTTTCAAACCTTAGCGTAAATAATATCAGAACGTATCTACCCTTCTAATGAAAGTTGCTGAGCTACGGCTTCTTGAAAATGACCGACAGTAACATCTGGCTTCGAGGACCAACGAACTAGACCCCAAATGGGACATACAAACCAAATTTCATTAATTTTGGTTAATGGCGACTAAGGTAAATGGCGCGTACGACGGACGGACCAAATTTTATTAATTCCATTTTCGGATTCTTCGTACCTTGAAACGCAATCCATTAAACTTCGTAGGGAGAGTTTTTTTTCAGAACTTGATTTTTAAGTGCTTGATGATATGTAATTATGGTTACAATCTCCCATTCAATAAATTACGTACCTATTTTCACCCATAAACATGAAGATAATAAATTAACGTTCATATCACAGATAGGTTTCAGTGTTAGATTTCAATAAATTAGAATTACACGTAGGCATGAATAAATAATAAACAAGCAATTTTCAGAACAATAAATATCAACAATGTCTTCATAATTTTAAGCCACATTACTTACAAAAATTTCACGCTTATCTTTGGTAAGAGGTTTTGTTAGGTTGTTTGTTAGGTTTTGAACGTTGGCTAGTAATATCATTATTGGCTAGAGCTATTGCTCCTTGATTATCACAATGAATTTTAAATTGTTTAACAGATAAAGTTGGTTCAATTTCTCTAATTAATGAACGAAACCATAAAATTTCTTGAGTTGTGAATGACAATGCCATGTACTCCGCTTCTACAGTTGACATGATTTTGTTGATTGCTTTTTACTGAACCACCTGATCTGCCCACCCATATATTTTATACAGCAACCAGTAACTGAATGTCTGTCATTAATAATATTTCCCCCATCAGAATCACTGAAAATATCTGGTTCCCGATTTCCATTTTTGTAAAATGTTAGTTGCAATTTTGAAATGCCTTTCAAATACCTAATAATTTGTTTTAGAGCATGCCAGTGAATTTGTTTCGGATTTTGGTTAAATTTACTCACTTGGTTCAGAGCAAGTGCACAAAAAAAAAAACAAAAAAATACATCTGGCCTTGTTGTTTGCGACAATTATAGTAAACTTCCCACTCCTTCACGGTATGGCATTTCACCAGCACATGGGGCACTTTCGTCGTTCCAAAGCGTTCCGGGGTCCATGGGGGTGCTGACGGGACGACATTCGGCCATTCCGAATTTCTGGAGGATGGAGTTGGTGTAGTCCTCTCGGCCAAGTTTTAGGGTTCCCTCTCGTTCATTTCTGGTGATTTTCATACGAGGAAATTTGTGAATTTTCCAAGTTCCTTCATTTCGAACTGTTTTTGAAGCTCTTGGATCAGTTTGTTTTGCTTCCGAGTCTGCAAGGAAGCGGAAGCTTTGTTTTCACTTTCGAAATTAAAATTTTTTTTGTGCTCCAAAATCAAAATTTCCACTTGCATTTTGCGTTTCAGGACCTCCTGAACAAATTTGGTTTCGTGTCTATCTGTCTGTCCACATTTCCTTGCCACAGCCATAACTTCCACAATTTTGATCCGATTCCAATCAAATTTTCAGGAATTGTGTGGGTTTAGCGTTAGATGGTCCCCTATCAGTTTCATCATGATCGAATCAACGGTTGCCTCTCGCAGGCGCTAACGAGATTTTCTTGTTACCGTCATAACTCCATCAATTTTGAACGGATTGTGGTCAGATTTTCAGGGATGATGCGGGTAAGGTTCCTTGAGGTCCCATACGACATTCATCATGATTGAATCAGCGGTGGCAGTGGCACGTGGCACTGGCACCGCGTACATTCCAAACGTCGAGCATTCCAGACCATAGAACTATAAACCTGGAAGGGCCTCTACGTTGACGAATGAAATGACGGGCTCCGCACCCTGCTGAGCTGATGTGCTAAATTCTCTCCTGTCCACACTGGGAAGTTGAAATTTGATAGGGACTCTTTGCGTTCTCAGCTCTATACGTGGATTAATTACTTTCTCTTAAAGCATGAATACTAACTATTATTAAATAACAGTTAAATAATTCCGTTAATTAATCTGAATCTTTATGTTAATTAATCCGGTAATTAATCATAATCTTTATGTATGAAAACCAAATTGTGGCATCATACTGTGAAGGCCACGAGGAAACTTCTGTGCCATGTTCTTGGCAGTGTATTGGTTATGATACTGTCTGTCAACAGGAGCACATCGTCAACTAAAACACTCAGGATGATGTTGATGTTGTTTTCCCGTTTGAAGTATAGGCAGGGTTTGGCTTTGGATTGTTGTAGTCAGTACTTAATCAAGACTTCGTGCAATCGCTTCAACCGGCATCTTCCACTTTGTTTCAGTCCGTATATTGACTTTTTCAACTTCCAAACTTTCTTGTGGTGTTCGGGTTTTTCTCAAGCTTCTTCTGGGGGGACGACATAAATTTCTTCGTCCAGTATGCGATTTAGGTACGCGGTCCTGACGTCCAAGTGTTGTAAATTAATGTAAACAACCATTCCAGGTTGAGGCTTTTCTACCGTCCTCCCTGCCAGCGTCGCGGACGTGATCAGCTGTCCTCCAGTGAGAAGATCAGAATTCGGTCTGATCATTCCGCTCTTTACTTGGCTACTCATTGCCTCGCCTCCTCGTGTGGAGAGAGGTTCGCCCAACAACAGCTACACGGGTCACATACTTGGACGTGTCACCACGTGTCACGGCGGTCACCCATCCAAGTACTAACCAGGCTCGACGTATCTTAACTTCGGTGATCTCACGGGAACCGGTTTATTCCACATGATAAGGCCGTTCGACCCAGGTGATGTATCTGTAGATTTTCTTTAACGGCCAGAGCGAATAGGTACCTACGTGATGGGTACAGTATTACTGGGGAGAACGTTTCCAGGTAGTCGATGCCTTCTTTTGTTGACATCCTTTGATGACCAATGGAGCTTTATATTTTGGCTCCTTGTTGAATTTCGTGGAGAAAACCCATTTCATTCTCAACAGTTTTCGATGGTCAGGTAAATCTACCTGTTCAAATGTGCTATTTTTCTTGAAGGAATTCAGCTCTGATTTCATTGCTTCATGCCATTGTTCTACCTGTGGCGAAGCATTTCAGGAGCGTGTACCGCGGAAAAGGCGAGATTTGCCCGTGGTTCTGTGGACGTTCCGATCTTCTGGGAGGAGCGTTACCAATTTAGATTTCGACATCTGGTTCGTAAAGGGAGACATCAGTTTCTGCTACCGGATCGTTGTCGCACTGCCGTCCGTGTTCGAGGTGGTAGGGTTGGAATCGTTTTCCGAATCACTAACATCGTTGGTCGGGTTTGCCTCCATTTCGACGGACTTTGGGTGCGGCATAACAATATAGCCTTTTTCTTTCAGGTTTTCTTTTTGTTTCAGGTACTTCCGATCGTTCTGTAATTCATGGGGGACGATCTTGGGCCCAACTCGCACGATCGTTGAACGTTTCAGCAGAATCGGACCCGAATTGAGGAAGTTATGGGTGAGGCAAGGATTTGCGGGCACACAGACACCGAATCAAATTTGTTCAAGTGACAAAAGTACCTACCAACGAAATCCAAAATAACCTACTTTCTTCAAATGAAATAATACCACGGAACTCGATTTTATAAAGCCGTGTGTGTTTATAATCAGGTATTCCCTTGCACTGATAGGTATCTGGGCTGGATGCACTGATATTCTCGCTGTAGTGAAAACCGAGGGCTGCTGGCACGTCCACTATCGCTTGCTGTGGTGCAAACCGCGGGGTGGTAGCTATTCTCTAACACTCGCTGTGGTGAAAACCGCGGGGTAGTAGCAATCTTAAGATACTCCTAAGGAGTATTTTAAGGAGGAGGAGGAGGAGGAGGGGATCTTCCTCTCTCCTACACCCTACCCAAACCAACCCTACCTTGCGCTCACGACATACAGCTTAGGATACTTCCGCTATTCTCTGGTCCTTTGTACATAGTTTTAACCGCCCGTAAAATATGTATATAGTCTTAGCCTGTTAGCCAAAAGAAATTAAATAAAGGCCCACCTTTGATGCCATTGTACATACCTCTAGCATCCAAACCTGAAGTCTCAAAAATGGCTATGATGGGAAAACCCTAAGTTGGGGAAAGGGGAAGAGTACCTATGCCATATCGTGAGACTGCAGAGAAACGTGACATACCCCAACCTGTCAGTATGTACAAGCCTTGCCCCTGCAAGTCCACAGCCATCCCCAGAAAACCCGGCACCTCCACGTGGGCCATCCTGGGCACACCTATTTGTGTGGCTAACGCCAGAGGGGGCAAGGCCCCCGCTGTACTCTTACAAGAAAAATGCGCCAGCGCTCCAAGTTGCTACGAAGCAAAAAGCAAGAACGATTGCAAAGGGCCAAGAACTGGCCTCAGAAGCAATCTAAAGCAGCCATGTACAGCGGGTCCCAAGTTTATTAGCCAAGTAAATATGAGCCTGTTGTAGGCAGAGCGGGTAATTTTCCCAGATGTATACTATCTATGTGTCTTTCTATGCATCATGCAGGCTCGTATTTACTTGGCCAATAGACTAGTCTATGATAATATTAAGTGGGTCCCTAAGAGGTGTAGGCAAAGAATGATGTACAAGATAAATTGCATACTGAGAAGTGACGGTAATTAATTCTGGGATTGACAACATTCCGGAGAATCTAGAATTTATTGGGATGGGAATGAACGACTATCCTATTGACAATGGAGGGATTCCGGTAGTAGAAGATATTGATGTCAGTCTTCAATTAATTAATTATTTTGTTCAGTGTTTTTTATTAGGTAGTTGAAACTACAGGTTCTGGTGACTCCGTCATATTATGTTTCTGTTGACTGATGCTATTGAGAAAGATAGAATTTAATAAAAATAAAAAGGTGTGTTCTGTGAATTCTATGTTGAATGTCTACTATTTAGTACCTGTAAAATGTTTTCATCGGGTTATGGACCCAGTGTCACTGTAATTGCGTTAGTAGAAGTGATCTGACATGGTGGTGATAGTGTGAGAATGGAATTAGCGAAGGGAATGCACATTATACTGCTTTAAGGGAAAAGTAATTGGGCCACTTGGAAGAACAAAGTCTCGGTACTACTTCGAGCGATACCTCAGGCTTGGGATATAGTTGAGGGAAGGTTCCTAAAGCCGACAGAGCCAATTGCCGTTTCTACTGAAGTAGCCAAAGAATATGAAAAGCAACTCAATATTTTCACTATGCTCTTCTTGCCCTGACGACCAATATGACGGAGGAAACAATCCAGAAGGTCATGCGTTTTTCAGGTGCACGACAAGTTTGGGAAGAATTGCACAGACTGTTTGATGGAATGTCTGAGGACAAGGCACTTGGAGCTATGCATGCATTTCTTTGGGTATCAGAAACAAGCAGAATATGAAATGGCAACACACATGAGCAAGTTAAAGAATATTTCGAATAGCCTGAAGCTGGAAATCTCCAAGGTCACAGCCGGAAACAGTGAACTTCCGGAGATATTTATAATATGTAAAATATTGGGGACGCTTCCAGAGGAGTTTTTCCGTTTAAGTCCAGTTGGATGATGGTTGCAAAAGCTGATCGCACAATAGAGGCTCTCACGACCCAACTGTGCGCTTTTGAGAGAGCTTTGGCTAACAAGAATAATGGTGGAAGTCTCGACGTTTTACTGCAACGGACTCGTCTAAAGGAGAAAATAAGCAAAGGAGGAAAAAACCAAGAGACTTTGTGTGCTACTACTGTCACGAAAAGGGACACGTAGTTCGTAAATGTCAGAAATGGATAGCCGACGGACGACCTCCAAAGAGCCAACAGAAAGACGTCTCAAATTCCGTATCAACATTCACGCTGTCTGCAGAAAGCAGTGAAGTATTTTACAGTGAATGTGATCTTGATGGATGGTTTGTGGATAATGGTGATATACACCATATCACGCCAAGAAGAGACGTGTTTAAATTGTTCGAACCATTCAAGAATCCATGCACAGTTACCACCGCTAATGGCCAATCTGTAGGGGCTGTTGGTAAAGGTGTGGTAGAAGCTGAGGCTACTGTAAATGGAAAGACGCACAAAGTTCTACTCACAGACGTATAGCTAGTGCCTGAAATAAGGAAAATTCTTACTCGCCTCTTTCAGCCCAAGATAAATTGCCAGACAGCATTTTTACATCCACTCAAAGATCATGCATGCTGAAAGTTAAGGATCAGTACATTGTAGTAGGGGTACGAAATCGCTGAGGTGGGCTGTATAAACTTGTACTGCGACCAAAACAAGATTCACCAAAAGAAGAAATAAATGTTGTACAAACCACAATATACTCTAGCTCTACCATGAACGATTGGGGCATCAAAACAAGAGGCATGTCATGTCGTTTATTGAGAATGAGTTGGGAGTCCGTGTAAGATTAGATAGTGAGCTGTGCGAAGCATGCATTTATGGAAAAGCTCATCGTCTTAAGTTTGGCAAAAGAGCGAGAGCTACCAAACCAGGTGAGCTGATTCACTTAGATGTTGGTGGACCCTTTCTACGACAACAGGTACTACGTGGTCTTTAAGGATGACTTCAGCAAATGTAGATTCGTGTATCCAATGAAGGAGAAATCTGAAGTACCACAGAAGTTGGAACAGATGCTAACTGATGCGAAGGTAGTAGGTCAAACTGTGAAAGAGTTCTTGAGTGACAGCGGAGGTGAATTTGACAGTAATGCTATTAGAGCAATCCTTGCGAAAAATGGAATTAAACAGAGGTTGACGATGCCTTACACTCCGGAACAGAACGGGTGTAGTGAGCGAGAGAATCGTACTCTAGTTGAGAAGGCTGGATCGCTGATGCATGCCCTGATACCCATGAGGGTCTCCCTCAAGGATTGTGGGCAGAAATGATCATCTCGACTGCGTACATCTTGAACCGGACAGGACCCACACCAGTAGATGGGAAAACCCGGGAGTAAAGCACCTGAGAATTATTGGAAGCCCGTGCTATGCCCATATTCCGAAACAGTTAAGAACAAAGTTCAACAAGAAAGCTGTTAAGGGTGTACTAGTGGGGTATGATAATGATGAAGGTTATCGTATTTGGTGCAAATCCAATGATAAGATCATTCGGTTACGGGATGTAATATTTGAGGAGAAACCTCTTGAGTAATCCTGCAAGAGAAACCAGAAAGTGAGCAGAAAAGCTCTGATTCAAGGCAAGATGATCAAGACGAAGAAAGTCAGGAAGAAGATGATACTGACAGAGATGAGACTTGAGTTAGGAGGGTTCTGCGAGACAGATCAACCCTGAGACGACCTGAAAGGTTTCAAGATTATCCTACTGACAATGGAGGGATTCCGGTAGTAGAAGAGGACTAAACCTTCAATAAAGAGTTGCCGGATGGTAAATACCTGTGCTTCCTGGAAGGAAGATTACTGGAAAATCTCCTGTGCTTTCCCAGGATCACCTTCGCAATTGCTTTCTGCAATAAGAATAATTTACCTAACCTATGTGGCTCGGATATGCTCCACCCCTCACCAGTACCCCCTTTTGAAGCAGCGACTGCACAAGAGACAGATATACCAGTTTCAACCTTTCTCTGGACAAATAAGACGTCACATGATAGAAAATGTAGGTATACATTTGCGGAGTTTGGAGTAGGTAGATGGTGCAGGATGGAGTAGATTGTGCTCCCAAATGAGAGCCGAATCCACTATAACTCCAGGATACTTATACATAGAGACTTTTTCAAGCTGAATACCTGCAAGAACTACCTGGAACGCAGGAAAGATACTGAACTAGACGGTACAACACATGACATCTCAGTCGTCATATTTTGTTTCTTATTTTAGTCAGTACATAACTTTATTTGTATTTGTTGTGGTTGGAAGAGAAAAGGAGTGAGCCACAGAATGGGAGAAAGGAGATTGGGTTGAGAGGCAATATAGCAAAGTGTATTTGTGTGTACATAACGATCCAACTGAGTTCAGAAGTCCTCATTTCATAATGAACCGACTCCTGAACCCCTTCTGCATTCAAACATCCCTCTCTTTTTCATAAACTTTACCTTCCTTTTCCGTATTTAATTAGAGAAAACCTGCCGACACTCACGATATCGATTGAGAATATTGTTAAATATAACTATCTGCTGTTGTAAAAGCGGAATGCCACTTCCTTCCAAGGCAAAATATTCATTGAAGTAAGAGGTTTTTGCAAGGACACTCTTGTTGTAAGTTCGTGTAGTGGTAGAACAGTGCCAACTTATTGTATTCTTATTGTATGCTCGATGAAGTGCTTTCACCTGATTAACTTGTCTAAATACTTGAAAATAATCGGGAATCGAATGCGTTGCTTCGGTTCCATTAATATGATCATTATTCAAGAGGAGCAGTGGGGGGGGGGGGGGGGGGGGGGGAGTATGGGTAGATGGTCCTAGAATTCGGTTCTGGGTCATTTTCAAAAGTCGGTGCCTTTTGAGTCTCACTACTTATAATAATTGTATACGGAACGGGCTACGTAATTATAATATAATTACCACAAATTTCACTCTTATGTTCATTTGTGAGGTCGCTTCTTACCTCCTTTTATAGAAAAAGCCGCCTGGGATCTCATGAAGGGAAATTTGGCGCAATAAACGGTCGAGGCAACTCTGCCACATAGTGAGAATCACATAGGTCACATTTCGTTTCTTTCCACATCACCTCAAAGTGCTTCCAGGGTGAAGTACCTAAGTATTCGCAATGTGATATCATGTACTTATGCGTACTTATACTGAACGTCATTCCCTAGACCATATCACCTACCAGAAGATGAAATGTTATTTTTTCATGAGTGGGCATAGTTTCAAGACCTCTTTTCATACAGCTTTGCCATCATGGTTTCTGATTTTTTTTTCTCAAATGACTTCCGATGATGATAATGACACTAACGATGGAAGTATAGAAAAAACTTGACTTTGGATTCCGAATAATTTATTATGGCGAGAGGCTTTTAATTTTATAAAGAACCATCTACATTTCGTTACTGCACAAATTCGCCTTCATTTGATCATCTTCTTCAACTTTCCGTCAATTTATAATGAAATTACATTTGTTGGTCTAAATTAAATGGACCGCAATAAATAACTTATTATTAGTTGGCCTATGTTCTTTCCAATGGGAACCACTTATTCATCATCGCTGATTCAGATTCTATGTAAAATTGTATTTCAACATCTGTAAAAAACATCGGTACGAAACTTTTTTCTTTCCATCAAAATTAAATTTCCACTCGCGTTTTATGTCTTTCTGAGCAAATTTGATTTTGTGTCTGTCACCCTGTTGCTCTGCGTCCGCTAATCCTAGCAAAGCGCATGACTTGGTATACGAAAGTGTTAAACCCAAGATGTCTCATGAATAAATTTCGTTGGAACGTTTTGTAACGTTCGTAACAGCATGTGCAAGCGTGAAATCCTTGTAACAAGGTAATTCACGGAATAGTGGTTGTAATGAGTTGAAATTAGGATGTTAGGTGCGAAATTGGCCCTAGTTGATCTCACACTAATATAATCGGAATCAGAAAGTAACCTTGCTCTGAGCATGAGCAAACTTTACCACCGGTTCCAAGAAGTCGATTTTCCTGAAATTCTCATAGACCCTCTGTTATGTTACTCAGATGATACATCTACATTTACGTACACTTATACGTGTCATCCAGCCTGGAATGTTAGTTTGGGATGGTAATTGTGATTATAAGAGGCTACGAGAAATACGTGCCATCCATCGGCCAAAGTTTTCTTATTCCTGCTATATACGCGCAAATGAACAATTATAAATTGGAAGTTGATTAAAAACGGTTGCTATCAATTGCATCATTTTCCAGACGCTGGAGGTGGGACTGAGGAGGGGGGTCTCAATTCGAAACCCGCATGAGCCCGCGTTTGTGATGACGGTTGAAACGTGTGGACAAATGATTGACGTGTCGCAGCTCATACAGTGAAATGCATCATCCTCAGTCCTCACATGTTGCCCTGATGAGAATGATCCCCAACTAGGAGTCAACCACCGTGGCGTACTTATAACTCAATTCCGGCAAGTTGAATAATTCAAGTTCGCTCATCCGCATGGAATTTCAATATCAATGTACATATGGCAAGATCAAAGAGTTACGAAGTGAGAAATGAGACCTTGGGGATGGAAAGAAAATTAGCTTAAATCAAACAGCTCAGGACGCCGCCGCTTGGAGCGCGAACTCACACGTCGAGTCTCCCTGTTTCAGCCTCATCCCGATTCACTTAGGGTGCTATACTATTGAAATCGTCCAATTATTGTTTCTCCGTAATCTAAATGAGAAAAGTTGCAGCCACGCAGTTTGACCTTGTGAGATATATTTCGAGGAAACGACTCCCTGCCAACGAGTCCAAAAAAATGAGAATAGCACCAGTCCAAGTAAACTGTAGGCACAACATTTATTAGTAAATACATTTCGTAAATCCATTCAATTTAGTGAATCCATTCAAGACTGAAGATAATTATGCAGTTGCAAAACCTCTGATCAAATTCGTAACTCAATCAATATAGTAAATAAATCAATTTAGTAAATCTATTCAATTTAGTAGATCTATTCAAGACTGAAGGTAATTATGCAGTTGCACAACCTCTGATCAAATAAGTATTCAATAAATATAGTAAATCAATCAATTTAGTAAATCTATCCAATTTAGTAGATCTATTCAAGACTGAAGGTAATTATGCAGTTGCACAACCTCTGATCAAATTAGTAACTCAATCAATATAGTAAATCAATCAATTTAGTAAATCTATTCAATTTAGTAGATCTATTCAAGACTGAAGGTAGTTATGCAGTTGCACAACCTCTGATCAAATAAGTATTCAATCAATATAGTAAATCAATCAATTTAGTAAATCTATCCAATTTAGTGAATCTATTCAAGACTGAAGGTAATTAGGCAAATGCACATCCTTTGAACGGTTTTGTTGTTTTTCTTCACACAATCCCAATAACTTGGTACCTTTTGATTTTCTCTAGAGGGTGAGGGGAGAAAGGAGGCTACTTGGTTCATTTGTCGGCCGATGTGCCCTTGTAAGCATTTTGACTGATCACCTATAAGAAATCTCTCGCATTGGCATCATTTTCATTGGCGAGGCCACGGTAGGGTTGGTGTGGTCCACCTAAATGAGTAGGACCAGAGGCGCTGGTTGGATAATAACGAATTTGGAATACGCAAAAAAGTTGGTGGACAAAGCAGTTGCACTATACGCTGACAAGAACTCGATCCATTTATTTTATGTTGAGGAGGGTGAGGGTTAAGGAGACGAATTTGGAGTATTCCCAATTTGAGTTTCCTCCCCAGTACTTTCGTCTAGGGACTATATTTGACCTCTTCAGGAGATAAATTCTGCAGGAAGAGTAATTAATTGTATATAATAATCCAACCTGATTGACTAACCTCATCTGCTCGAGGCTCTCAATTTCTACGTCCCCACATGATCGACCCGTGTCACATAACCAAATATCTATCTCTGCAACCAGCCTCTGACCCGAATGCAGCGAGCTCTCAATCAGCTCAATCTTGACCTTTTCGATGAAGGCTTCCTCCTCTTTTGAAGAAACGTCTCTGAGTCACTAAACGTTGTGCCATGATGACCAAGGAATAGAGCTTCAGTTATATACATTTTTTTAAGACATTTTTTCATGTTGTTTCAAGTGGTTTCCCCTCGATTAAGTGGTAAATTGGGTTTTCACTCAAGAAACCTAAGTAACTACCTACCGAATTTATTTAGTCGATAAATCGTTGTGCATGGAAATCACTTTTCCTGCAATTTTTTCAACATTCCTGAACTTTTGAGACAATCGTTTTTGAAATCCAAGTCAAATTTCTCGTTCGGTACGAATAAGGATCTACGTTTACATCCTAGTCCCTACACTGGGTCCATAGTTAGGTACGACTTTATCATACTCTTCACTATACTTCTATCGTGTACTGATGATGGGGTAACAACCGAAACCGGTCTACAGTTTGTTATTTTACGTGGAAATAGACTATTTATATTTTTATCCTGTAGTTTTTTTTAATACTCTTCACTTCTTCTTTACCACACTTCTTCACATTCTGGTAGTGTATTCAGGCTCCAAAAGAATGCCATCAGTGTTATTAAAAAATTGGGTTGGAGTGACAGCTTCCGTGGGCATTTCAAGGAGTTGGGCATCCTTACGTTACCATCCCAGTTAATTTATTCATGCCTAGTAGTCGTGTATGGCTACTCAAATGACTTCAAGAGTGGAGCAGTCAACCACGGTTATTCTACGAGGAAGCGCTATAATTTATAATCAGCAATATAATCAGCCTCTATGATCTCTATAATCAGCCCTTTCCGAAATGGCGCACGTCTATTCAATCGCCTCCCTCAACACATTCGAGAGCTACCCTTCCGTACCTGCAAGAAGAGGGTGAAGAGCCTTTTAATTGCTGCTGAGCTATACAGTGTTGACTCATTCTACAACTTACAGTTTGAATTGGCGCAGACCCAACAGCTCCTTTTTTGTGTATTGTTAAAGCTCATTGTTGTGTTGACAAATCTCATTTTAGCGAATTTTCAAAGAAAATGAAGCTATTGCAATGGCTTCGAAATTTAAATAATATAAATTTTTGGAAATTTTCTTCATAGAAATCCGTTTCAGACCATTCTAAAACGATTCCTGAAATTTAACACTTTTTTATATGTATATATATATATTTGTTTTCCCCTGGTATTGAACACTTTTTCTATACTTTCGCCGGCTAATGAACACTCGAAATGTGTTCATTATAGGTGTCCATTACAGCCGGTTTCTTGGCTGTATTGAACATTTTCGGTCACAAATATGTTCATTAACAGCCATAGAAGGGGCAACGTTTTCATGAAGTAAATCAAGTCGAGCAAGCTTCCAGGAGATCTCACTAGATGCCATGGAAGTAGTCCCAGGCCAGTATTTCAAGCAATCCTTCCACAACAGCCTTACCCCTCCCGACGCCTCGCCATCATCTCAATGTTAGAAAAATTAGGCGAACATACAAATCAATACAAGATGTTCTGTATCAACATAGAGGCGGTGGAGGGGGTAATTGAAGATACAAATATAAAAATCGGTGAAAAAAGGTATCACTATGTAACAATCACGCAGATTTCGATTTTCAAGCTTATTCTGTCAGGCGAGGAGGTAGGATTGGAGTGGGGGTAATAAGTAATGATTATCTCATTCTTACAGTAAAAAATCGGAGAAAAAAAGTATTATTATGTAAAAATCACGCGGATTTCGATTTTCAAGCTTATTCAGTCATGGGAGGAGGTAGGACTAGTAGTGGGGGTAATTATATGAATTATCTCATTCTTACAGTAAAAAATCGGGAAAAAAGGTATTACTATGTAAAAATCACGCAGATTTCGATTTTCAATATTATTCTGTCATGGGAGGAGGTAGGACTAGAGTGGGGGTAATTAGTTCTGATTATCTCATTCTTACAGTAAAAAATCAGAGAAAAAAAGTATCATTATGTAAAAATCACGCGGATATCAATTTTCAAGCTTATTCTGTTATGGGAGGTGGTAGGACTAGTAGTGGGGGTAATTATATGAATTATCTCATTCTTGCAGTAAAAAATCGGAAAAAAGGTATCCCTATGTAAAAATCACGCGGATTTCGATATTCAAGATTATTCTGTCATGGGAGGTGGTAGGACTAGAGTGGGGGTAATTAGTTATGATTATCTCATTCTTACAGTAAAAAATCGGAGAAAAAAAGTATCATTATGTAAAAATCACGCGGATCTCAATTTTCAAGCTTATTCTGTTATGGGAGGTGGTAGTACTAGTAGTGGGGGTAATTATATGAATTATCTCATTCTTGCAGTAAAAAATCGGAAAAAAGGTATCCCTATGTAAAAATCACGCGGATTTCGATATTCAAGATTATTCTGTCATGGGAGGTGGTAGGACTAGAGTGGGGGTAATTAGTTCTGATTATCTCATTCTTACAGTAAAAAATCGGAGAAAAAAAGTATCATTATGTAAAAATCACGCGGATCTCAATTTTCAAGCTTATTCTGTTATGGGAGGTGGTAGGACTAGTAGTGGGGGTAATTCCTGATTATAATGAATTATCTCATTCTTGCAGTAAAAAATCGGAAAAAAGGTATCCCTATGTAAAAGTCACGCGGATCTCAATTTTCTATCTTATTCAGTCATGGGAGGAGGTATGACTAGAGTGGGGGTAATTAGTTATGATTATCTCATTCTTACAGTAAAAAATCGGAGAAAAAAGTATCATTATGTAAAAATCACGCGGATCTCAATTTTCAAGCTTATTCTGTTATGGGAGGTGGTAGTACTAGTAGTGGGGGTAATTAGATGAATTATCTCATTCTTCCAGTAAAAAATCGGAAAAAAAGGTATCATTATGTAAAAATCACGCGGATCTCAATTTTCTATCTTATTCAGTCATTGGAGGAGATATGACTAGAGTGGGGGTAATTAGTTATGATTATCTCATTCTTACAGTAAAAAATCGGAGAAAAGAGTATCATTATGTACAAATCACGCGGATCTCAATTTTCAAGCTTCTTCTGATATGGGAGGTGGTAGTACTAGTAGTGGGGGTAATTAGATGAATTATCTCATTCTTGCAGTAAAAAATTGGGGAAAAAGGTATCATTATGTTGAAATCACGCGGATTTCGATTTTCAAGCTTATTCTGTTATGGGACGTCGTAGGACTAGTAGTGGGGGTAATTATATGAATTATCTCATTCTTGCAGTAAAAAATCGGAAAAAAAGGTATCCCTATGTAAAAATCACGCGGATTTCGATATTCAAGATTATTCTGTCACGGGAGGAGGTAGGACTAGAGTGGGGGTAATTAGTTATGATTATTTCATTCTTACAGTAAAAAATCGGAGAAAAAAAGTATCATTATGTAAAAATCACGCGGATCTCAATTTTCAAGCTTATTCTGTTATGGGAGGTGGTAGGACTAGTAGTGGGGGTAATTAGATGAATTATCTCATTCTTGCAGTAAAAAATTGGGGAAAAAGGTATCATTATGTAGAAATCACGCGGATTTCGATTTTCAAGCTTATTCTGTTATGGGAGGTGGTAGGACTAGTAGTGGGGGTATTTAGATGAATTATCTCATTCTTGCAGTAAAAAAGTGGGGAAAAAGGTATCATTATGTAAAAATCACGCGGATCTCAATTTTCAAGCTTATTCTGTTATGGGAGGTGGTAGGACTATTAGTGGGGGTAATTATATGAATTATCTCATTCTTGCAGTAAAAAATCGGGGGAAAAGGTATCATTATGTAAAAATCACGCGGATTTCGATATTCAAGATTATTCTGTCATGGGAGGAGGTAGGACTAGAGTGGGGGTAATTAGTTATGATTATCTCATTCTTACAGTAAAAAATCGGAGAAAAAAAGTATCATTATGTAAAAATCACGCGGATCTCAATTTTCAAGCTTATTCTGTTATGGGAGGTGGTAGTACTAGTAGTGGGGGTAATTAGATGAATTATCTCATTCTTGCAGTAAAAAATTGGGGAAAAAGGTATCATTATGTAAAAATCACGCAGATTTCGATTTTCAAGATTATGCCGTCATGGGAGTAGGTAGGACTAGAGTGGGGGTAATTAGTTATGATTATCTCATTCTTACAGTAAAAAACCCTGCAAATCCCTGCACAACGGTTTATTATTTTGTATAGTATACCTACCCTTCCGTTACAGATCACAGCTCTATGTATAGATAACCCGTCTATATAATATGAGATGTACTATTCTTTTCATATTATGTAGATCGCAGACCCTCCGTAGGTTAGTACCTAACCCCGTACACGTTACTAGGTACCTACCTAAATCACGAGTTAAATGTTGCCAAAATAATTCTGCCGATGACAAACAGTACCTAACAAAAAGAAACACACATAATGAAGTTCTGAAAAGAAATTGTTGATGAGGAGTGAAAAAAGTTGCAAAAGTACCTACCAACAAACTCCAGCCCCTTCTACGTAGATGGTATAATGAACCGTTGTGTAATAATTTACCGTTGAGTAATGATTTACCGTAGTAATAATTTACCCATCAATATTACTTCAACGTTTGTTCAAGTTTCACTACCTACCAACAAACTCCAAAAGAGCCATCATTTTTCAAATGAAATAATATCACAGAACAACCAACTCGACTTCATACTCCGCCAATATAATCAGGTGATCCCTAGCAATGATTTCATCTCCGCCAAATTTCCTATTGTGGGCGCGTCTCTGGTTACGAGATTTGGTTTGAATTGTATAAAATTTCATTCACACTAGAGTCGAAAATGCCTGTCGGTGCAAACTTCGGGGCCTTACTGTGAACGAACGGCTGGACGTACGACGCTCCGGATGGTCTTAAAAAACTCGCAAGTTCAAGAACTATTTAAAAACCGTAAAAATATTCACGTAAAAAAATGGTATAGGCGTTTTGAAAATTTCAACCCCTATTTTGAACCCCTTAGAGATGACTCACAGTAACGTCGAGCTTCGAGGACCAACTAGACGCCGAACGGAACCTATAACCCGAATTTCATCAATTTTTTTTCATGGTAACTAAGAAAAGTGGCCCGTACGGCGTACGGCGGACAGACAGAAATATTTTTATTGCAGTTTTGGATTCTACATACCTTGAAACGTAAACCATCAAATTTTGAGGGGGGTAAGAATTTTTTTTTTCATGCTCGATTCCAATGGTTCATTATTTAAGGTATCATTATGTAAAAATCACGCGGATCTCAATTTTCTATCTTATTCAGTCATTGGAGGAGGTATGACTAGAGTGGGGGTAATTAGTTATGATTATCTCATTCTTACAGTAAAAAATCGGAGAAAAAAAGTATCATCATGAAAAATCACGCGGATTTCGATATTCAAGATTATTCTCTCATGGGAGGAGGTAGGACTAGAGTGGGGGTAATTAGTTATGATTATCTCATTCTTACAGTAAAAAATCGGAGAAAAAAGGTATCATTATGTAAAAATCACGCGGATCTCAATTTTCAGGCTTATTCTGTTATGGGAGGTGGTAGGTCTAGTAGTGGGGGTAATTAGTTATGATTAACTCATTCTTGCAGTAAAAAATCGGGGAAAAAGGTATCATCATGTAAAAATCACGCGGATTTCAATTTCAAGCTTATTTTGTTATGGGACGTAGTAGGACTAGTAGTGGGGGTAATTATATGAATATTATCTCATTCTTGCAGTAAAAAATCGGGGAAAAAGGTCTCCCTATGTAAAAATCACGCGGATTTCGATTTTCCAGCTTATTCTATTGAGGAGGTAGCAGGACTGGAGTGGGGGTAATTATATGAATCACCCTATTCCCACAGTAAAAAATCGGCGGAAAAGGGTATCATTATGTAACTGAGGAACGTACTACAAAGTGATAACTATCAGACTCGCTCTGGAAGGGTTTGAAGTTCGCGGAAAAATTGATATAAATATTCAACAACCCCATTAATCAATATTACTTATCAGTATTCGTTGATCTGGTTTTCCACCACTGGAGTAGTGGAGTGGGACATTTCAGTTTTATATCACATCTCAACTTCTCGCACCAGCATTTATGTCGTCAATAGGTCCTGGTTTAAACATAAGTAGGTAGGTACCTACGAAATTGCCTATACGTAAGCTATTCGACCAGTCATGGAAAGTGCCTCTACTTCATGTTCCTCATCGTCAGTTGCCGGTTAAAATATTAGGTAAGTAAGTTTTTGTTGCAGATAAATATCCTTAGCCATAGCTACTTGATACCTACCTCAAAATGTAGATGTCAAAATTATGTAGGTATAGTTTGAGCCGTTGTCAACACTATAATCAATAATATAAGTAGTTATAGAAAAATGGGTAATAATTTAAAATTTCACCCCGTCACTCAAATGTGATTAGCTCAAATGAGATCAGAATTGAACTCATCACACAAATGTGATGAGCTCAAATGTGATCAGAATTGAGTTCATTCGCTTTGTTTCATCACGCTGATTAAATGTAATACCTACACTAGGCAAAATGATGGCACGGAATCGGCGGGGTGAATTTTTAAATTTTCACTGAAAATTTCCTACTGATAGATACTGCTACGCAGGATGGAGCGGGAAAGCAATGTAACGTCGGTTTCCGAAGGTCTAACGAGATCATTCAAAATTTATTGATTACAAGAAACCTTCTAGTTGTTATATTGATTTTATCAGATTTTTAGAAATAGTTTTTGGTTTAAAAAACAAAGTTTGCGCTAAATATCTGTACTTTTTGAAACTTGAGCAAACGTTGAAGTATTATTGATTGGTAAATTATTACACAATGGTAAATTATTACACAGCGGTAATTTATTACACAACGGTTCATTATACTATTCAAACGCAGAAGGGGCACCAACACAGGTAAATTATTACACAACGGTTTATTGTTTACCGTATGCTTCACGAATTAACTACAAATAATTAATGATTGAATGATTGAATCCCGCGCATATTATGTAGGAAACTTCAATTCCGGAGCCGGCTCCAGTACTCGATTTAGGGCTTTCATGGGGGTAGCTCGAGGGTATTGACCAATGAAAAAAGCGATCTACGCAGAAGGGGCATTTAGCCAGGTAAATAATAAACCTTTGTGTAATAATTTGCATCGTTTTTATTGCACTCTCGGATTCTACATACCTTGAAACGTAAACCATAAAATTTTTGAGGGGTTTAAAAAAAAATTTGTCTTGCTCGATTCCAAAGGTTTATTTTGAATATAATAAACCAGAACGCCTCAAATCCCTACACACCGGTTTATTACTTTGTACAGAACACCATTCTGTTACAGATCACATTTCTCTGTATCACAGCTCTCACCCTTCTATTTATAATATATTTTGTACTATTCTATACATATTATGTAGATTGCAGACCCTCCGTACCTTAGTACCTAACCCTGTACTCGTTACAAGGTTCCTACGTAAATGAAGTGTTAAATGTTGCTAAAATAATATTCTGCCGATGACAAACAGTAGCGAAAATGGAAAAAAGAAAAATACAAGTAATGAAGTTGTGAAGGGAAATTTGGAGTGAACAAACATTCGGTCCTGGCTGGGCTCCGATCTCGGGACCCGCTGCTTGTGAGTTCGACCGCTAAACCACTGAGCTATATTATAGTCTAGCTATCAGCAAAACAGCGGAAAACGCTGAACCTGTTTACACAAAGGTTTATTATTTACCTGTAACCTGTATAGTTGGCCCTTCTGAGTGGATCACTGTTTTCTGTGGTCAATGCCTACCCTCCAGGAGAGCCCTAAATCGAGTACTAGAGTACCCCGAAATTAATGTTTCATACAAATGCGCGGGATTCAGTAATTCAATCATTAATTATTTGTAGTTATTCGTGAAGCATAAGGGTGTTTTCGCGAGTCATTGCATTTTCCAGTCGGCAACTGACCCAAAATTTACTAGCAACGTAATCCAACAAATTCACTCTTAAATTGTAGTTCTAATACCCTGGTACCTACTTACGAAGAGGTACCACATATTTCGTATAATTGACCCAGATAACCAGGTCATTAATCTTATGACCTGACAGAGGAATGATTTCAACACAGAGGAATGATAATGTCATAGAATTTTTATTGAACGTTTGAATTAAAGTAATTAAAATAATTCATTTCATTAATTTAACGTTCTTACTTAAGCGCTTCTTGATATACTGATCTCGCTCCTTTTTAGCCAATTTTCAAAGAAAATGAAGCTATTGCAATAAGTCCAAAATTTTCAGAATGAGTTCCTGAAATTTTGTTGATCGACAAATCCGTTTCAGAGCATCCTGAATTCATCCCTAGATTTTAATAAACATTTATGTGTATTATGTACATATTAAATGTATTTATATAGGAATATATTTATTTATGCGTAACGCCAGAGATATCTGACCTTGGGTACACGAATAAAATTCCAAATTTCGCCAAAAGGTTCGTATTGCCAAGCAAAAGGATGCATTTGAAGATGAGCAGTTTAAAAAATGCTAAGCGGATCAAAAATCGGTAAAACAGATAAAATCACGATCAACTGTATAAAATAATTGAAAGTGGTATTGAAGGGTGAGCAAAGACAGAAAAATACTACTTCAGTGGTTTACATACAGTAGAAGGGGTCAAATTTGGATTTTTGGGGGGTCAAAATTGATATTAAAGGCTAAAATCAATACCCCTATTAATTCACCTTACGTTGTTTGGGATCGTGATTCACTACAGAAAGAGGGACTGTTTCGGTTTTAAAAATATGTTTCTAAAATAAGAGTGGGTCAAACTTATGGCTCAAGTCAGCAAAATATCGCTGAGATCAAGTAAAAATTATATAATTTTACATAAGTGTTATGGCTTCTCGTTATACCATCTTTTTACACAGTAGCACGAATATTTCTTTAAAAATTCGCTCTTATAGCCATGCTGATGATTGGAAATAAATGCTCAGTTTTTCCCTGAAAATTGGGTCGTTTTTCTTTGGCTTCGTACCTCCTTCATTCTCGTTCTCGCTTCTCTCTCAGCACTGCCTCTCGACTCTTATTATTGGCTTGTAAGAAGGAGCATGACTACATTTTGATAAATTTAGTGATAAAGTCCCCCGCTTCTCCATAAGAAAAGTATACCTACAGAAAGCAAAAGCGCATAGGTATGTAACTTACAAAAATGCCTATTTTACTAAATAAATATACCTTATCCTTCCAGCACAGGAATGAAAGACTTATTCTGTTATGGGAGGCGGTAGGACTAGAGGTAATTATGTATGAATTTTATTATTTTAGAGTAAAAAACCGGGGGAAAAAGGTATCAAGTTTAATCATTTGTGGGAGGTGGTTGGATTAGAGTGGGGGTAATTATAATATGAACTATCTCATTCGTACAGTAAAAACGTCTGCCAATTCGAGTAGGCAGTATAGCTTCCTCACACGAACGTTCTTATATCCTCATCCAGAATTAAATACTACATTAGTTAGCTTACTGTTACTATTATAAGTTCTTGAAAATCGTTTTCTTCATTGAAAGAGACAATAAGGGTATTCATAGTCCTCACTTTATTTAAAGTAAATGCTTAAGTGAACAAAAAGGAAGCATCTTCCACTTGGGCTATTCATAGTCAGTGATAAAGGAAAGGCTTAAGTCGTCCTTTAGTATTTACTTTATTCCTATTTCATAGACAATAAGTAAAGAAAAATTTTTACTTGCTGGCCTAAATAAGTAGAAAAAAATGAGGTACGTCGAAAGGTACCTTAAGCATTTCCTTATTGATCGTTTGCACTGTTCTCTTTTCATTTACGTCATCTTTTCAGTGTCATCGTTCTCGGCATTCTTGTTTCTTTTCCCAAGTTTTTTTTTTCTTTTTTTTTATACGATGGATTACGAAATTTTGTTTGACTTCGATGAGTGGGATGACGAGATCGATGTAACGAAGAGCATGCGGGTGATGCATACCGGCTTCATTTTCGGTTTAAAAAATTCGTTCTTCGCACACATGCTCCATTTGGGCCCTAGTTGTGTCCCAAAACTTTGCAACCCGATCGGAATACACCCAAGGGTGTTATGAGCGAAAATGTGTATGAAAATAGGTATTTTTTGTGTTATAGTAACATGAGCTTTTCAGTATCGGTTTCCATGTTTTTGTGGGACGAGAAGACGAATATGAAGTCGATTTTGACCGAGGAGTGGAAAATTGAGGTTCTACCAAAGGTTCTGCTCCCAAAATCGATTTTTTATGAACCAGAAACCTGGGAAACTTTCTCAAATCACCATCAGTTTGTATAACAACACTAGAAAAAGTGTCAACAGGTGAATCAAGGCAATTAAATGGCACTTTCAATGATCAAAGATAATTTGAAAAAACAATTTGTTTTTTGGGGGCCAAAATTGGTGGAAACAATCAGAAATAGCTATTTCAATTATTTCACATTAAAGAAACAATAAATGAACAGCCAAAATTTCGGTGTATCCAGTAGAATAATAAATCCATGTGACAAGGACTTGGTTTATCAATTTCCTTTGCATTTTGTAAATGTTCACTCTTCGAAGTAATCCTAACGTGAGCAGGGAGTTTGCCATCGATTTTGATAGTTCCTTAAAAATTGTTCCAAAAGTTTCCAATTTGGGCATTATTGACCAACTTTATGACTTCAACTACTAATAAGATTCTGCCTAACCAAAAGTAGGATAAAACCCAATTATTTCCTTTTTTGAAGACCAGTTGGTAGTTGATTCCACTGAAAAGGCAAACCAAGGAACTACAGTAAGAACGTAATTTATATTTAAATAAGTAAACAAAGTTAAAGGGGGAGTAAAAACAAAAGGGAAGAAGGAGGGAATAGAAGGGAGGAGTAATACAGAAGGGAAAGGGGGTAAACACACGTCAATACACCTAAACGCGAGCGCCAAGTGTATAGGTAATAGAAAAGTTTTCAAAATAAAACAAAGGTTGCTTGCTCCACTGTTTACTTGTCCTGACACAGGGAGGATGCTGGACAACGGCGGTCACAACAACGGAAAACCAACAGAACGGCACGGCTAATAGCCGAGGACATATAACTAAACAAACACACACACCCTGCCAGAACTGCCAACTTACGCTCAAACCAGAGAGTTGGGAAAAATTTTGACTTGAATAAAGATTTTTCTTAATTTTATAAAGCAAAAGAAAAAATTTGACTTAAGTAAATATTTATCTTTACTTCGGGGAGTAATGTCTATGAAAGCGAAATCAGATAAAGCATTTCCTTAAGAAATTATTTTACTTTCAGAAGTAAATTGACGATAATCACTCTTCAATTGAAATTCTTTGGTTGTGTGCGACTGTAATTTACTGGTCAGCCTTCGGCTTGATTATAATAAATATAAGCAAGAAAAATACCTTCCTCCCTGTTACATGCTGTAGCATCTCACCGCTGTTGAAAAATGTCGCACAAGCAGCAATGAGGAGTAACCATGACTAATGTTTATATATTTTTTTATATGAAAGTAGATTCCATTCTACGAATTTTGGGACCAACCACAATCTCTACGACGAACAGATTATCTTACACCACATGATTTTCCACCACCCTTTTTCTCCCAGAACCCATGCCTTCTCATTTTTACCCAACAGTCCCACAAATGCTTCACATCAAAAAATTTCAGCTTTGCAAGATGAACAAGAAACGTGGATCTTCAGTTTGATGCTTTCAATGTGTTTGACTGATATGCAATCCCGCTTATCGTTTTTGTCTGAAAAGTTTTTTAATGGGCACAATAGGAAGATAATGAACCAAAACAGGGTGGACTAGAGTGGGGGTAATTCTATGAATTGTTTCATTTTTACAGTACAAAATACGTGAAAAAAGGAATCACTTTGTAAAAATCTCCCAAAATTCTATATTCTAATTCGCAGAATTCTATAACAGTGGGTAATGATATGACTTATCGTATTCTAACAGTATAGGTCCGGAAAAAAAGGTTTCATTGTATAACAATCACGCGGATTTCAATTTCCAGGCTTAAGTTGAGTTAGGCGGGGAGTTGAGAAGAGTGGGGTAGGTACCTATTGACGTTTAAAAATAACTAATAGGCTCGGAAGGGGTGTTTCATATGGCGGAAAAAACATGTATGACAATTTCGTAAACACACACACGCTCTCGCGCACACACACGCACACACCCCTATAGTTTTTTTCACAGATTTGGATTCAGGAAGGTCTGAAACGTATTTAAATGTTGTTCTTTTCATTCTCAGCTGAGTGTTGTCTTCTGACCAGATGAAATACATAAGGACGTCTGTTACTGCTGAGGGACGAACTAAAAATCACTATAGACTCGCTGCGGAAGGGTTTTAAACTTGCGGAAAAATTGTTATAAATATTCAACAAACCAAATAATCAATATTACTACTCAATATTACTAACCAACATTTGCTGATCTTGTTTTCCACAATTGAAGCGGTGGAGTGAGAAATTTCAGTTTTATATCACATTTCAGCGTTTCGCACCAGCATTTACCTCATCATCAGGCGCTGGTTAAACGTCAGTAGGTACCTACCTACCAAATGTTCTATACATAGGGCATCTATTCGACCAGTTATGGAAAGTGCCTCTACTTCATGTACTTCATCGTCAGTTGCCGATTTAAATATTAGGTAAGTGTTTGTTAGGGATATCTCTAGTCATAACTATTTGATACCTCAAAATTTAGATGTGAAAATGATGAATAGTTTAAGCATTGCCAACAGTATAATTATATGGGCAGTTATAGAAAAATGGAAAACAATTTAAAATTTCACCCAGTCACACATATGTGATGAGCTCAAATGTGATCAGAATTGAGTTCATTCGCTTTGTTTCATCACGCTTATTAAATGTAATACCTACACTAGGCAAAAAGATGGCACGGAATTGGCGGGGTGAATTTTTAAATTTTCACTGAAAATTTCCTACTGATAGATACTGCTACGCAGGATGGAGCGGGAAAACAATGTAACGTCGGTTTCCGAAGGTCTAACGAGATCATTCAAAATTTATTGATTACAAGAAACCTTCTAGTTGTTATATTGATTTTATCAGATTTTTAGAAACAGTCTTTGGTTTAAAAAGTTTTGCGCTAAATATGCCTCACCTCACCTTCAACAAGTTAGTGAGGTTGAACACCAGCCCCGTCACATGTGCCTTCAATATATTTTGTACCCCGTACGTCTTTTTTCTTTATCTGGGAAGGGTTCCATGATGAAAATGGTATTCAGATTACTAAATTGCTATCGGTAGGTAGGTAGTTCTGCACAGTAATACGGTTAAAGGATAATCATGATTACTTATTTGACAATGGGCAATAAAAAAATTAACGAAATAAAATAAACCAAAAAAAACTATATATATCCGCTGAGTAATGTGTATCTGTTGAGTACAGAGAAAAAGAACGAAATTACTATAGCTTGCCTTTGCTTGACTGTTGATTGGGGTCTAGTGAGGTCTGGTAACACGTGAGGAGGGCGTTCCACCTTTTTCTCCCTGGAGTCTCTTTGATGTTAGCCAAATTTAGAAAATTTATCGTTGCATGCTCTTGCACTCATCGCGCTGATTAAAAAAAAAAATAATAATATACCAAAATTCTGCCAATTCGGGTAGGCTAGCTTAGGGAGACTAGCTTCCCTGCTTATTGTAACACGGACGTATAGAATCAGTTGTAAAAAAATTATGGCTCAAAATTATTGAATAGCAACAAATATAGTAAGTAATCATAAATTACCTAATATTATGCGTAAATGATTTAAGTAAACATTTATTCAACATATCACGTTCGCGTATTGAAATCCGCGTGATTTTCATACAGTGATAGGTACCTTTATTCACGGGTTTTAAACTGCAAGACTGAAGTAATCCACATAATTACCCTCACTCAAGTCCTACCACCTCCCATAAGAGAATAAGAGTTTGAAAACTGAAATCCCGAGAATTTTACACAATAATACCCCCCCCCCCCCCCCCCCCGCCACCCCACAAGAAATTCTATACTGTAAGGATGAAGTAATTCATATAACTACTCCTACTCCTGAAAAAGAATAAGCTTGAAAAAAGAAATCCGCGTGATTTATACATAATGATAACTTCCCCCCCACCCACCCCACTGATTTTATACAATAAGAATGAGATAAATCATATATTTACCCCCGCTACTAGTCCTACCACCTTACGTAACAGAAAATGCTTGAAAATGGAAATCTGCTTGATTCTTACACAGTGATACCTTTTTCCAAGGATTTTATACGGCAATAATGAGGTAATTCATATAATTACTCGCACTTTATTCCTAGCATCTCCTGTAACAGAATAAGTTTGAAAATCGAAATCCGCGTGATTTTTACACAATGATACCTTTATTCACGGTTTTATACTGCAAGAGTGAGGTAATTCATATAATTACCCCCACTCTAGTCCAACAACCTCCCATGACAGAATAAGTTTGAAAATTTAAATCTCCGTGAATTTTAAACAATTATACCTTTTCCCTCCGATTTTATACTGTGAGAATGAGGTAATTCATATAATTACCCCCACTCCTGAAACAGAACAAGCTGGAAAAACGAAATCAGCGTGATATCTACACCTTCATTCATCTTTTTTCCCCCGATTTTATAATATAAAGATGAGATAAATCAAATAATTACCTCCACTCTAGTCTTACCACCTCCTGTAACACGATAAGCTTGAAAATTCAAAAATTTAAAAAACCCCTCGAATTTTAAACAATGATACCTTTTAGAGAGAATTCATGAATAATTACCCCCACTCTAGTCCCACCACCTCTCATAACAGAATACGCTTAAAATGTGAAATCTGTGTGATTTTTACATAATGCTACTTTTTTCCGGGATTTATTAAGCAAAATAAGATAATTCACAAATAATTACACCCACTCCAGTCCTACCATCTCCCTTAAAATAAGACTGAAACTTGAAATCCGCTAATTTTACATAACGATACCTTTTTTCCACGATTTTTTATTGTAAAAATGAGATGATTCATAAATAATTACCCCCACTCCAGTCCAGCCACCTCCCATAACAGAATAAGCTTGAAAATGGAAATCCGCGTGGTTTTTACGTAGTGATACCCTTTTTCTTGAGTTTTTAACTGTAAGAATGAGATAAGTCATAAATAATTACCCCCACTCTAGTCCAACAACCTCCCATAACAGAATAAGCTTGAAAATGGAAATCCGTGTGATTTTTACAGAATGACTCCTTTTTCCCCGATTTTTTCTGTAAGAATGAGAAAATTCATATAATTACCCCCACTACTAGTCCTACCACCCCCCATAACAGAATAAGCTTGAAAATCGAAATCCGCGTGGTTTTTACGTAGTGATACCGTTTTTCCCGAGTTTTTAATTGTAAGAATGAGATAAGTCATAAATAATTACCCCCACTCTAGTCCAACAACCTCCCATAACAGAATAAGCTTGAAAATTGAAATCCGTGTGATTTTTACAGAATGACTCCTTTTTCCCCGATTTTTTCTGTAAGAATGAGAAAATTCATATAATTACCCCCACTACTAGTCCTACCACCCCCCATAACAGAATAAGCTTGAAAATCGAAATCCGCGTGGTTTTTACGTAGTGATACCGTTTTTCCCGAGTTTTTAATTGTAAGAATGAGATAAGTCATATATAATTACCCCCACTCTAGTCCAACAACCTCCCATAACAGAATAAGCTTGGAAATTGAAATCTGCGTGATTTTTACAGAATGACTCCTTTTTCCCCGATTTTTTCTGTAAGAATGAGAAAATTCATATAATTACCCCCACTACTAGTCCTACCACCCCCCATAACAGAATAAGCTTGAAAATCGAAATCCGCGTGGTTTTTACGTAGTGATACCGTTTTTCCCGAGTTTTTAATTGTAAGAATGAGATAAGTCATAAATAATTACCCCCACTCTAGTCCAACAACCTCCCATAACAGAATAAGCTTGAAAATTGAAATCTGTGTGATTTTTACAGAATGACTCCTTTTTCCCCGATTTTTTCTGTAAGAATGAGAAAATTCATATAATTACCCCCACTACTAGTCCTACCACCCCCCATAACAGAATAAGCTTGAAAATCGAAATCCGCGTGGTTTTTACGTAGTGATACCGTTTTTCCCGAGTTTTTAACTGTAAGAATGAGATAAGCCATAAATAATTACCCCCACTCTAGTCCAACAACCTCCCATAACAGAATAAGCTTGAAAATTGAAATCCGTGTGATTTTAACAGAATGACTCCTTTTTCCCCGATTTTTTCTGTAAGAATGAGAAAATTCATATAATTACCCCCACTACTAGTCCTACCACCCCCCATAACAGAATAAGCTTGAAAATCGAAATCCGCGTGGTTTTTACGTAGTGATACCGTTTTTCCCGAGTTTTTAATTGTAAGAATGAGATAAGTCATAAATAATTACCCCCACTCTAGTCCAACAACCTCCCATAACAGAATAAGCTTGAAAATTGAAATCCGTGTGATTTTTACAGAATGACTCCTTTTTCCCCGATTTTTTCTGTAAGAATCGGAAAATTCATATAATTACCCCCACTACTAGTCCTACCACCCCCCATAACAGAATAAGCATGAAAATCGAAATCCGCGTGGTTTTTACGTAGTGATACCCTTTTTCTTGAGTTTTTAACTGTAAGAATGAGATAAGTCATAAATAATTACCCCCACTCTAGTCCAACAACCTCCCATAACAGAATAAGCTTGAAAATGGAAATCCGTGTGATTTTTACAGAATGACTCCTTTTTCCCCGATTTTTTCTGTAAGAATGAGAAAATTCATATAATTACCCCCACTACTAGTCCTACCACCCCCCATAACAGAATAAGTTTGAAAATCGAAATCCGCGTGGTTTTTACGTAGTGATACCCTTTTTCCTGAGTTTTTAACTGTAAGAATGAGATAAGTCATAAATAATTACCCCCACTCTAGTCCAACAACCTCCCATAACAGAATAAGCTTGAAAATGGAAATCCGTGTGATTTTTACAGAATGACTCCTTTTTCCCCGATTTTTTCTGTAAGAATGAGAAAATTCATATAATTACCCCCACTACTAGTCCTACCACCCCCCATAACAGAATAAGCTTGAAAATCGAAATCCGCGTGGTTTTTACGTAGTGATACCGTTTTTCCCGAGTTTTTAATAGTAAGAATGAGATAAGTCATAAATAATTACCCCCACTCTAGTCCAACAACCTCCCATAACAGAATAAGCTTGAAAATTGAAATCCGTGTGATTTTTACAGAATGACTCCTTTTTCCCCGATTTTTTCTGTAAGAATGAGAAAATTCATATAATTACCCCCACTACTAGTCCTACCACCCCCCATAACAGAATAAGCTTGAAAATCGAAATCCGCGTGGTTTTTACGTAGTGATACCGTTTTTCCCGAGTTTTTAATTGTAAGAATGAGATAAGTCATATATAATTACCCCCACTCTAGTCCAACAACCTCCCATAACAGAATAAGCTTGGAAATTGAAATCTGCGTGATTTTTACAGAATGACTCCTTTTTCCCCGATTTTTTCTGTAAGAATGAGAAAATTCATATAATTACCCCCACTACTAGTCCTACCACCCCCCAGAACAGAATAAGCTTGAAAATCGAAATCCGCGTGGTTTTTACGTAGTGATACCGTTTTTCCCGAGTTTTTAATAGTAAGAATGAGATAAGTCATAAATAATTACCCCCACTCTAGTCCAACAACCTCCCATAACAGAATAAGCTTGAAAATTGAAATCCGTGTGATTTTTACAGAATGACTCCTTTTTCCCCGATTTTTTCTGTAAGAATGAGAAAATTCATATAATTACCCCCACTACTAGTCCTACCACCCCCCATAACAGAATAAGCTTGAAAATCGAAATCCGCGTGGTTTTTACGTAGTGATACCGTTTTTCCCGAGTTTTTAATTGTAAGAATGAGATAAGTCATATATAATTACCCCCACTCTAGTCCAACAACCTCCCATAACAGAATAAGCTTGGAAATTGAAATCTGCGTGATTTTTACAGAATGACTCCTTTTTCCCCGATTTTTTCTGTAAGAATGAGAAAATTCATATAATTACCCCCACTACTAGTCCTACCACCCCCCATAACAGAATAAGCTTGAAAATCGAAATCCGCGTGGTTTTTACGTAGTGATACCGTTTTTCCCGAGTTTTTAATTGTAAGAATGAGATAAGTCATAAATAATTACCCCCACTCTAGTCCAACAACCTCCCATAACAGAATAAGCTTGAAAATTGAAATCCGTGTGATTTTTACAGAATGACTCCTTTTTCCCCGATTTTTTCTGTAAGAATGAGAAAATTCATATAATTACCCCCACTACTAGTCCTACCACCCCCCATAACAGAATAAGTTTGAAAATCGAAATCCGCGTGGTTTTTACGTAGTGATACCGTTTTTCCCGAGTTTTTAATTGTAAGAATGAGATAAGTCATAAATAATTACCCCCACTCTAGTCCAACAACCTCCCATAACAGAATAAGCTTGAAAATGGAAATCCGTGTGATTTATACATAATGACTCCTTTTTCCCCGATTTTTTCTGTAAGAATGAGAAAATTCATATAATTACCCCCACTACTAGTCCTACCACCCCCCATAACAGAATAAGCATGAAAATCGAAATCCGCGTGGTTTTTACGTAGTGATACCGTTTTTCCCGAGTTTTTAACTGTAAGAATGAGATAAGTCATAAATAATTACCCCCACTCTAGTCCATCAACCTCCCATAACAGAATAAGCTTGAAAATTGAAATCCGTGTGATTTTTACAGAATGACTCCTTTTTCCCCGATTTTTTCTGTAAGAATGAGAAAATTCATATAATTACCCCCACTACTAGTCCTACCACCCCCCATAACAGAATAAGCTTGAAAATCGAAATCCGCGTGGTTTTTACGTAGTGATACCGTTTTTCCCGAGTTTTTAACTGTAAGAATGAGATAAGCCATAAATAATTACCCCCACTCTAGTCCAACAACCTCCCATAACAGAATAAGCTTGAAAATTGAAATCCGTGTGATTTTAACAGAATGACTCCTTTTTCCCCGATTTTTTCTGTAAGAATGAGAAAATTCATATAATTACCCCCACTACTAGTCCTACCACCCCCCATAACAGAATAAGCTTGAAAATCGAAATCCGCGTGGTTTTTACGTAGTGATACCGTTTTTCCCGAGTTTTTAATTGTAAGAATGAGATAAGTCATAAATAATTACCCCCACTCTAGTCCAACAACCTCCCATAACAGAATAAGCTTGAAAATTGAAATCCGTGTGATTTTTACAGAATGACTCCTTTTTCCCCGATTTTTTCTGTAAGAATCGGAAAATTCATATAATTACCCCCACTACTAGTCCTACCACCCCCCATAACAGAATAAGCATGAAAATCGAAATCCGCGTGGTTTTTACGTAGTGATACCCTTTTTCTTGAGTTTTTAACTGTAAGAATGAGATAAGTCATAAATAATTACCCCCACTCTAGTCCAACAACCTCCCATAACAGAATAAGCTTGAAAATGGAAATCCGTGTGATTTTTACAGAATGACTCCTTTTTCCCCGATTTTTTCTGTAAGAATGAGAAAATTCATATAATTACCCCCACTACTAGTCCTACCACCCCCCATAACAGAATAAGTTTGAAAATCGAAATCCGCGTGGTTTTTACGTAGTGATACCCTTTTTCCTGAGTTTTTAACTGTAAGAATGAGATAAGTCATAAATAATTACCCCCACTCTAGTCCAACAACCTCCCATAACAGAATAAGCTTGAAAATGGAAATCCGTGTGATTTTTACAGAATGACTCCTTTTTCCCCGATTTTTTCTGTAAGAATGAGAAAATTCATATAATTACCCCCACTACTAGTCTTACCACCCCCCATAACAGAATAAGCTTGAAAATCGAATTCCGCGTGGTTTTTACGTAGTGATACCCTTTTTCCTGAGTTTTTAACTGTAAGAATGAGATAAGTCATAAATAATTACCCCCACTCTAGTCCAACAACCTCCCATAACAGAATAAGCTTGAAAATGGAAATCCGTGTGATTTATACATAATGACACCATTCCCCCCCAATTTTTTACTCTAAGAATAAGATAATTTTCATGTAATTATCCTCACTCTAGTCCCAACACCTCTCATAACAGAATGGGCTTGATAATTGAAATACGGGTGATTTTTACATAATGCTAAATTTTTTCCGGTTGTTTACTATAACAGTAAGATAATTCATAAATAATTACCCCCACTCTAGTCCAACCACCTCCTGTTAAAAAATAAGCTTCGAAATCGAAATCCGCTAGATTTTTACACAATGATACCTTTTTTCACGGATTTTATGCTGTACGAATGAGATAATATGATTTGTAACACCATCTCCGATTGAACAAGTCAGTCCCAAGTCTGGAAGTACAAGTTGCAAACGTGAAGGTGGAAGGGGAAGTTTGTGTGAGGCGGGTAACAGGCCCAAGTTCTGAAGGGGATAATCTTGAAGGAATTCCTCTGTGATACAGGAATAGGGTTAATGAACACCCTGCCCTGTCTCCTTCAAGCTGAATAACACCAACCTATATGGCACCCATGTCTTGCGGTATAGTCTAGAGGAGACGTCTAAAAATCTGTTCAATACAGCCGGTGTTCATTAACTCCAGGTGTTCGTTAAGGAGAGAAAACGTGTATATATATATATATATATATATTTATTTATTTATATAATATATAAATAAATAAATATATATATATGTATATATAAATATATATATATATATATACATATTATGTGTCACTCCAGACGATAACTCTCGATAGAATTGAGATAAACAGCTCAAATTTGCACAAAAAATCTATCTTGGCAATCGAAAGGCTAAGTTCGAAGATGGGCGAAATTGGCCTACTCTAAGGAGGGTTTTGGCGCATTTAAAGTGCGCAAAAATTACCCAAAAATCCCCAAAATGTTATTTTCCAACAAGTGACCCCTCATTTTAAAGGTTTTTGCACGCTGAACACGATGGTGGAATCGGATTTTAGATATCTTGATCCGTTCTCAAATTAGAGCATTTAAAGTGCGCAAAAATTACCTAAAAATCCCCAAAATGTTATTTTCTAACAAGTGACCCCTCATTTTAAAGGTTTTTGCACGCTGAACACGATGGTGGAATCGGATTTTAGATATCTTGATCCGTTCTCAAATTAGAGCATTTAAAGTGCGCAAAAATTACCCAAAAATCCCCAAAATGTTATTTTCCAACAAGTGACCCCTCATTTTAAAGGTTTTTGCACGCTGAACACGATGGTGGAATCGGATTTTAGATATCTTGATCCGTTCTCAAATTAGAGCATTTAAAGTGCGCAAAAATTACCCAAAAATCCCCAAAATGTTATTTTCTAACAAGTGACCCCTCATTTTAAAGGTTTTTGCACGCTGAACACGATAGTGAAATCGGATTTTAGATATCTAAATCCGTTCTTAAATTAGAGCATTTAAAGTGCGCAAAAATTACCCAAAACTAGGATAATCTTTAAACTCTTACCCCCACCCCCTTAGAGTGGTCAGATTGAAAAATGTGAGAAGTATTAATTGAAGACGAGAGTTCGAAGCAAAAAAGGGGGAGGCAAACGATTAGTACAACTCCTTGAATTTACCCACAGCGATCAAATAAATAAGCACTTAGTACAATTACGTAATAAACAAACGGTAGAATCAGGATGGACAAAACGTACAAATTAAAATAAATACGAAGAGAATATACATAGAAAACCAAATTTTAGACCGAAGTTTTCCTTTATTCAAAACCATAGCCATTAATTCGAATATTTCTTTGAAAATTCGCTCATTAAGTCATGCTGCATGACTGATTTTTTGTAACTGTGATGTATTTCATTTCTTATGTAGTGCATTAAATGAGTAGATGAATGAGATACCTATGAAATTTTATTGAGGTGATTTTTTTATTGATGTTCATTCATGATGTTTTCGTTTCACCGTTTTCATTTTTATATCATGTTGTATATTTTTGTATGTTGACTATTGTCTTGCATTTTTGTTACGGCAAATAAAACTACCCATGCTTACTCCCCCGTAACTAAACTACACCCGGTATTGGTTTCTTCATAACTTGAAGACTTGCTGTTGGTTTCAACGTAATAATACACGAGTTTAAGTTTTCATGTTTGGCATAACGCTCTTTATGAGCTATCACAGCTATTACTACAGGACTACATTGTGTGCATTAGTTTTTTGAAATACTGTTATCGGAATGTTGTTGACACCTATTCTCCTCTGGGCATGACGAACCATCTGATTTGGGGAAGATGAACCAATCCGAAGATGGTCCACCTTGCCCCACTTTCCAAGTTCATTGGTTCGTCTTGCCCCAGAATATATTTAATGTTCCATTTAATTCACTGACATGCTATTGATCCTCCTGGGACATTTCAAGCTGTACCTACCAACTGTATTTTGTTCTGGGTCCAAGATGGACGAATTTAATTTAACACGAGGAAGACAGATCCACGTGTCAATGTCACCAAGCGCAACTGGAGTTCAACGCTGAAGATCCTGGAAACGATTCTTCAGACCTGGCTGAAGACTTCGTCACTCAAAGTTCAACTGATGAATCTACCAAGGAAAGTTCTGGAGAAGATGAATCATCTTTCGCTTTGCATTACTACCTCCAAGTACACGATTTTGTGCTGATTAAATTTAAGGGTGGCAAGAGTTCTATTTTTTACGTTGGTTTCAAACGATATTTCAGAATGAATTTGAGGTGAAATACGTGAGAAAAAGTCACAAAACTCAAGGTAATTTTTATTCTCCTCACGTTGAGGAAATTTATACTGTTTCGTCTAACGGTATCGTGAGAATTTTGAAGCCTACCATTAAAAATGGAACCAAGCGCTAACAGGGTTTTGTAGCATTTGATGAGAAGTTTGATTCAGTGAATATGCGCTAACTTTGTCGTTGATATTTTCGACGCTTTCTCACTGTTATAACCAAGTGGCCAGTTTTATTTTCAAAGCCACTGATTATTAAATTAATTGCTGTTTTATTTTTCAATATTTAATTTGTCCTATTGATTTTCAGTTTCTTCAATTACTACCAAAAACTCCCAAGGCAAATTATATTTTCGATAATGAACATTTTTGGTTTTATTATTCTAAA
The DNA here is from genome assembly GCA_954871275.1 of Leptopterna dolabrata. Taxonomy (NCBI): domain Eukaryota; kingdom Metazoa; phylum Arthropoda; class Insecta; order Hemiptera; family Miridae; genus Leptopterna; species Leptopterna dolabrata. The sequence continues at coordinate 5,151,312 of OX940974.1, read as the reverse complement.
TAATAATTTAAAAAAATATATTTCAAAAATGAGTCTTTGAAATATTGTCATTAGGTGAGTTTTTTCAACGAATCAAAAAACTAATTTTATTCTCAATGTAATGAAAGTTGTGGGTAACATGTTGAATGTTTGTATGCGCCATATTTTTTATTAGACTTGCTCCTTTTAAAGTGTATTCTACGTTTGTTACCTCGGAATAATTTCAATGTTTCACACACAGTTCCTAATTGAGAGTTCCTAATTCCTCCTGAAGTTCCATTAGTTCTAAGAGAAATGCCAGACTAAGAGCCATTATTATATTTTGCTCAAGAATATTGAAAGTATTATTGGTTCATATTGCTCCACATATGGTTCATTTCTCCCCACTGGTAGGGCAAGTTGAGAATTACTTGAGAAAAAATAGAATACAAATATAAAAATAAGGACAAATTTCAATGAAGTAAAGAAATAAAAAAAGGAACGGGAAAATGTATATATATATATATATGGTTGAAGAAATTACCCAATCAAATTTGCAGACCACAAATTTGGAATATTCGAATTTTAATTCGTCTTGCCCCACCTTCCCCAATGTTATTCACCGGATTGGTCCTGCTTATAATTGCTTGAAACGAATTTGTAAGTGGCTATTTTTTTCCGATGCTTTTGATTGTCCGCCTCTCCGAAAAACTAAAGAATTCCCTTCATGTGGAAGCCTAGCTTCGGAGGGGCTTCCTTAAAAAAACTGCAGTTTCGAACTGAACTGCAGGGAATCAGAATACTGTTGATGAAGAGGGACAAATTCGACCCAAAGTTTATTTTGATAATAATGAGTGAAATGTAGGGAAAATTCCATTTTGATTGAGTTGATTATTACTTTTCTTACCCAACCTGAAGGGCACTAGGAATGTTTTGCAATCACTCTGGAAAAAAGGATGTGTGCATGCGCGCGCGCGCCGTGTGTGTGTGTTTGTTCTTCCTGTTTTGATGCTCGATTTCTAACCTCCGAAGGTAGCACCTGTAGAAAAATCAGCTTTAAGGTTCATTATTTTAGGTTAATAACTACAAGAAATAATGAACCAGTCGTCAATATTTGGTTGAAAAACGTCGTTATTAGCATAATATTTACTTTTCCCCCGTGGAAAATAACAAATTTTTACCCAAATTTCTCTGAATACTCTCGCTGCAGCCGCTCGTATGGATATAATAAATATTTTCGAGCCGCTTTGAAAGAAAGTCAAAAATGACCTAAAAACTGAATAACACGAACACAAATAATATCGGGAATTTCAGCAGAAAGCATCGATATCAGATATAATCATCTTAAATATCCGAATATCTCTGAATAAAGAGATTGAATGCCCGTCATTGTGAAAGGACGAAGGAAATTTATGTCAAGGAAATAACGTATTGAAGACGACGTAGGTATTGATTTGAGACTTCCTCCTGCCATATTTTTGGAGGCTGGAACTTACCAGCTACTCCGACTGCTCCCCAGTGTGATTGTAAAATCGTAAATGCTAATGCAGAACTACTGTCCCCAAGCGGCAACCAACACACCCAACCACGATTCTGTATATCCAAATTATGTTGAGAATTGTTTGAGTTGGTTGCTAGATAAGGACTTGAGTAATTCTAGGTTAGTCCAGGGGAAAATTCGGCATTATGAGAGAGAACAAGCCAGTACCATTTATGGCTTATTATTTTCCATAATACCTAAAACCTTTGGAATCGAATATGAAAATATTGTGTACCCCCCCCCCCCCCGTCAAAATTTCATGGTTTACGTTTCAAGAGGCGTAGAATACGAATATCGGATAAAAATATTTCCGTCCGTCCGCAACTTTTGGTTTATTATTCTGTGAATAATACACCTATGTATTCGCTCAGCAAAAAATTTTTATAACACCCCCTCAAAATTTTTTCTTTTCCGTTTCAAGGTGCGTAGATTCCAAAAATGCAATGTCCGTCCGCCGTCCGCCGTACGCCGTATCACGTGTACAGGCTTCATTTTCGGTCTAAAAAAGTCGTTCTTTCGCACACATGCTCCATTTGGGCCCTAGTTGTGTCCCGAAACTTTTCAGCCCGATCGGAATATACCCAGGGGTGTTATGAGTGAAAATGTGTATAAAAATAGGTACTTTTTGCGTTTTAACAACATGTTAGTAACATGAGCTTTTGAGGTATCTTTTTCCATGTTTTTGAGGACGAGAAGACCGAATATGAAGTCGATTTTGACCAAAGACGCGGAAATTGAGGTTTTACCAAAGGTTCAGCTCCCAAAATTGTTTTTTTATGAGTCAAAAACCTGGAAAACTGTCTGAAATCACCATCAATGTGTACAATAACATTGTAAAAAGTGTAAACAGGTGAATCAAGACCATTAAATGCCACTACCAATGATCAAAGATGATCTTAAAAAAAAAAGAAAAAAAAAGCGTACCTATTTCATGTTTTGGGGGCCAAAATTGGTGGAAATCATCAGAAATAGCTATTTCAATCATTCCACATGAAAGAAACAATACATTTAACAGCCAACAAAAATCTCTAGAACTCCAATAGAATAATAAACCCATGTGACAAGGACTTTGCAGCGTTTTTCCTTAGTTCCCATGAACCGAAATTCACGAACCGTTTGGGCTCTAGTTGGTCCCCGAAGTTACTGTTACTCAACTCTAAGGGGAGAAAAATAGGGGTTGAATTATCCAGAGTATCCCTCGCTCGGAACATTTTATTTTGGCGTCCGAATCTTACTCTTAAAATCAGAGGTTGGAATCCTGTTCCGGGACCAAATATTTTTCACTTCACATCAACAATTTCCGTTCAGAACTTCATTTGAGTACTTTTTGCCATTTTAGCTACTGCTTGATCATTAAACTCATGATTAATTTGTAGTGGCGAATAGGTACAAAACTAAGGAGGGTCTAAGATCTATACAGAAGGGCTCTCTGTACAGAGAGCTGTGATAATGCAACAGAAGAATGTTTTATACTGCCATAAAAAGGAAGAACGCCTCATCTCTTAAAAATCAAATTTTTCAAGAGAGCACTTCAACGTTTTGCTCAGTTACCCTCGCCCTAACTTCTCTCCATTTTGTCATAAAAACAAAATTTCTTCACGCCACGATAAATCGATGTTTAGTGATTATATCGATACCAAATTATAGCCAAAATAATCGATATTTCTAATCGATTCTGCTTATAAGGCGTTTTATTTAAGTTTGAAGGAGTTTTGTACACTGGAGTCCAAGGAGAAACGCCTTGAGGCGTTTTTCCTTTGACAGATTGATAAAAATAACAAGATAAATTTACTCAAGAACACCTTCTAAACACCAAAACTGAATGCCATATTATTTATACCTACCTAATAAATCGGTATAATTGTTGTTTATGCGATTTGAGGATTTGTAAAAAATAACAGGAAAGGAGATATATTTGCTTTTATTGACTTTTTAAATATATATCTATTTTTATCTATTTTCATTTTGTTCAATTTTATATTCTAAATTTGTTGCCGAAAATCCGAAATAATGCGCCTACCTTTGAAATGTGCAACGAACCACAAAATATTCGTTTAGCTTTATGCAAAATAAAACATGCGGTTTTGGAACCAGCTTCCTGTGAAATTATATACAGGGTGTCTAGGGTTTCGATGGGACAAACTCAGGGAATCGATTCTGCAGCTAATTTGCAACAAAAAGTGCCTCTTAGAGTTTTTTTTTTTTAGAGGCTTCATTTTGGAGTTATTTACGATTTAAGATTTGTTTCGTGTTTTCGACCCTAACTCAGTTAAACGGCCATAACTCCCTTAAATAACTATGTAAAGTAAAAGTTGAGGATACCGTTGGAAAGAGCATTAAATTTCCTATCTCCCTAATTATAAAATCAAATTGTTTTAATTAGTCCTCATTGGTGAAAAAAATGGCCAAAGTCCAAAGTGTGAGCATTTTTTAAGAATCACCGTTTTTCTTTCTTTTTTTGCGCTATTAGTACGAAAGTGTTTCGGCGGGCACTCCTCGGGAAAAACTTGCCCAAAACCTCAGCTTTCGAATGGTATAAGAAAAAAAATTTCACAGTGAAATTTGACGGAGAAAATGACGTTTGAGTCCTGAAAAACTTGGGTTTTTAGGTGATAATCATCGTTTCTCACCAAAAGCCGACATGCATCAGGAAAACGAGTTCGATATCGCTATTTATGCATTTTTTGACGCTGAATCGAATGGTGACACTCTTAAACCAGTTACCACCGTCCCATCATATCTCAGAAAACAGGAGTGGACTTATGTTCAAACATCAAAAGACCTACTAAATTTTTGTGGATACAATAACCTAACTCTGCTTCAACCTAAGTGATTACTCAAACTAATACTATCTGTTTCTTCCAGAGTGCAGGAATGTGTCGGGTTAATGCGAAATGCGCACCAGTTACGGAATGTCTCGAGGAGCGTGCGTCGGAGATGCCGCCTTTGTGTTCAGCAAGGAGGGGGGCATTTTGAGAACCTACTGTAATTACTAAATTAAATTAAGATGAAAAAAAAGTGTTTCTTCTTAATTGGGGAGGCAAAGAGTGTCACCATTCGATTCAGCGTCAAAAAATGCATAAATAGCGATATCGAACTCGTTTTCATGATGCACGTCGGCTTTTGGTGAGAAACGTTGATTAACACCTAAAAACCCACGTTTTTCAGGACTCAAACGTCATTTTCTCCGTCAAATTTCACTGTGAAATTTTTTTTCTTATACCATTCGAAAGCTGAGGTTTTGGGCAAGTTTTTCCCGAGGAGTGCCCGCCGAAACACTTTCGTACTAATAGCGCAAAAAAAGAAAGAAAAACGGTGATTCTTAAAAAATGCTCACACTTTGGACTTTGGCCATTTTTTTCACCAATGAGGACTAATTAAAACAATTTGATTTTATAATTAGGGAGATAGGAAATTTAATTCTCTTTCCAACGGTATCCTCAACTTTTACTTTACATAGTTATTTAAGGGAGTTATGGCCGTTTAACTGAGTTAGGGTCGCAAACACGAAAAAAATCGTAAATCGTAAATAACTCCAAAATGAAGCCTCTAAAAAAAAACTCTTAAGGGGCACTTTTTGTTGCAAATTAGCTGCAGAATCGATTCCCTGAGTTTGTCCCATCGAAACCCTAGACACCCTGTATATCACTGGAACTTTCAAATATTCTTTTTGCCCTCTATGTTCCTTTCAAATATATATTTATATTCTCTTCAAATAGATATTCCTCCAGGAAAAAAAATACTAAACAAAATAACTGTACAAACAAAATATGAAGAAAAAAAAACTGTAACAAAATGTATTAAATAATAGGTACTTAATTGATGATGTTTGTGTACACTATAATTTTATTAATATAAATGTACGTTATTTTATGTTGTTAACATTTTTAATAATTTTCTTCAACTACTAAATCTTTTGGAATTCTTCTTCGTCAACTGGAAGTGATTCCCTAAAACTTTTCCTGCTTTCTGGCATGAGACGACAAAGTTGTTCGATTATTTCCGTCTTCTTATTATTAAGTTGAATACCACGCGAAGAACGCCTCTGTGGACTCAGCTGCTATAATAATCAAAGGAAAAACGCCTCGCTCATCTGACGATAAATGACTCGACCCAGTAATTCAGCCAATGATTCCAAGGTGAAAAGCCTCATCTCGATTTTTACTGACTTGAGGTGTTCCTCCGCAGAATCTAGGATTAGAATAAATGATGATGCCGTACTTGAGTCTTTTTACCTCTGACTTGAATGAGATGAGGCGTTTTTCCTTTTAACAACACAATTTTCCAGTTTTTCGGGAGAAAATTTCGACGTTTTCCAATTTGAATTTTAAAATTTTGACTTCTCCAATGGAAAGAGCATGTCAAAATTAGGGGGGATACGTGAAAACCCCATTTGCGGAACTTTTTGAGATGAGGCGTTCTTCCTTTTGACGGCAGTATACAGAGATCTGTGATCTGTAACAGAATGGTGTCTATACAAAATAATAACCGTTGTGAAGGAATTGACAGCATTTTGGTAACGTTCACACCACACGGGTTAAAAATAATATTCAGCATTGTCAAAGTCATGCGAATGTATGATGCGTGCACGTGTATTGCTGCTTACTTAATGCGTAAGGAGCTCTCTTCTCTATACACATTCCGAATATTCAGAGAGTTATTGCTCAGTTACACCGAAAATATAACTCAGAATGTTTACATACACATCCTATTAATATTCATCACCCTGTAGACGACAAAAATCTGGATCGTTCTCGGAGAGAGGATTTTACTTTCGATTTTATGTGCCTTGAATGCGCATTGTGGCCCCGAAAACCAAGATATTGTTTGGAGAAGAAAAAAAAGATTCCCTTTCAACTCAGAATCCGAAAATGGAATTAAAAAATTCCTATCCGTCCGTCGCACGTTCCTGTGAAAAGTTACGTTTGGGGTCTAGTTGGTCGGCGAAGCTCGGCGTTACTGCCAGTCACCTCTAAGGGGTGGAAAATAGGGGTTGACATTTTCAGAACGCCGTAGCTCGGAAACTTTCAATAGAAGGGCATGGGTTTTTTAACGTTTTTAAATGGATCTCAAACTAAAGAATTTTTTTAGACCACCCTGAGCATTTTACGACCGACTGTTCGTTTGCACCGAAAAGCTTCGTGAACATGATCGTGAATCAAGCGGTATACATCCAGACCAGATATTGCTAGGGAACACCTGATTATAATCACGGATGGCTGAATGACGTCGAGTTGGTTGTTCTGTGATATTGTCTCATTTGAAGAATGATGGCTCTTTTGGATTTTGTTGATAGGTAACTTGAAAAAACGCTATGCTTCATGAATAAAAATAAATGATTTATTAATTACTGAATTATTGAATCCTAAGCCAGTACTCGATTTTGGGCTTTCCTGAGGGGAGCACGAGGGTAGGTACTGACCACAGAAAACAGTGATCTACGCAGAAGGGGGTTTTGGTTTATTATTCTGTGAATAATACACCTATGTATTCGCTCAGCAAAAAATTTTTATAACACCCCCTCAAAATTTTTTCTTTTCCGTTTCAAGGTGCGTAGATTCCAAAAATGCAATGTCCGTCCGCCGTCCGCCGTACGCCGTATCACGTGTACAGGCTTCATTTTCGGTCTAAAAAAGTCGTTCTTTCGCACACATGCTCCATTTGGGCCCTAGTTGTGTCCCGAAACTTTTCAGCTTGATCGGAATATACCCAGGGGGGTTATGAGTGAAAATGTGTATAAAAATAGGTACTTTTTGCGTTTTAACAACATGTTAGTAACATGAGCTTTTGAGGTATCTTTTTCCATGTTTTTGAGGACGAGAAGACCGAATATGAAGTCGATTTTGACCAAAGACGCGGAAATTGAGGTTTTACCAAAGGTTCAGCTCCCAAAATTGGTTTTTTATGAGTCAAAAACCTGGAAAACTGTCTGAAATCACCATCAATGTGTACAATAACATTGGAAAAAGTGTAAACAGGTGAATCAAGACCATTAAATGCCACTACCAATGATCAAAGATGATCTTTAAAAAAAAAAAAAAAAAAAAAAGCGTAGGTACCTATTTCATGTTTTGGGGGCCAAAATTGGTGGAAATCATCAGAAATAGCTATTTCAATCATTCCACATGAAAGAAACAATACATTTAACAGCCAACAAAAATCTCTAGAACTCCAATAGAATAATAAACCCATGTGACAAGGACTTTGCAGCGTTTTTTAATAATTTGCCGCGTTTTTCTTATTTTTTCGCGTGGATAAGGCGGTGAAATAATGTTTGAACCGCCATTCCCTACTTCTAGCATGGATTCTGCTTATTTTCAACAGCATCCATCCAAGACACGAGGCTCAGATAAGTCTACGTCACCCTTTTCCGAATTCCCTATTTTTATTTGCTTTCTCAATTTTACAACAATATCCAGGTGAACAGACCCGAGTTTCGTTAACCCTACGCAAGGTACGTTCAAGTAAAGCTTTTAAAATAACGAATACCACAGCATCTCCCCTTCATTTACGTCTAAACGATGCTTCATTGTTTGTTTTATAGTTTATGGGAAGAAGTGAGTTTTATGGTTAATGAAGTTTTGGTCACTTGCCACGAAGAAGGGACAGTTTGAGCAAATTTTAGGAGAAAACACAACTATTGCGAGGGGTCCAAAATCGTTGGTACATGGATTTTTGAAAGGTTTTTAGACCCAAATTAGTTTCAGATAATTTTGAATCCAAACCTGGATTTCAAAAGTTTTGATACTTACCTATTATAATAAATAATGCGCAATCCTGCCGGACTGTACATGGATTGGGATGACAGCATTTCATTATTCTTTTCCGTTTCATGCTACTAGAGAGGAATTCGAAGAGCTTCGCACAAAGATAAGTGCATGAACACTATTCAGAGCCATGGAAGTGGAGATGAGTAAGAACAGAGCTGCGGTCTGGTTGTGGCAGGGAAGATATCTTGCAGTTCCAACGGCGCCGGCGGAGGCCAGTAGAAACAGAGATGCTCCAATTCCCAAAATTAATATAAATTTTCCAAGTCCACGTATGAGGTTACGAAAGTCACCGACTTCAATATTTTGCTCTTAATGGTAGTGCAGGAAAGTTTTGATTTCAGATTCTAAACCGATAACACGATTGTGGAGGTGGAGGCGGGTACCTATACGGAGAGTAAAGGGAGACAGCACTTTCCGATGATCACAGATTTCGGTTCTGATGGCTGGCGACATACTTAGAAAAAAAAAACATTGCGAAGTCCTTGTCACATGGGTTTATTATTCTATTGGACATACCTACGGAAATGCTGGCTGTTCATTTATTGTTTCTTTCATGCACAGTAATTGAAACAGTTATTTTAGATGGTTTCCATCACTTTTGGCCCCAAAAAACACAACCTTGGCTCTTTTTCTGTTTTACAGATTATCTTTCAACATTCATAGTGCCATTTAATTGTCTTGGTTCCTGCTAATACTAATTCTAGTGTTTTTATACACATTTATGGCGATTTCAGACAATTTCCCTGATTTTTGACTCATACAAAATGAATTTCGGGAGCTTAACCTTTCTTGCAACCTCAATTCTTCACTCTTTGGTCAAAATCAACTTTATATTCGGTCTTCCCGCCAAAAAAAAAAATGGAAAACGATACATCACAAGCTCGTGTTCACTAAAACCTAAAAAAACCCTCGAAAACCCCTATTTTTACACCCATTTTTCTCCCATAACGCCCCTGGGTGTATTCCGATCGGGCTGCCGAGCTTTGAAGCACAAATAGGACCAAAATATGTTCCCAAATGGAGACCCAAACTGTGTGCGTAAGAACGACGATTTTAGACCAACATTTAACGTAAATTTAAGGCTGAAACTTCGTTAGAACCTCAATTTTCCATTCATTGGTCAAAATCAACTTCATGTTCGGGTCTTCCCGTCCTAAAAAACATGGAAAACGATGCATCACAAGCTCGTGTTCACTACATCCTAAAAAACGCTGCAAAGTCACATGGGTTTATTATTATATTGGACATACCTACAGAAATGCTGGCTGTTCATTTATTGTTGCTTTCATTTGAAATAATTGAAATAGCTATTTCTGGTGGTTTCCACCAATTTCGGCCCCCGAAACTTGAAATAGGTACGCTCCTTTTTTTTTTTTTTTTTTTTTTTTCAAATTATCTTTGATCATTGGTAGTGACATTTATAATCGTCTAGATCCACGTGTTGACACTTTTCCTAGTGTTATTATACAAATGATGGTGATTTCAGACGATTTCGCAGGTTTTTGACTCATAAAAAATCAATTTTGGGAGCAGAACATTTGGTACAACCTCAATTTTCCACTCCTTGGTCAAAATCGACTTCATATTCGGTCTTCTCGTCCCCGAAAACATGGAAAACGATACCTCAAAAGCTCATTTTACCAACATGTTACTAAAAATAGCTGCAAAGTCCTTGTCACATGGGTTTATTATTCTATTGGACTTACCTACAGAAATTTTGGCTGCTCATTTATTGTTTCTTTCATGTGCAATAATTGAAATAGCTATTTCTGATGGTTTCCACCAATTTTGGCCCCCAAAACACAAATTAGGTACGCTCCGTTTGGTTTATTATACTATGAATAATACACCTATGTATTCGCTCAGCAAAAATTTTTATAACACCCCCTCAACATTTGTTCTTTTCCGTTTCAAGGTGCGTAGATTCCAAAAACGCTGCAATGTCCTTGTCACATGGATTTATTATTCTATTGGACATACCTACAGAAATGTTGGCTGTTCATATTTGTTTCTTTCATGTGAAATAATTGAAGTGACAGATGATGAGATGATCATTCTGATGGTTTCCACCAATTTTGGCCCCCATAACACAAATTGAATACGCTCTTTTTTTTTTTTTTCAAATCATCTTTGATCATTGGTAGTGCCATTTAATCGTCTTGATCCACGTGCTGACACTTTTTCTAGTGTTATTATACAGATTGATGGTGATTTCAGACGATTTTCCAGATTTTTGCCTCATAAATAACGCTGCAAAGTCCTTGTCACATGGGTTTATTATTCTATTGGACATACCTACAGAAATGTTGGCTGTTCATTTATTGCTTCTTTCATGCGTAATAATCGAAATAGCTATTTCCGATGGTTTCCATTAATTTTGGCCCCTGAAACACAAATTAGGTTTTTTTTAAAATTATCTTTGATCATTGGTAGTGCCATTTAATCGTCTTGATCCACGTCTTGACACTTTTTCCAGGGTTATTATACAAATTGATGGTGATTTCAGACGATTTCCCAGGTTTTTCACCCATAAAAAATCAATTTTGGGAGCTGAACATTTGGTACAACTCAATTTTCCACTCTTTGGTCAAAATCTACTTCATATTCGGTCTTCTCGTCCAAAAAAACATGGAAACCGATACCTCAAAAGCACATGTCACCAACATCTTGCTAAAACGCAAAAAGCACCTATTTTTACACACATTTTCACTCATAACACCCCTGGGTATATTCCGATCGGGCTGAAAAGTTTCGGGACACAACTAGGGCCCAAATGGAGCATGTGTGCGAATGAAAGAATTTTTTGGACAGAAAATGAAGCCGGTACACGTGATACGGCGTACGGCGGACGGCGTACGGCGGACGGACGTTGCATTTTTGGAATCTACGCACCTTGAAACGGAAAAGAAAAAAAATTTGAGGGGGTATTATGAAAATTTTTTGCTGAGCTATTACATAGGTGTATTATTCTCAGAATAATAAACCAACAGAAAAAGTACCTATTTGTATACACATTTTCACTCATAACACCCCTGGGTATATTCCGATCGGGGTACAAAGTTTCGGGACACAATTAGGGCCCAAATGGAGCATGCTTGCGAAAGAACGACTTTTTTACACCGAAAATGAAGCCTGTACACGTGATACGGCGTACGGCGGACGGACATTGCATTTTTGGAATCTACGCACCTTGAAACGGAAAAGAAACAATTTTGAGGGGGTGTTATAAAAATTTTTTGCTGAGCGAATACATAGGTGTATTATTCACAGAATAATAAACTAAAAACATCGAAAACCCCTATTTTTACACCCATTTTTCTCCCATAACGTCCCTGGGTGTATTTCGATCGGCTGCCGAGCTTGGGAGCACAACTAGGACCAAAATGGATCATGTGTGCGAAAGAACGAATTTTTTAGACTGAAAATGAAGTCGGTATGCGTGATACGGCGGACGGCGGACGGTGGATTGCGTACGGCGAACGTACATTGCATTTTCTTAATCTACGCACCTTGAAACGTAAAAGAAAAAATTTTGGGTGGGTGTTATGAAACTTTTTTGCTAAGTGAATACATAGGTGTATTATTTACAGAATAATACACCAAAAAGAAGTAGAATGCCAGACTGAGCTTTACTTCAACCGGTCTTACTGGCGTCGCGGGCACATGCACCAGTCGTGTACCACCTACCCATCGTGATCACATAGTTACCGGGAAAAACGGGTGTGAATTTTACTCATGGGGGGGTGAAAAGACCTGGGATGGTGCCCTGGTTGAAGCCCTTATCGGAGAATAGCCACTTCCGATTTGCACTGTAAAAAATACCACCATTCAGAGTTACTTCAGTGGAAAATGGAATGGAAACACTCAAGTGAAATACACACAGCCAAGATATTGAAAATCCGCGAAAGTTGAATTATTGGGAAAGTTACAGTTGGGCAACTCCGAAACAAGAAATCTAAATAAGGGTGATTTATTGTCTGCCCCCTCCGTCGCACGCTATTTATAATTAGAGGGTTCAAAGACGTGAGCAAGTATTTCAGCTGCGTTTCATTAAGTTTAATATGTGTGGATCGATAATTATATTTAAGACAGTTGCTCTCAGCAACTGAGCAGTCAGGTAGACGTATTTTTTGTTACTGTGAACTTGGCATACAATTCCAAGCACCGCGGTATGTGTGGTTTTAAAAGATTTTGCATAGGCTTAGAAATAGATTAGTACTACTACCCGTACTAACAATATAATTTTGGTTTCTTACTTTCAATAATAAACCTTTGGAATCGACCATGAAAAAATATCCCCCCCCCCCTCCTCAAAATTTGATGATTTACTTTTCAAGGGACGTAGAATACGAATATCGAATTTAAAAAAAATGCCGTCCACCGTCCGCCGTCCGCGGGTTTTTCCGTAGTTTCCACGAAGCAAAATTCACGAAATTTGGTATAAGAGTCCCATTTGAGCTCCAGTCGGTCCTCTAAGCTCGATGTTATTGTCACTCAACTCTAAGGGGTGAAAAATAAGGGTTGAAATGTCGGGAGTTTTCCTATCTCGGAAACTTGTATTTTGAGGTATGGGTTTTCTCGCATTTTTGAATCGTTTGATTTTTTTCTGAATTTTTGAGACCATCTGGAGCATTCTACGATGTCGCCATAAGATTTGCTTTACAGTTTGCCGTGAACAGCAGGGTGTATGGTGGCAACAAGCTGGGTTGAGAGCGCACATCAGTATCCTCTCGGCTAGCTGGGATCTACAGCGCAGTGGTTTACATAACGAACTGAAATGCCAAAGTTCTGGAGATCGAAACCTAACGAAAAATAGTTTAAAGAAATTCATATCAACAATTTCCCTTCAGAACTTTATTCCTTGTGTTTCTTTTTGCCATTTTTTGTCATCCACAGAATTATTTTAGCAACATTTAACTTGTGACTTAGGTAGGTACCTAGTAACGAGTACAGGGTTGGGTACTAAGCTACGGGGAGGTCTGCGGTCTAAATAATATGTATAGAATAGTACATATTATATTATATAGACGGGTTATCTATACAGAGAGCTGTGATCTATAACAGAGTGGTGTTCTGTAAAAAAAAAAAATAAACCGTTAAGTAGGGATTTGCAGCGTTTTTGAGATGATATCAGAAAATCGTTGTAACCTCTTCTTGGTTCATGTTTCGATGTAGAATCCAAGAATCGAATTTGTCCGTCTGCCGCAGTGCGAGCTGCCATGCAGGAGCCATCCAACCAGCGAAATACTTCTATAGTAGATTATATTAGGTATAATAGTGATAGCTAGGATGGCAATAGATAATAAATAGGTCATACGACATCAATTCCTTCCGTCCTGATCATAATGGTGCTTAGAACTGTATGCCAAGCTAACCATATCAGCTGAATAAAGGCAGTGTGTGTGGGTGGTGTGTGTGTGTGTGTGTGTGTGTGTGTGTGTGTGTGTGTGTGTGTGTGTGTGTGTGTGTGTGTGTGTGTGTGTGTGTGTGTGTGTGTGTGTGTGTGTGTGTGTGTGTGTGTGTGTGTGTGTCTGCGTGTGTGTGTGACAGGTTTGGGATTCCCTGCAATCTTTTTGAACCGATTCGGTTTTCATGTACTCGTAGTTAGGCCAACAACTTGGGGAAACTAGTCAGAAAATCTGCTGTTCGAACTTCCTCTACACTCCGTCCAGTGGCGTCCCCTTCATTACTCAACATAACTTGTGTTTTTACCTCACGGCTGAATCCTTCGGTGTTTGAAAAATCTTTACGCCACTATTCGATGCAGCTTGAAATTGCATTAGAGAATTTATCAAAAATTCGACTTTGGAACCTGTTGTGTTTTGCAAAACACAACATGCATTCATATGCATAAAAGCTATGTTATCCGAGGAAAAACCTTTCCTTCGGAAACGCTTCGTTTGATTTTGAAATGAAACGGGCAGAAGTGGAATAGTTAGACGAGCTTTAATATGCATACATTTATATACCTACCTGTACCAAACGAGGAAGTAGAGGGATATACCTAACGACGGTGTTGATAAATAGCAGGTATCCATTTAGAAGAAATGTACACAGCGATCTTGAAGTTTTCTTTCACTGAATACGGCGATAAAGTTTAAATCGGTGTTACGCGTATACGCTCGCATATGGTGCTCGTATGTGAGCCTTCAGAACGGGCTCACATCAATCTTCGGGTATTCTCCAGATCCCTCCAAGAAGTTGGAAGGGGAAACTTTGACGAGTTTGGAATCAGTGGCCTTTCCATAATAAAGTCTCTTCTTCCAGTTCCCCAATCTTGGCGAGAATTGAAATAGCGAGTAAAAAATTTTTTATTCGTTTTTCCTCTTTAATTGGGGCTCGAATAAAGAGTATTTGAAGCTATAAATTTTCAGTGATTATCTATTGTTCGCAATAGTCCTTTGTAATAGCGGGTTCGATAATAGATAGAAAGAAAAAAAAATACGTCTGCAGTAGATTTAATAAAATTAATGAAATTTTCTGAGATATGACATTAATATGACCTACCTAACGAAACCTTGCGCAAGGGAAAAAAAATGAAATAAATTCAGGCTTAGCTGATGTCGAGATGAGACGGGTGGCGCTGCAGAAGGTGACGCTGGAGGGGGTAAATCGTCTGTCCAGGTCCGGGAGGAATATTTTCTGCCAACCAGAGGCGTGAGGTGAGTGCCGAAAGTAGTGAGAGGCCTAACGTCAGTCGTCCTGCAAATTCGGGACGTACTGAAAATTCATGTAGGTACTTAGGTAGGTATGCACCGGTATCGATGGGTATCCAATAACTTACCAGTGGATGGTGAAAATGGAGAGAAAGAGTGGAAACGGTGGATTCAAGCTCAGCTCCTATATCGAGGTGAAGGCTATGAATCGCAGTCGTGAGAGATCGTCGTCGTCGTGATGCAAGTTATTGACGTACGAAATAGCGAATGACTGCCAGATCGGGAGTCGAATAACGGTGATAACGGGTAATCAACAGCGATAGTAGGTGCAAGAGTGAGGTATAGCCGGGATGAAGCGGAACTTGATTTTTTTGATTGCAGGAGGCACACAACACCACTGATAAAGTTCGCGAACGACGAAAAATATTTAATATAAAATAGGTACTATCATGAACATGTATATAGATTTTATAGATTGGTGTCACATATGACACCTTGCCAAAATACGGTGCTTTTTCATATTCATGCTATAAATAACTAGAATTTAGTTTTTTGAAAACATTTTACTAAAATCGACTTATTTTTCAAAGAGGATCACAAAAGTAGTTTCAATAAACAGGAATTCAACTAACAAATATGACGAACATTCATGAGCGAAGAAAAACGGAGTTATTGGAAAAATAGTATTTTTCCACTAGTACACGAAAAAACGCGTTTGTTACTGACGATGGTTTGATCACTGAAACCGGTACGTGTTTTTCGCGTTGTTTCGTGTATTAGTGGAAATGGACTATTTTTTCAATAACTCCGTTTTTCTTTGAAATGGGTTTCCACGATTTTGTCACGAGTGATTTAGTTCGTATTCATCAAAGCAATTTCTGACATCCGAGCCTCACTTTCCTCAGAATCTGTCCCATTTGTAGGAATGTGGGATACAATTGGTTCGGATTTACTGAATTATTAAAATTCAGTCGATACGAACTGGAAACTTAACCTTTTGAGGACGAAAGATGTGGGCCTGAAAAACAGTTGGAGGACGAGAGCAACGGTACGATGCTTCAGGTGAAACAACCTACAGGACGAACCTGTCGAGTTTGAAAAAACCCCTGAGGACGAGAGCATCATACCGATGCTGAACAGAAAACCCCCGAATGGACGAAAGCATCGTAGTAATGCTGATTCATTTTTTCTCATTTTTATTTTACTCTAATTTATTTTCGACTCCTTGAATGCACGACAATTTACTTCAGATAATGATAAATCCGTTCGAACAATTTTCATACTCCAATAGAGCCAATAACTCCCGCTTCAGGTGTTCAAAGTTAAGCTGTTACTGAAGTTTATTTGAAGAATCAAACAGATACCAATGAATGAGCCTTTGTCAAATGAAATTCGTTAATAATTATGTTATTCCACACAATACACATTCGGGACTACAACTCTTCGTGCAGGATCTGCAGTTTGCCGAATCAGCGGAAAAATACACGATTTTATTGCAAGACCTGCCCAGGGAACCCTGCTTTGCACCCAGGACTTCAAAGAAAAACAAAGTTACAGTTATTGTTTGTTACTGACGATGGTTTGATCACCGAAACCGGTATAACAGTGTTTTTCGCGTTTTTCCGTGTATTAGTGGAAATAGACCATTTTTTCAAATTTTCTTTGAAATGGGTTTCCACGATTTCGTCGCGAGTGAATTAGTTCGTACCCAGGACTTGTTTTGAGGGGTTTCATTAGGTACCTACTCCAGAAGATTTACGAAATTTAAAAATTTAAAAAAAGTTTTGTCATGTTCCTAAACTTTCATTAAATCATTTTAAATAGTTCAATCATCAAATCATTCGCAGTTTATCATTCTTATTAGCAGGAAAGAAGATAGTGAAAATGTTGCTTCTGAACAACGTCACTTTTATACAAAGAATAGTAATATTTCAAATTCAATATCAATCTTTTAGACGTCGAAATATAATTAAGTATGCTCATCAGTGAACGCTATGAAGAAAAATTAATAATTGTTTCAATTTTTTTAAATAAAAAATGATGATTTGTACTGGTGAATCAGAATCAATTGGGAACACCATTTTTCCCTCGTCTCAAAGAAGTTTGGCGCCAAAATATTACTCGTCCAGTGGAGACTTTAGGATTCAACATCAGACCGATGCTATCGTCCGCAACAGGAAAATGAGGAAACAGATGATCGTCGCATGGGGAATTGGGAGGTTAGCATCGGTACGATGCTTTCTTCCTCAAAAGGTTAATAGCAGAATGGGCTAATCTGATTAGTAAGATGAACTATAATCAAGCGGGTTTCGATAAAAAATGGTCACCTACATTAAGAACTTAATTTTCCAATTTATCGCACCAACTGTTACTTTTAGATGCCCGGTTCCGTTAGTTTGTTACCGACTATACAACGGTAAAAAATATAGAAGATGATAGAATAGATTTTGGCAAGTGAAGGTATAAAATTGCAGAGTTCTCCTCCATTGGAACCAATGCCCTTCAGACCATCTACCCCTGGTGCCGACTGTGGCTCAAAAAATCGGTTTAAAGATATTGGTAACAGAAAATTATGGGTCTAAGTACCTAGGTCCACTGTAGTGTGTAGTTTTAAAATATTGCTTTTAGTATAACTGAATATAAAAACACAGGGTGACTACTGTAATTATGAACTTCACTTCTTCAATCTCACATGTGAATTTTAATACCATTGGCTCGAAGAAATTTGGTGGAATTCCTATAATAAGAGTAATTCATCGAAATTGTTTCAAGGTGATTTTATGAAAGCGTTTGAGGACATTTGTCAACAAACGTGCGAAAAACTGCAATTGTGGTTTATTATTTTCAATAATGAACCGTTGGAATCGAGCATGAAAAAATATTCTAACCCCCCTCAAAATTTGATGGTTTACGTTTCAAGGTATGTAGAATCCGAAAATGCAATAAAAAAATTTCTGTCTGTCCGCCGTACTTCGCACTTTTCTTAGTTACCTACCATGAAAAAAATTGATGAAATTCGGGTTATAGGTTCCGTTCGGGGTCTAGTTGGTCCTCGAAGCTCGGCGTTACTCTCAGTCATATCTAAGGGGTTAAAAATAGGGGTTAGAATTTTCAGAACGCCGTAGCTCGAAAACTTTTGATAGAAGGGTATGGCTTTTTTAAGGTTATTGAATTTGCCTTGAGCTAAACAATTTTTTGAGACCACCCGGAGCATTGTACGAGCAGCCGTTCGTTTGCACCAAAAAGCTTCGTCAACATGATCGTGAATCAAACGGTATAAATCCGGCCCAGATATCATCACTAGGGAGCACCTGATTATAATCAAGGATGGCTGCATGAAGTCGAGTTGGTTGTTCTGCGATATTATTTCATCTGATAAGTGATGGACTATTGGATTTTGTAGGTAGGTACTTCTGAAACTTGAAAAAACGTTGAAGTATTATTGATCGGTAAATTATTACACAATGGTTAATTATTCCACACCGGCAAATTATTACACAACGGTTCATCTACCAAGAAGAGGCTGGATTTTGTTGATCGGCACTTTTGCAACTTCAACCAACCGTTGAAGTATTATTGATGGGCAAGTTATTACACAACGGTTCATTAAACTTGACCACGAGGGTAGGTACTGACCACAGAAAACAGTGATCTACGCAGAAAGGGCATCTATTTCACTCCACATCCAAATTTTCCTTCAGAACTTCATTTTTTGCGTTTCTTTTTGCCATTTTAGTTACTGTTTGTCATCGACAGAATTATTTTAGCAACATTTAACTCGCGATTTATGTAGGTACCTAGTAACGAGTATTTCAACAGCAGGGTGAATTAATTGTAGACATTTTTCCCAAATGTCATCACCAGGGACGCGCTAACAATCGGGAATTGGCCCATAAAATCATTGCTAGGGATCACCTGATTATATTCACAGAGTATGAAGTCGAGTTGGTTGTTCAGTGGTATTATTTCATTTGGAAAAAGATGGCTCTTCTGGAGTTTGTTGGTAGGTAGTGAAACTTGAACAAACGTTGAAGTATTATTGATGGGTAAATTATTAGGTACTCAACTGTAAATTATTACAGAACGGTTCTTTATACCATCTACGTATGTGTAAATTATTACACCACGGTAAATTGGTATAATGAAGAACGGTTCATTATACCATCTACGTAGAAGAGGCTGGAGTTTGTTGGTAGATACGTTTGCACCTTTTTCCACTCCACATCAACAATTTCTCTTCAGAATTTCATGATTTGCGTTTCTTTTTGCCATTTTAGTTAGGTACTGTTTGTCATTGACAGAATTATTTCATCAACATTTAACTCGTGATTTAGGTGGGTACCTACCTAGTAACGAGTACGGGGTTAGGTACTAACTTACGGAGGTTCTGCGATCTACATAATATGTATAGAATAGTACATATTATATTATATAGACGGGTTATCTATACAGAGAGCTGTGATCTGTAACAGAAGGGTATTCTGTCCAAAATAATAAATCGCTATGCAGGGATTTTGCAGCGCTTTAGTATATTTTTGATAGTTATTCGCCTAACATTGGACCTGGACTGCTGATTTTTCTAAAGGTACTTTTCTGGGTCAATAGGAATAGAGCCTCGAAACCAGAAATATTGTAATCTGGAGGCCGAATCCAAGGCCGAGGTGAAATCTCGCACACCTGTTACGTACGTACGCACAAACATACATACATTTTTCTGAAACGTCTAGGTGATATTATTTGTTGAGAGTGATACTATCTATCAGAATAGTTTCAGACCCATAAATTGGATAAGTTCCATGCAATTTTCTCCAGAGCGAGGAGAAACCCTTCGGATTGGGTAAGGATACCAAAATTTCGATAATAACAAGGAACAGATTCTCCTGTACACTGATTCAGTCACAAAAAAAAAAAGAAAAAAAAAATCGTCCTGGTCTAAATAAGATCACAAGATAGTAGATTAAAAAAAAAATTACAAGTTCAGGGAACGTTGAAAACAGGGGAAAAATTATTAGTTATTAAATAATTAATATTTAAATAATAATTGTACCTCACTGATTCCGGTTGTGAAGTAATGACATATATAGCACGTACTTACCCACTCACTCAGAGTTATTCGGACTACCTGCTATTTTCCTATTGGAACACTA
Organism: Leptopterna dolabrata; assembly: GCA_954871275.1. NCBI lineage: Eukaryota > Metazoa > Arthropoda > Insecta > Hemiptera > Miridae > Leptopterna > Leptopterna dolabrata. The sequence goes on along the minus strand of OX940974.1, from coordinate 5,131,241 downwards.
AAACAGGTATACCAACTGTAACCGCGTTGCAACAATTGCAAAATATCAGTTTGTGGACCCACTGGATACCGGTGGGTGTTTGCTACTTCAGCAAAATATTATGTTCGTCATAGTTTTACTACCATCAGTATCGCATTGAATCAACTGAGCGTAGAACTGCGAAGGACTGCGTAATTAAGAATTCGGCGCAAAACTCAAATTTAAAATTTGGAGATCGGTGAAACCATAAAAGGCAGCTCTTATCAAATTGATTTTGAATCGTCAACCAAATTTTGCAGTCCGACCTGATCATGAACTGAGTGTGAGGAAGCGCACATGTACCGACGACGACAGGCGATGAAGTGACTGGATCAACCAACCTGGTTAGCAGTGCTGTTAAAAATTCTGTCTCTAAGACACTAAAAACTATTTCTCAGGATTCAAACACTACCCACTAGTTGTGTTATATTTCACCATACTCAAGCGTTGTGGTCGATTCTTGATATATTATATGTATGTGTGTTTGTTGGTTTATTATTCTGTGAATAATACACCTATGTATTCGCTCAGCAAAAAAATTTTATAACACCCCCTCAAAAATTTTTCTTTTACGTTTCAAGGTGCGCAGATTCCAAAAATGCAATGTCCGTCCGCCGCATCACGTGTACCGGCTTCATTTTCGGTCTAAAAAAATTCGTTCTTTCGCACAGGGGGTTTCCGAGAGATTTTTGAGGTTTTAGTGAACATGAGCTTGTGAGGTATCGTTTTCCATGTTTTTTAGGGGGAGAAGACCGAATATTTGGTTGATTTTGACCGAAGAGTGAAGAATTGAGGTTGTAACGAAAGTTAAGCTCCCGAAATACATTTTTTATGAGTCAAAAACATGGTAAATTGTCTAAAATCACCATACATTTGTATAATACCTAACACTAGAAGTAGTATTAACACGTGAAGCAAGACAATTAAATGGTACTATCAATGGTCAAAAATAATCTGTTGAAAGGAAAAGCCGAGCCTAATTCATGTTTTTGGGGGCCAAAACTGGTGGAAACCATCAAAAATAGCCATTTCGATAATTGCGCATGAAACATACAATAAATGAACAGCCAAAATTTCTGTACGTATGTCCAGTAGAATAATAAACCCATGTGACAAGGACTTTGCAGCGTTTTCTTCGTGACATAAATTATGGGACAGTATCGGTTTGGTGCCTACTTAATCAACAGCGAATACCCTAAACATTATTATTATTTTTTTTTAAAGAGGTTTGAAAAATGTAAAATACTTCTTAGGACTTTTTAACTTGGGGGGTAGTGTAGGGTTATTTGATGAGAAGTGGCATCCCAGTTACGTCAGCCCACGCTTCGGCCCGAACAATTATTTCTTAAGGCAAAAGGACACTTTTGCAAAATTTCTGCTAGCAATGTATGAGTATGACAGAGGAATTTGATGCCAAAATAGAGGGGACTTCGATTCCAACTCACCTGTTGTCATATGTGGAGAGTAAGCGAGTCATGTCCGCACTTTCAGCCTCCGGCCCGAGCCCTCGCCACTTGATGACCGTATCATTGGTCCCATTGAGTGCCATCACCCCTCCCATGATCCACTTACCTCTGCCAGCCCACTTATGTTCTGTTGAATGGCCTTCCATTCTTCCCTCGGCCCTCGTTTTCTTTTTCTCCTTCGGATTATGAACGGATAACATGAAAATCGTTTCAACATCTTCGTCAATAAAATTGTTCTATTTCTGTCTATTTGCAAACATAGAACAGAATAGCGATTATTATTACCAAACGATTGGGCATATACCCGATAAGAATGACGAGAAAAGCTATAAATAAATCTTAATGGAGTTAAAATGGAAATAGTTCAGGTTAAGAATGTGACACCATCCTTCCCATGTACGCTGCTCAGTGACCCAGGAACGTCGAATTCCGAGGAAATATTATATTTTAGTGCTGGGCAGTGTTATTTGAGTCAGTGAGAACCATTTTCTGGGGTGCTAACATGTCTCTAAGCTTCATAGGAAATGTCAGTAGATATTTTAAGTTGAGGAACTGCTCATAACGATTATTGCACCATGCCATAAAATAAACGCTCATTCCGATGAATCCTCGCCCAACGACCTTATCAGGTGGAATAAACCGGTTCCCGTGAGATCACCGAGGTTAAGATACGTCGAGCGTGGTTAGTACTTGGATGGGTGACCGCCGTGACACGCGGTGACACGTCCATGTAGCTATTGGGCGAACTCCTCTCCACTCAAGGGGGCGAGGCGAAGAGTAGCCAAGTAAAGAGCGAAATGATCAGACCGAATTCTGATCCTCTCATTGGAGGACAGCTGATCACGTCCGCCACGCTGGCAGGGCAGTCGGACGAAAAGCCCCAGCCTGGAATGGCTGTTACTTTACTTTACTTTTACGTTATTCCGACGAATCCTTCGTATCTACCAACTACTTTTGATTTCACAGTGAAAACGGAATATATTATAGGCTTAGGGTCTCGCAGGCCAAGCGGCATTCATTCCTCCTTCAACAATACTACCATTCATTTCCAACCGAATCATTCGTGAAATTATAATTAGTCTTGATTTCATTATGAAAACCGGGTATGGTACCTGTGGCCTTGGGGTTGCAGGTAAAGTAGCAAGAAACACACTTCCACATCTTGGCATGTAGCGAAGACAGTGATGCAGCGTCTTCGGTGCGAAAAAGATGATCCAGAGATGGACTAAGCTTCAGGGCACGAACTCGCTCTAATTCATCATTCTGTTAATTATAAATTATTAGTTTTTATTGTACGGTGAGGTCGGATTTCGGTATAAGCAAAAGAAAAAAAAACGCGTGACGTCATTTGGTATCTCCCTCTCACTCGGTTCCAATATACGGGAGTGAGAGGGCAATACACACCAGATGACATTACACGCTTTTTTCTTCCCCCTTTTCATCCACTTCCGTTGTTTTCCGACCCATAATATAGCATCTTTTTGGAAAGCTCTCCGCTAGACCTGCTGTTTGAAAGAATAAAAATGTCTGTCAAGTTGGATGGGCAGTATTACTGCCTCACTTATTGTAACATGGACATATAGAATCAGTTGGTAAACTATTGGTAAAATGTCAATTTTTGATTATCTCTGTTGCAGAGCTACCACTGGTCCGACGGCAATGAAATTCATAGGGGGCCATCTGAGGGCCTACATGCAAAATCCCTAGAAATTTCACTAAAATTGGTCTAGTAGTTCTGTAATTTTGCCTAACCCCCACCTACCCTCCAAATCTCAGCGCATTAGAACAATTTGTAGGGTAGTTATGGGCTCTACTAGAATTTCACGTTTGCGCTTGCGCAGAGGAAAGTTACTGTACTTTATCAATGACCTCGATATGGGATTATTTGTGACCCAACCCCCACCTACCCTCCAAACCTCATCGCTGCACGACGATTTCTAGGGAAGTTGTGGGCTCTAGAAAGATTTCATGTTGGCAAATGCGCAGTCGAAATTTACAGTACTTTTTCAATGAATTTGATGCGGGGCCGTCTGTGCTCTAACCCGTGCCTACCCGCCAAATTTCAACTCACTACGACTATTTTTTTTTTTTTTGGTATTTATGGGCGTTACACTAGAAATTGGCAAACGCTTCGTGTTTGCGCATGCGCATCCGGATGTTGAGTCCGAATCTGATGAAAGCGACGTGGAGCCATCGGGGTGCCACTCTGCAGCTACCTTCCAACTTTCAGCTCTTTTCGACGATTTCTCGGGTACTTATGAGCTTTAGAAGTATTTCACGTTTGCACATGTGCAGACGAAAGTTACAGTACTTTTTTAATGCATTTGATATGGGACATCTTTGGTCAAACCCGCACCTACCCTCCGAATTTCAACCCATTATAACCATTATTATACATAGCTTTGCCCGGGGAAAGGAATTGACCACAGACAGAGACACGCGGAACCAAATGTTCCTTGATGCCTGAAACGTAAAATTCTAGTGAAAATTTTAATATTGGAGGAAATGCTTTTTTTTTTACTCGCGCACGATTAGGAAGCTCCTCTACCTTCGGTAGTGAGGAAGAAAAATGGACGTCCATTCCTCACTGAATTCTAATTATCTCTCTAAGACTAGGGGTAATTATAATATATCTGCTTCTTGGCTTCTTGGTATTTTGTATTGTAATTTGTAATATTGGAGATGAGTTTGTTTCATCGAACGAAAATGAAGAAGAACCCCACACACATCCTTCATAACTGTGCCTCTCGGTTCATACATTGCAGTTGAAATTTGGCACAGACTTCAAAAATATTGTTGTATCGGCTTTGAATGAAGCCGTCTCGTATGTTATCTGCATGACCAATGATCGAAGCCTCTGTTATATATGATATAAACTTACGTTCATTGCTTCAGGGGATCTTCAGTAGGTACTCATTCGGTTCTGTCCGTGCAAGTGTCTCAACTCCCGTCACCGTTCTCTGTTTAACAATCGAACTCTTTATCGACTTCTATAGAGTTGTAAGTTACAACGACGAAACGTGCACTGATTTTCTAAATGGACCCAACTGCTGATAAATGCTTGAAACTTGATTCCAATAATGAACAGTGCCAAGGAAACGGGATGTTGACGGTAATGCTGTTAAAGACAAGTATTTACGATGCCAGAAAAGAGGGTGTCAAAAATGTCAATCTATTAGAAAACAAAATAAATTCTTCACTTTCGTTGACGTGAAGGGGAAAAGTAACAGCGGACTCAGTTTGCGTCAAATAGTGGAATTAGTGCGGTATTGATGCAACGGAGTCAACGTAGTGAGCACTGCAAAATGGACAGGTAGGGCAAATTCTACCGTAACAGACTGGTTCAATCTGTGTCGCGACTTTTGCGTTGACCGCTTTGACCGTCGATCGAAAATGGGAGGAAATGAGATAGTGGTCCAAATTGATGAGTCCTTGTTTCAAGGCAAAAGGGAACACAATCGTGGAAGACTCTGTTAAAGCGATCGTAGGCCTCCACTCCCCTCTGATGCTGAACCTACAGACTCTCATGATTCGGATTCGGACGATGGTGAACGAGATAACAGAAATTATGGGTCTCGCGTACAGGGTCCGTGGGTGTTTGGACTGTGGTGTAAACAAAATGATGGTGTTACTGATGTTCGGTAGGTACCTCATCTCTGAGAAGTGGGATAGAGCCTGTAACAGTGTGGCTGTTCTCGAGCTAATTTTTCTTCCGGAGGAGACAGGGTCGCTTGGGGAAGCCTAATCGATATCCCTTCTTAACCGGTGATAATATCGCTGGTGTAGGAGGGGGACTCTCGCGGGTCCACCCCCACTTTCACACGGGGATTCCCAACCGACTCCCGAGTTGACTTGCGAGCCCAACCTACTCCCGTGAGAGAACAAATTGGAATGGTCAACCGACTCCCGAGGAAAAGTAGTAGGACAAGCGACTCCCGCCCTGGCTAAAATCAGAGAAGTGTGACCAACCGACTCCCGGGGGAATAAACTCAATCAACTAGAACGGAATAAATCAGTCAGTTGAAGATATTATTATATTAATACACAGAAAGATATACAGAAATAGTTATTGCCGATGTTAGGAAACATCTTGTCATTTGAGAGTTAACAATACTTAAAAAAAACACACATTATTATACTGTCTGCTCTTCTTCAGTTGCTTCGTCCCAACGTGGCCGGAGTTTGGAAGACAACTGTTTAACAAATTTATAAATTGGGTAGCCTTCGTTTTGCTGCCTGTCAATGTATTTAGCAATCCACCGTTGTTGGCGTAATCGTTCAAGTTTTGGTTGATGATTGTGGTCGCTGTGAGTGGAATTAATTTTTGCATAAGTCTCGGTTTGAACTAGCAGCAGCGCTTCTACCGTGGGATATGTTCGGGTGCAGATGGTTAAATTCCCTATTATAATATTGGCGTTGAAGGATTCGCATGCATTTGTTGACAGAGTCAACTCTGTGGACTTACACGCCCACAGGCACGGATGATAAAGTGCGTCTTCTGAAATGTAACTGTTGTGCAGATACTCTGCAAATGCTTGGAATTTGATGTCTCCTGAAGGTTTATCTAACAACCACTGGCAGAAAACATCGCTTACTTCCCCCGCATCACAAAACGCCATCCCAAACGCCCAATGGAGCCATTTTCCAGCCTTATTTCCTTCCTTGTAATGATTAACAAGACCCGAATGTTGTATATTTCTGAACCTGAGGGAGTCGGTTGGGACGCGCTATTAGCGAATTTTCGAAGAAAAGGAAGCTATTGTTCTCGGTCCAAAATTTTTAAAACTCGAATTTCCGAAAGATTTTTATACCAAAATCCGTTTCAGACCATCCTGAATTCCCTGCCGAAAGACACCAAAAATTATATGTATATATATATATATTTATATATATATTTATATATATATATATATTCATATATATATTTATATATGTATGTGTCATTCCAGACGATAACTCTCGAAAGAATTGAGATAAAAAGTTCAAATTTGCACGAAAAATCTGTCTTGGCAATCGACAGGCTAAGTTCGAAGATGGGCAGAATCGGGTCACCCTAAGGGGGAGTTTTGGGGAGTTTTAGGGGGGGAAAATTACCCATAAATTCCCAAAATGAAAAAGTCTGACAAGTGACACCTCATTTTAAAGGTTTTTGTACGCTGAACACGATGGTGAAATCAGAATTGCGATATCTCATTCCATTCTCAAACTGGAGCACTTTGAAGATGAAGAAACGTGGTTATTTCTTGAGATGTTCTTCCTGGTTCGTCTGCTCTAATCTGATAACGGAATGGGATATCGCAATTCTGACTTCACCATCGTGTTCAGCGTTGGAAAATCTACAAACCGAGGTGTTACTCGGCAAAAAATGGAACAAAAAATTTGTTACGTACCCAATACCTACTCTTCTGGTATTCAAAACATTTTTGATTTCCCCCTCCCTCTCCTTCCACCCCAAATTTTACTCTGCGTAAAACTACTCCTGTTTTAATTTTGTATGGTATCAAGTTGGGAAAACATTGGCCGAAAATTAATTTTCAGAAAATTTTAGGCGGAGGAGGAAGATGCCGAAAACTTCGAAAATTCGCTCTTATAGCCATGCTGCATGACTGTGTTTTTTTTTAATTTAGCCTAAAGCTCGCCCGCCTCGGGAGTCGATTGGCCCAGTCCTTCGGACCACCCTTTCACTTTTGCTCCTACGGGAGTCGGTTGACCGTCCCCCCTGTCACACTCTGTCACAAGCCACTTTGTTACCCATCATTGAACGAGAAGCGGAAAAAGGCTCCACCATCCACTCGGACGGCTGGAAGGCGTTCAGCACCCTAAATGGGTATGATCACGCAGTTGTCAATCACTCGCTAAACTTCATTGATCCAGAAACCGGAGCACATACCCAGGCCGACGAGTCAGCATGGAGACGAGTCAAAGTCAAATACGGCATAAAATCAGGGGGTTCCTACAACCTATTGGACCGAAAACTGATATAAGAGTGGTGGCGTACCGTCGATGCCTCAAAAAACATTTTCGATCAATTTTGGGAAGATATGAAAGGCAGTTTCTTGATGTGAAATCACCCTAATTTGCCAGAAGACATCTACCTTCGATGGAAAAAACAGGTAAGAACTAAAACAACCATAATTTCCTCGTGCAGATAGCACAGAACCGCGATTTATGTGTGTAGATAACATACGAGGAGATCGGTCGGTCCTCGTAGATACCGATTTCCTGTAGATAACATACGAGGCGGCTTCCACTGCATTTGTTCAGTATACAAATTATACTTTACTTTTTAGTTCTTTAAAGCTTTTTAAGAATTATTTATTTTCCTTCTTGTTCTTTTTTTGTTAAAAATTACATAAATCATATTTATATGACACCATTATTCAGTAAGTAGGTAATTGTCTAAACAAACTACAAGAAAATTATGCTTCAATCACTCGGCTGTAGGTACTACAGCGCAATGAAAAAGAGATCATTGACAATTCGAAGATTATTATTAAACGATGCCTTTTATGGGTCCAAATCTGACACTCTTTCAATGACGTCACTAAACAAAGTTAAAATAAGAATATTTGTCATATTGGTTGCAAAGTCAATAAACCCATAGCGATGGTACTGATAGCTGAATGAACCTGCTGGAGACAGAAGGTATTCTGTTCATCATTACAATCCCTTCTTGTGAAATGCTATTGTTTTTATAATCTGCAGAGCAAAGATGAGGAATGAACTAAACCGAGCGTCGATTTTGCTGAATAAAACAATGGAAACCTAGTAACAGTATGTGCCATGTATCGAGGCTAACGATTTTTCACTGAATGAGCAATTGGTAGAAGCAATTGGTAAAAGCTCATAGTAGCCAAATAATATTGTTTGCCTATTTGATATTTTTTACCTATTTTTTTACTTTCATATTTTTGGTAACTGAACCATTGTATCTATCGCTACATACACCGTAGTGACATGAAACATATTAGCATAAGAGGAAATTCATTATTAACCCCTTTCCGGAATTGCAAAAACTAGGATTGGATAGGGCAACGTTGGAGCGGAATTGTTTATGAAAAGGTTGTAATTTCTATATCAACTACTTGCTAACTACCCACGAACTACAATTATCACAACTCACCATTTAACCTGTTGAAACAGACAGCCAAACTTATCGGTTTTAGGGAGAGATAGTTTTAATAATTTTTCGTTACTCCTCCAAGTTTTATCATTCCTATTGAGCTCCTATACGTTTTATGCCTCGGTTGCTCATCGTTGTTAATCAGATTATCATTAAGCAATCATTACTCTTGAAATAAAAGACAATTTTTGTGATTCGGTTTTATACAACATTTCTATTGCATCCAGTCATACTCACAAATCGTGCCTCACGTTGTGCACTGGCCGACCGAAACCCATTTTTGTTTCCCGAAATTCAATGAAACGATTGCACATTTCCTTAAATAATAACTTCAAATCACGACCGAGCATAACTACGTTGAAAACTGATGCAAAGCCTCAGTACCTGGATGGCAAAGGCTGATGGCGGTCTACTTATCATCCTCTTCATAAGCTTGGTTGGATATAATACCACGGTTGAGCGTAATACTAGGGTGATTGGGGGGGGGGGGGAGAGGGGGTAGGAGGATTATCTTAGATTCAATCAATTCCCGCTCATCATTGCAATAAGACTTAGTCTCGAACCACTCCTCATACATGGGGCGACCTCATTTACCCTTTGTACTTCTGCGGTTTTATGATAAGAGTCGGAGATGAGCAATTCTTGGGGGGGGGGGGGGGGGGGTCAGTGAGTTTCTGGAGGTTAAAAATCGCTAAAACATCTAAAAATCGAGATCAAATACATTAATTCACCGAAATTTGTGTAAAATAGTAATAAAGGCAGACAAAGAAAAAAAAGTATCTCAATAATACAATATTTCACCTGTAGGGGGGGGGGGGGTTCAAATTTGAGTTTTTGTGAGTGAAAAATGCAATACAATAGGAAGCATAATAACAAGTTGGCCTCAATTGCTGTAGACACACTGAAGACAAAGATACCCCCTCCACTCCTCGGCAGTCAGCCTTGCATTATCTTTGTACAGATGGCAGATACCCCAGTCTGTTTCCTAAGCACCTCAGTCCGTACAGGTCCGAGACCAACACACTGTTGGCCTTACGTCATTCCGAAAATTCTCTCAAATATTCATGCTGCATGACGAGAACTTTTAAGATTTGGAATGGGTTTCTACGATTTCATTTCTAGTGATTCAGTTCTTACTTCCGCAGGGTTGCAGTTAGGTGGACATCAATAAAAAAATATTTGAAAAAGTCGAATGTCGGAAACGTAGGGAAATGAACTTAAAGTAGTGTTTTGGTCACTCTACCTATATAATGTGGAATAAACAAAAAAATAAACCTTTAGCTTACCAAAAATTTACTAACAATTTAGCTTAGCGAAAATTGGTGGTAAGTAAGCTAAAGGTTTTTTAAATTATTTTTTGTTTATTCCACATTGCAAGATGGCTTACCACATAAGGAGTGAAATTAAATTCGATGAATTGATGAACTCTACATATCTCTATCTCTATATATTATAAAAACGAATCTCTGTCTGTCTGTCTGTCTTCCCACGGCCTAACGGCTCGACGGATATCGACCAAATTTGGCACGAATATCCAGTAGGCTCCCAAGTTGTGCAACGTCGCATTTTTAATTCCCTGACCATAGCGGAACTATGGTCGACCATGGTCAACTCCTGAATGGCTTGACGGATATCGACCAAATTTGGCAAGAATATCCAGTAGGCTCCCAAGTTGTGCAACGTCGCATTTTTAATTCCCTGACCGTAGCGGAACTATGGTCGACCATGGTCAACTTCGTTAATTGAAATGGTAACCCCTATTTTTTATCGCGTATTCGTAATCTACGTGAAATTCTATCTACGATCGACCCTTCGGACTACCCCCGCGGCCGACCATAGCGCATCCATGGGCCCCTCCATGGTCGAATCCCGAATTGCTCAACGGATATCGACCAAATTTGGCACGAATATCCAGTAGGCTCCCAAGTTGTGCAACGTCGCATTTTTAATTCCCTGACCATAGCGGAAATATGGTCGACCATGGTCAACTCCTGAATGGCTTGACGGATATCGACCAAATTTGGCACGAATATCCAGTAGGCTCCCAAGTTGTGCAACGTCGCATTTTTAATTCCCTCGCCGTAGCGGAACTATGGTCGACCATGGTCAACTTCGTTAATTGAAATGATAACACCTATTTTTTATCGCGTATTCGTAATCTACGTGAAATTCTATCTACGATCGACCCTTCGGACTACCCCCGCGGCCGACCATAGCGCATCATGGGCCCCTCCATGGTCGAATCCCGAATTGCTCAACACATATCGACCAAATTTGGCACGAATATCCAGTAGGCTCCCAAGTTGTGCAACGTCGCATTTTTAATTCCCTGACCATAGCGGAACTATGGTCGACCATGGTCAACTCCTGAATGGCCTGACGGATATCGACCAAATTTGGCACGAATATCCAGTAGGCTCCCAAGTTGTGCAACTTCGCATTTTTAATTCCCTCGCCATAGCGGAACTATGGTCGACCATGGTCAACTTCGTTAATTGAAATGATAACACCTATTTTTTATCGCGTATTCGTAATCTCCGTGAAATTCTATCTACGATCGACCCTTCGGACTACCCCCGCGGTCGACCATAGCGCATCCATGGGCCCCTCCATGGTCGAATACCGAATTGCTCAACGGATATCGACCAAATTTGGCACGCATATCCAGTAGGCTCCCAAGTTGTGCAACGTCGCATTTTTAATTCCCTGACCATAGCGGAACTATGGTCGACCATGGTCAACTTCGTTAATTGAAATGGTATCCCCTATTTTTTATCGCGTATTCGTAATCTACGTGAAATTCTATCTACGATCGACCCTTCGGACTACCCCCGCGGTCGACCATAGCGCATCCATGGGCCCCTCCATGGTCGAATCCCGAATTGCTCAACAGATATCGACCAAATTTGGCACGAATATCCAGTAGGCTCCCAAGTTGTGCAACGTCGCATTTTTAATTCCCTGACCATAGCGGAACTATGGTCGACCATGGTCAACTCCTGAATGGCTTGACGGATATCGACCAAATTTGGCACGAATATCCAGTAGGCTCCCAAGTTGTGCAACGTCGCATTTTTAATTCCCTCGCCATAGCGGAACTATGGTCGACCATGGTCAACTTCGTTAATTGAAATGATAACCCCTATTTTTTATCGCGTATTCGTAATCTACGTGAAATTCTATCTACGATCGACCCTTCGGACTACCCCCGCGGCCGACCATAGCGCATCCATGGGCCCCTCCATGGTCGAATCCCGAATTGCTCAACGGATATCGACCAAATTTGGCACCAATATCCGGTAGCCTCCCAAGTTGAACGTAGGCACATTTTTAATTCCCTGACCATAGCGGAAATATGGTCGACCATGGTCAACTCCTGAATGGCTTGACGGATTTTGATAAAATTGGGCACAAATACCCGGTAGGCTATGGGATTTTTCCGTCGTTTGTTGGTTCCACGATACTGCGTACAGTGAATCTCGGATAGCGAGCGAAGCGAGCGGTCAGGCTTGTAATCTATGGTGTGGAGGGAGAATTACACTCCACTATATTGTGCCGTCACTTCATGCCAGTTGATTATTTTGTAAGAAAAAAAACTGCCCACTGAAATTCCCCATCAGTCAACTGCGTACAAAACGATTCGGAGAAAGAATCAGTCAATTTCAGACCCATGGGTACTTTCCATTATCGCCCGTTTGGGAAAGCCTGTAAAAATCAACTTTGCAACTTTCAACTCGTTAATATCATCTCCAGTATTTTAGAGCTACTAGAAGAAGAAACGAAAATCATGAAAGAAGACACTAATATAATCAATCCCAACAAAGGAACAACATTTCTTTTCTGCAGCTGCCTATTGACAAATGTGTTCAAAACAAAAACGGTATAAATTGAACTCAACAGGGTGAATTATTATAGCACCTATTGATCCTTTTGGGCTCTATTTTAACCAAATAAAGTTACAAGTACGAATATGTCCGTAAAATTAAAGCTGTTCAGAATAAATTGACGGTATGAAGAGACGTACATACAGTATGAAGAATTTGTGACATCGATGCTAAATCCAAATTCAGCATCAAGAATTAATTAAGATAAGCATTGCAAAGATTAAGCGGAGAGAGAGCCATTTGGAAGAACAATGGACCAATCTAGGGCGCGCAGCTGACTGGAAAACCCTCGTTCGACTGGGGTTGTCAACAGATGGCACTGATAGCCGATGGGTCTACGTCAAAAATTTTGCTCACGTACCCGACCCATTCGGAGAGGGAGGTTATATGACGTATTATCTGAGTTAGTGAGGGAGGGACCTATTGCCTCTAATGGTTCTTGAATAATTTATTCGGCCGAGTGGCAATCGCGGTTTCTTCTTTTCGCCACTCAATTAGCTTCGGGAATCCAATAAAAGGTTATTTATTCAAAGAGTCGAGGAAAGCTATGACAGTGGTACCTACTACTGGATTTATCGTGATAAAACATATCTATATTACATCCAATATGGCTATGAATACATATGTGAATACGATTTGATATTTACTATAATCTCTTCATTTCAGGGTATAAACCCAATTTCAAAAATGCGAACTTTTTTCGGTTTATTATTCCGTGAATAATAAACCTATGTAATCCCTCGGCAAACAATTTTTTAAACACCCCCTCAAAATTTTTTCTTTTACATTTCAAGGTGCGTAGATGCCAAAAATGCAATGTTCGTCCGCCGTACGCCGTATCACGCATAACTACTTCATTTTCGGTCTAAAAAATTCGTTCATTCGCACACATGCTTCATTTGGGCCCTGGTTGCGTCCCGAAACTTTGCAGCCCGATCGGAATATACCCAGGGGTGTTATGAGTGAAAATGGCTATTAAAATAGGTATTTTTTGTGTTTTAATAATATGAACTTTTGAGGTATCGTTTTCCATGTTTTTTGGGGCAAGAAGACCGAATATGAAGTCGATTTTGACCAGATAGTGGAAAACTGAGGTTCTACCAAAGGTTCTGCGCCCAAAATTGAGCTTTTGTGAGTCATAAACCTGGGAAATCGTTTGAAATCACCATCAACGTGTATAATTACACGAAAAAGTGTCAACAGGTGAATCAAGACAATTAAATGGCACTACCAATGATCAAAGATAAGTTGAAAAAAAGGAGCCAACCTAATTCGTGTTTTGGGGGCCAAAATTGGTGGAAACAATCAGAAATATCTATTTTAATTATTTCACATTAAAAACAATAAATGAACAGCCAACATTTCTGTAGGTGTGTCCAGTAGAATAATAAACCCATGTGACAAGGACTTTGCAGCGTTTTTCCTTTAAATTTTATCAGTTTCTATATTTGTAACCGTTCACGGGGAAAAAAATTGATTTTCATGTTTTCATCGATTCTGCTGCAGCATCTATCCTTCTACATGCTACGTTTAAGCAACGTCCGTTTACGCTGTTTCAACTATTTAAACATCGATAAATGCGATAAATAGAGACTAGGTCTGACCCTCGAAAAGGGATCGTAACTTATTCACACCCCTCCTCTCTACATCTCGCACCGAGATAATTTAAGGCATCTTGTCTGAGTTGTCCATACCTCCCTTTTAACATTTATAATCAACACAGCTTTTTCCTATTTTTCCAGTAGGCAATATTACCCCAAACTATGAGAAAAATGGTCAGATAATAATTTAGGTAGTCACTGGAACAGAATGAAAGAAAAAAGCTCAAATTTCTTGGTGGACATGGTTAATTTTTGAACATCTGAACATTTGAAACTTTAAAACTTTTTAACATTTGAAAACTTTGAGCGCTATTTTCTCAAAACTGGCTTTTCCGGAACTCAAAATTGGAAAACCCATAACTTTGCAATTCAAAATTGTAGAAAAATTCTGAAAAAACCAGCGTGTTCAGCATGAATTCTACTGTCAGAAGACATCAAAATCTCGACTTTCATACAATATAAGTTAAGGTCTCTTTTCCCATGGACGGTCACATAATATAACAAATTGGATTGCTCCCTCAAGTTAAAGTAGCTTTCACCCAGTGTCAGTTTGGATGAGCTCCTTTGAGATGCCGCCGCTGGGTAGAGAGCGAGGGAGTATAGTTGTAGGTTGGAGTTACAGGGTATGGTAGGTAGGTGTAAGTTGGAGCAGGAATTCTGCTCTCGAGTGAGGTACTTAAAGTTCCGGTGTGGAGATTGCCACACAGTACTTCCATGTTCTTCATAACTGTATGGGTACAATTTGGGCGGTAGTGGCCTCCCATTTCGGCCTGACTGGCCGCCCGTTTCAGGCAAAATCCGTCAACTTCCATAGCAGTCTGTGACAGAGTGTAACAGTGGGGGTGGACCCTCGAGAGTCCCCCTCCTAGACGAGCGAGATTAGAAGGGATATCGATTAGGCTTCCTCAAACCGATCCCATCTCCACCGGAAGAAAAAATGCATCCAGAACAGTCACACTGTTACACTCCTCCCACATGACATACTTCTGGGTAGCAGAAGTATGAGAGGGAAAAGGGGGGTTGAAAAATAGTATGAAGTTCTGGTTCAGGAAACCACAGCTGAACAAATTCAAGGTGACTAACCTCCATCGTAATGGTACTTCCTCAATAATATTTTACTCGTGAAGAACAAAGCTCCTACATAAGAGTATTGGCGGATGATGTTGTCACAGGTTGTTGTCCAGTGAACTGTGCTCATCTGGGCAACCTCTAAGTGATCAACCTCCATCCTTAGGGTGGAACAACTGCTGGGACTGGTAAATTGGGACACGGAATTAATCGCCTTCTGATGAGCTCAGTATATTTTAATTATACTGACACTCTAAAGGGGTGGGAAAGGGGGTGGGGAAGCCAATAGATGTATGTTATCAAAGGGACAGGTTGCTAGTCAAGGAATCCTTCTGGGAAACCTGTAGGCTTATCCTTTTGGCAAGCCCACAAAAAGTGGATGGAGTATGGTGAAGTGCTCAGCGCATACTACCAAACCACGGTCTGCTACCATGTGACAGACTGTGACAGTGGGGGTGGACCCACGAGAGTCCCCCTCCTAAGCCAGCGAGATTATCACCGGTTAAGAAGGTATATCGATTAGGCTTCCCTAAACCGATCCCGTCTCCACCGGAAGAAAAAATGTATCGAGAACAGCCACACTGTTACAAGTCTCATTTTCAACCACCTTATGACACCACACCACCGTCATTTAGCTAGTAAATCTTGAAAATGTTGGACCCATTGACTTTTTTTTTTGCTCTCCGTTAGCAAAATTGAATGCGATCCAGTTCAAAATCGATAGGCATGATCTAGACATCCTAATGGACATTTTGGTACCAACCGCATCAATTTTGACCCAGTATAATAATAATCAGTACCTACCTATCAATAATTTCTAGTATTGTTCGGAAGACTGGCATGAAGCGAAATGCCTTTAGAAAATTCAAGACAATTTATTAGGAAAGTTCACAAAGAAAAAAAAAAGTTCGTATAAAAAAATTACTATAAGGTTACCAGTCAACATATTTTATTGAAGGCATTGGAAAAACGTCTGCCAATTCGAGTAGGTAGCACTTGAATCACATGAACTTATAGAATAGTTGGGTAGGCTCGTTCTGATACGGAACCATCTGCGATCTAACCCACGTGTACCCTCAAAATTTCAGCTCTCTACGACAATTTGTCGAGTAGTTAGAAGCGTTACAAGGAAATGGTCAACATTTCATGTTCGCGCATGCGCAGATGAAAGTTACCTTACGATTCCAATGAAATCTATTTGGAACTATCAAAGTATTATTCCTGATCGACTCTTCAAGTTTGAACTCATTTCAACAATTTAGGGTAGTTATGGGCTTTTCATGTATTTCACGTTTGCGCATGGCCTGACAAAAGGTACCGTAATTTTTCGATGAATTTGGTATGGGATCGTCTGTGACAGCCCACACCTTCCCTCCAAATTTCAGCCCGTTTCGACCATTATTTCGGGTAGTGATGGGCGTTACATGAAAAAAAAAAAAAAAAAAAAAAAAAAAAATGGAAAAATGTTCCTCGATGTCCGAAACGCAAAATGGTAGTGGCAATTTTCATTTTAGAGGACATACATTTTTCTTTGCTCACTCACGAATCCAAGGCTTCCTTACCTTCGGTAGTGAGAAAGCAAAAGTATTCACTATTTTTGATTAGTCATTCCTGAAATTTTATTTGGGTAATCTATTTCTACGAAGCGAAAAAACTCTTGTGGAAGTACTAAAAAAAGTTACGGTATCGATAATATCGAATGAAAATCATCGATACCTATCAAAATACCCAACATCGAAAAATCGAAATTTCTCAATATCGATAATATCACGACGTCTATACTCTTTAAGGTGCGGCGACACTGCCACCGGACTTGACTTGACTTGACCTCACTTGCGTGCCCGTCTTAACCCATCCTTTGTATTTCAAAGGGGAGCGGCGAGACTGCGACCGGACCTGACTTGACTTGACCGGAGCCACCCACCGGACTCCGTTCTGAATCCGGTCTGGATGGGTTGAGACCTGACTCCGGTCCCCCCTCTACCGCGATTTTCAACCCCTCGCACCCCAACGAGCCATCCAACGCAGCCTCCACTGCTCTTTTCTCATCCTAAAATAGTTTTGAAATTGAACATCGTTCAATTTGGCGAATAGAGTGTGATATTCACCGTATTGTGAACTCGTTCGGAAACATATGGCGACATCCACGACTCATTCAAAGATAGAAAACTTGTCACTACAGTAGAAGTCGCTTAGTAGAAAGGTGGTTAAAGGAATAAGTCGGATATAAGGATTGAAACATTCAGGTCCCGATCGGCTGTATGTAAACACACATTGAATTGGCCTGTTATAGTGATCAAAAGGTCGGTTATAGTGATTAGTTTTCTAGTTTTTGGATGTTAAAAGTCGGCGAAATAGGTAAAAAGGGCTGATATCTCCTGAAAATGGTATATATTCACCGAAAGTGGTACCTATTGAACGATGATCCGAAACAGAAGATAGGTAACTAACTGCCTATAGGTTTTAATGAAGATTCCTAAAAAAAAAATTAATCAAAATTAGGTCAGTTCTGGGGTGACACATTCGCCAATCTCGGTAAAAATAGTTAAAATCACCACAAAGTAGAAGTCGCTTATAGAGATTGGTCGCTTATAGTGATTGCTTCCAGTCGGTCCCAATTCGATCACTGTAAGCGACTTCTACTGTAGTTCTATTTCTTCATCAGAATCGGATTCTGATTCTAAATCACAAAGAATGGCTTCCATTTCGGAGGACATACTCTTGTGACGTCTAAGAACAAACTGGACTGGTTGGAGTCCGGTGACGCCGGTCAAGTCAAGTCCTGTGGCAGTGTCGCACCCCCCCTCCGGTCGCCAGTCCGGTGGCTCCGGTCAGGTCAAGTCAAGTCCGGTGGCAGTGTCGCCGCACCTTTAGACTTGGATGGGACATTTTTTGGCAGCCCTGCAACTGGACACATCGCCTAGTTTGCTTCCCCAGTACAAAGTCTGCCTCACAACTAGTGCAATTACTTACATTACAGTGAAACCTGGATAAGAGAGACCTGGGTAAGTCGGAAACCTCTGCGTATGGGAATAAAAGTCCCCCCCCCTCCCACGATTATCAAAAACCTCATTGATATAGTGAGACTCTGTGATCTGCCGAGCTCTAATTTTGGGAATCGGTCCCACTTTGTTGCTTTGTGTTGTTTTGCTAATAATCGATGTTGACTGATTATCTCTGTTGAGCTCACTCGATTCTTTTTATTTTATTCGGATACTGACCAACATGCTCCTGGTCCCCTTGAAAATCAAACTAGAGACCAGAATGTAGTAGGTATTTTAAGATGAATGCTATAAGAAGACCGCTTCAGTTTGGTGTTTACAGGATTGCCGAGGCATCAACATTGGCAAAGGCGCTGAGCTCCGGAAGAAGAGGGCGAGATATCATTGAGCAGGGAGGGAAATCAACAAAGACGGCATAAGAGTCATTGTCTTCTAACGATATGTCTCTCACACAATAACTCTGCACACTTCTCCAAATTGCCTCCCTCATCTGGTTTCCACCGTACCTGCGTTTAAACGCGCAAATCCGACCTAATTAATTCCTGTCATGGTCGGGGGAATCGTTATTCTTGGGACTGTTCTGGCCGCGGAGGAACTATTCTTCTGCGTACATTTGTCAAGAAAACATGAGCGGTTCACCCGCGGTTTACGTCGGATCCTAACCGGTTTCTTGATTATTTAAATGAGCTATGATGTTCTTCCTCCTCAATAATTGCTGTTAGAAATCGGATAGATCAGCTCAGAGACGCGACTCGTCAACCTCGTCTGTGCCTACTCCCACTAAATTTAAACGTTGTTTCCCTAAATCCTAAGGCCCGAACGATTTGCTGTTTAGGCCCGTCAAATTGTACGTTTCATTCATCAGTGAGCCTATCATTTTGAAAAGCTAGAAAGCAACATAAATATACCTACGTAAATGTTGGAAAAAGTATAGTTAGAGAAATTTGCTACCTCGGATATGATAGTTAATTTTTAAGAAAAGGAGCCAAATGGCAAAGGAATCAAATGAAGTTAGGGTAAGTCGCATGTAAAGAAATTCGGAAAGAAAGGAAGTTACTATTATAATGATGTTGTTATTTTTGTTTACCTATATAATTAGTTGTGGAGAATAATACCGTGCAAACTCCCTGCGACAATCGGAGGATTAGCAATATAAGCGTAAAAATAAGAAATGAAATAAATATAAATAAATATAAATAAATAAAATAAAATAGAATAAAATCTAATGTACCTTATCTACTAATTAATGTACTTTGTTAATTGTATCATTGTGCCATTTTCGTGTTCTTAATAAACGTTTAAACACTCACACTCACTATACCTACTCCCAAAATATTAAAAATTAAAAACTCTCTCAATAATAATGCGAAGGTTGTTTGGAATGACTATTAAAAAGTTCACATGAGTTTGGAAACCTTGGTTTATATAACATTCGCCGTAAGGAAACCCAGTTTTGATTGAGCGTACGTATAAAATGCCACTATAAATCCTAACAAATTCCTTCCCCAAAGACATTATTGCCTCTCCAATCATCTAGAATGAAACTCAGATCTCTTCAAAACTTGAGACTAATGTCAGTGATTTTAGACCAATACCATTGATCACTGTGCTAGCTGAAATATTGACGAATATCAATCAGGCTGCCCTAAAATGTTTTCATGCATCATGGCTGCAAGAGCGAATATTCAAAGAAATATCCGCGCTATTGTGTGAAAAGATGATATAGCGCGAAACCATACCACTTTTCGTAACATTTATAATTTTTCCGTGATTTTAGCCATTTTTACCGATTCTTGACCCGTATTTAAAGTCAAGTTTGACCCACTATTTTTAGAGAAAAATATTTTTATCGTGAAAAAAAGTCCCCGTTTCTGTCGTAAATCACCATCCCACACAAAGTCCGGTGAGTTAATATTGATTAACCCTTATTGATTAGCCCTTAATACCAACTTTTTAAATAAACCCACCAACGATCTATATTTGACCCCTATTCTGTATGAAAAAACTAAAATTCTATTTTTCTGTCTTCACTCACCTTTCCATACCACTGTCAGTGATTTTATATCATTGTCCGCGAATTAGTCGTTTATAAAAATTTGACCCCTCCATAGAATTTTCGAAAATTGCTCCTGTTCGAACTCAGTTTCTGTTGATTATTCTGTGAATAATACACCTATGTATTCGCTTTATCTTGTATCGTCATTTGAAAGTTTCATTATTGTGTTCCATTAATATCGTTTCTGAACATATTTTAATTTCCATCGATCCAGATCAAAAGAGCTCTGAAAAAGACTGGAGAAAGATTTTTAGTAACAAAAGGGCGTAACTGTTATGCAATTCATGCTCCAATTTTATCGTGAAGAAAGTGGTATACTTTCAACAGTTACGAGAATTTCAATAAACTGTCAGGGGAGAAAAATGTTATCCCGATTGAACAATGTGGTAAGTGACAGGATGAAATAGTAGGTAAGCAACGCAACACGTTTGCAAGCCAGGAGAGGCTCGGGACAGCAAAGGTATCGAAGATGAGCTGTTCCGTCATGAACGGGTATTTGCGTTCCTTGACGTACTTGTTACTGGTTCGGAACGAATAGCTACAAGCTGCAACAAAACATCTCGGTAAAGATAATAATATGGGTTTTAACTACCCATATTTACCTACATGTTTCACAAGTGTACCTGTGTATGTATATAGGTATGTATGTATGCACCTATTAAATCGTGTACAAATAATGTAGGTAGTAATGTATGTGTGTTCCTCAATTCAAGAGCTAGCTGCAGTAGAAAAACGCTCCAAATCCCTGCACAAAGGTTTATTATTTTGTACAGCTCACTGTATAGATGACCCGTCTATATAATACAATATGTACTATTCTGTACATATTATGTAGATCGCAGATCCTCCGTAGGTTAGTACCTAACCCCTTACTCGTTACTAGGTACCTACCTACCTAAATCACGAGTTAAATTCTGCTAAAATAATTCTGTCGATGACAAACAGTAACTAAAATGGCAAAAAGAAACGCGAATAATGAAGTTCTGAAGGGAAATTGTTGATATGGAGTGAAAACCGTTGTGTAATAATTTACCTGCATAGATGCCCCTTCTACGTAGATACTATAATGAAACGTTGTGTAATAATTTACCGTTGTGTAATAATTTGCCCATCAATAATACTTCACCGTTTGTTCAAGTTGCAAAAGTACCTACCAAAAAAATTCAAAACAGCCTCCATTTTTCAAATCGAATAATATCACGGAACAACGAACTCGACTTAATACAGCCATCCGTGATTATAATCAGATGCTCCCTAGTGATGATATTTGGGCTGAATGTATACAATTTGATTCAATCTCCTGTTGACCAAGCCAGTTGGTGCAAACTTAGGGGCCTTACTGTGAATGAACGGCGGGACGTACAATGCTCCGAGTGGTCTCAAAAAACTCTTAAGTTCAAGAACTATTTAAAACCGTAAAAAGATTCACGTAAAAAAAGGCGAAGGCGGTCTGTAAATTTCAACCCCTATTTTGAACCCCTTAGAGATGACTGACAGTAACGCCGAGCTTCGAGGACCAACTAGACCCCAAACGGGACCTATAAACCGAGTTTCGTCAATTTTGGCTCATGGTAACTAAGAAAAGTGCTCAGTACGGCGTACGGCGGACGGACAGAAATTTTTTTATCGCATTTTCAGATTCTACATACCTTGAAACGGAAAACATCAAATTTTGAGGAGGGGTTACAATTTTTTTTTTTTTCATGCTCCATTCCAAAGGTTCATTATTGAAAATAATAAACCAAAATCAGCTCTTAACATGCATAATAAATTGAGGGGGTGGAAAAAATAAATCAAAATAGGTGAAAATGTTGTTCATTTTTAATAGAACGGCTAGAGGGGTTGCGGTGAAACTCACATGGGTTACTCTCCAGTGGTAAAAATTGTAATATACCATACCCCTCATGCCCAGAGAAATAGGCACCCAAAAAGGCCTCAAAACTTCGCTTAATAGTAATTTTACTTGATTCAATGTTTAATGTTCAATGTAAAATGTTTAATAGCTGTTTTATTTATGTTGGTTCATTAGGAGTATTTCTCCCTTTAAATACGTTAACTTTTCCAACTGCAGTGGCCCTACAGGCGCCCTAGGTACCTGTCATGAACGTTAGGTAGGTATGAAGTAATGCGCACATTTTATGGTAGGTAGTTAGAGATGTCTTGTACCTGGATAGTTCCACAAGAAAGGTTACGTAAGCTATGTACCTAAGGTATTCAAACTAGAAATCAAATTCTAGTAGGTACCTATCAAATTGTGACTCAAAGATGACTAAAAATGGCTCAATGTTACTTAAAAATTGTTGGAAGTTGACAATTTGTGAGTTCATTGAAAAAACACCCATATTTATAATCATGCTGCATGACTAGAACTTATTAATGCCTATTTATTAATTAATTTAAATTTCAACCGGTAGAGCCAGCTAGTGTATTATAAACTAGTAATCATACTAGCACACTAGCAACGGTTCAATTGTAACGGTACTGGTACATGGTAGTACTTGAAAACTCCCATTACAAATCAAAGAAAATACCTACTCGGAATAGAAAATATTTTAAAGAACTGAGAAAAGATACCGCAAACACCGGAAACCGGAAACGCACAGCGCACTAGCACAGGAGGTTGTCAGTTTGACGCGGTTGAAAAGGGACACAACTAGTTCAAAACAGTAATAGAACTAGGTGTAGGTAGCAGCAGCGAACTGT
Source organism: Leptopterna dolabrata (assembly GCA_954871275.1). Lineage (NCBI taxonomy): Eukaryota > Metazoa > Arthropoda > Insecta > Hemiptera > Miridae > Leptopterna > Leptopterna dolabrata. Next base: position 5,108,320 of record OX940974.1, on the reverse strand, counting down.
TGAACCGCTCACCGGCGCTCTACAGCGCAGACTCCAGGCTTGATACCTCTGCTGTCTCGAGCCTCTCCTTTTGCAAGCCTACCTAGTAGACTGGGAGATTACGACCTTGAAACTGTTCAGCACGAAAATTTACAAAAATTCCTATTCTAAATTATCAGTGGTGAACTACTATGATATTATACGGGTGTTTCAAAAACGCTCCTCCTTATTTTGCCGTGGAAAGGGGTTTTTTTTTAGTACAATGAATTGACTCCACGGTATGGTACATATAGAATCTGTGTCTGAAATCAAAAGTTCCGGCCGTGCAGCATGACTATATTGTGATGGAAACTATCACATGTGTTTATTGTTGATGGAGGAGAAAGGGTTGTGGCGTATTTTAGCAAGACATTATCAGCCCAACAAAAGAATTATTGCGCAACCAGGAGGGAGCTTTTGGCTGCTGTCCTCAGCATCCAGCATTTCCATGAGTACCTCTATGGAGCCCCCTTTACATTACGCACTGACCATGCGTCTCTCGTGTGGTTAACTTCCTTTAAAAGACCCGAAGGACAACTGGCGAGATGGCTAGAAATGCTACAGACATACTCTTTCAGGATAGTCCACAGGCCAGGGAAGAACCACGGAAACGCGGGTGGGCTCTCAAGACGGCCTTGTGGTAGTCAATGCTCCTACTGTGATCGGAAAGCGACCCTTTTACCAAAGGAGGAAATGAATTATATTTGCAAACCAGCTGCATCCGCCCGACTCTGGCAAGATGGCGTCATCCGGGTGGTATAGCCACATTGGGAACAGGGAAGAAGCCAACTCAAGAAGAAATGACCCCACTAGAACCCAAGGCCAGACAGTTGTTGATGCTCTGGGACTCCCTACTACAGACAAGAGATGGGGTGTTGTACCATCGGTGGGAGAGACCACAGGGTAGAGGTTACTGGCAGGTTGTAGTGCCTGAGAGTCAAGTTCCTCATGTGCTGCAGGAATGCCATAATAGTGCCACAGGCGGTCACTTTGGCTTCATGAAGACCCTTGGGAAGGTTCGTCAATGTTACTTCTGGCAGTGAAGGCATGGTGCAAGACGTGTGTAGATTGTCAGAAGAATAAAGGGCCGCAACAAAGGAAACCTGCACCCCTACAACAGTTCATGGTTGGGGGACCCTTTGAAAGAATCGGGTTGGACGTACTAGGACCGTCCCCACAAACAAGAAGTGGTAATCGGTTTGTCCTAGTAGTTTCGGACTACTTCACTAAGTGGCCGGAAGCTGTCGCCATCCCCAACCAGGAAGCTGAAACGGTTGCTGCTGCCCTTGTAGACCGGGTATTCAGCCATCACGGGGTCCCAAATGAAATCCACACGGACCAAGGGCGCAACTTCGAATCAAAATTAATAAAGGAAATGAGCGAAATACTTGGCACAAGACACACCCGGTCCACCCCACTCCATCCCCAGTCTGGAGGTCTTGTTGAGCGTCTAAACAGGACAATAACAAAGTACCTAACAGCGTTTATAAACTCCAAGAAGGATGACTGGGACAAGTTGTTGCCTTTATTTTTGTTGGCATATAGGAGTGCTCCTCACGTCACTACTGGGTTTTCGCCAGCCCTCATGATGTACGGGCGTGAACTCCAACTTCCAGAAGAGTTGGTGCGGCCGGTGTTGGACGAACAGCGATGCTCTACCCCCTACGCATTCAAGTTGCGCGAGGACTTATTGGAGATAAGGGAGTTCGCTCGTCGAAAAATGGGTATTCAGATGAAACTACAGAAAACCCAATTTGACAGGCATGCAAAATGAACGAGCTTCCAGGCAGGCGACTGGGTTTGGGTACACGAGCCGAGAAGAATTGTGGGGCGGTGCCCGAATTTACAACCTCAGTGGACTGGCCCTTGGACGGTGCTGAAGAAAGCAAACGATGTGTTGTACCAGGTCCAGTTGGGGAGGACTAAGAGGTTCACACTCGTCAATCGGATGGCTCGTGCTGATGTCAAGAAGACGGGGGTAGTGTGATGGAAACCATCACATGTGTTTATTGTTGTTTTCTGGAAAATTGTTGTTGTCCTGTTTTGAAATTGATTGCGGTAGGTTCGAAAAAATATACGAGCTCTTCAAAGCGCGATTCTGGAGTGAATCTGTACAATATGTTCGAATTTTCGAAGTAGTGTACAAACTCAAACTGTCGACCATTTTCGTGGTTTTGGCCACAAATTTTGTACCTCATTTGCCTCAAAATATTTATGTAATTTAAAATGGTTTATTGTGCAAATATACCAACTTCCTTCATTAAAAATAAACCTTTTACAGAATCAATTCTAATTTCGTGCAAATCGGTAACAAAATTTAACAAAACAGATCTCTGTACTGTCTCTTCTGAAGTAACGCAGTTGATGATGAGAATGAACTTATCTGGCTAAAGGCTACTCCTGCCAGGATTGCGATTGAAGAAATCTGACCATTTCGAATGACCAACCGATTATTCTATTTTGCCTACTCCTCCCAAACTGCATACAAATGAAGGCTGCAGGCGATGAAACATCTAATGTAACCCATAAGAAGGGCCTGAACAATTGAACGGTTTCAGAGACATTTTAAAGAATATGATTCTCCTTGGTTAACTTATGATGTCAAAGCTGAGATGGTGGGACTTGGTAGAGGAGGAAAATTTAAGGTGAACCAGTTCAGTAACAGAGGGTTTCTAACTCAATTGCTGGGGTCCCAGTAATCTCACAAAAAAACATAATAATAAATTCTGCCAGCCAGTAGGGCTAAGAATTGTGCTATACGGGAATTAATTCCCGCTGACCTTCTTCATGGTGATTAAGATTATCAGGTTTGAGGAATGAGAACAAGTATTGAGATTTAACCAGGAAACTTTTATTTCTCCTATTAAGGCTTAGGCTCAAAGTTCTAGGGGAGGATTCTAAGTTTTAGAATAGAAAGAAGGTTGAGCCGCAAGGGCAAGGGACTGGTGGTTATTAGAATGGTATTCAAATGACTCACCGATGAAAAGGCTTCAGGGCAACTGACTTGGCCTAGGAGACTTCAGAAGATGTGGAAGCCGATGAACTGTTCCTTTGAGATCCAGAGGTTCCAAGAAACAGTTCCCAAGACGATACTATGCAGCTATCGTCACACCCCCCTCCACGAAGAAACCCAGCTATGACTGAATTCATGCAATACAGTGAATGCATATTCTAACCGTTTACATAATTACATTTACCTTACTGATTATTCGTAACGACTCGTTAATTATCAAGACTTACTATCTAAAACTAATTGCCTAAGTAAATATGATTTGACCTGCGGTATATGAGAGGATTCAACAAAATGATATTATACGATAAAAATCACAGCCCCTTTGAAATAGCCGGTTTGTTAGGGGGAAAGGATATTCATGAAACCCATCCTTTGAGGACTTTATTATAAAACAGTCAACGCTTTTTCTGTAGTAGGTACAAACACTTCTCATAAATATTAATGTAATTAGTTAATTCCCACCTGGCTGATTACAAATATTCTGAACTACATTCAAAACAAGAGGCGAGACTATCGTCATGCCATCTACTCGTATATTTTACAGAATTTATGTCTCTTCTGCAGTGTATGAACGTTATTGTTAATAGATATGTAGGTATGCAACAGCAGTTACCTACCTCGAACGTCAATTTCTCTCGTCTGTTGTCCATCTGTAAATAACTGTCATGAGTGTGAGTTGTTGCGGCTTGTCTGTACGCTACCTTAATCACGCTCAAACGACTAAACCAGGCCAGACAAGATATTGATTCTAACGTGCTCGCGACTTCTGGATATGCTAATATTCCAAAAGCTATCGAAATTCTTCTCCTTCGGCACGATCGACAGTCCGTCGCGATCGAAGCTGCGTCAAGCACGTGCTTAACAAAATGTGAGTTTGTAAATAGGCGAACTGCTACAGATATATTTACGTATTAAATTCAACAACAACATTTGTGCGTTGAGCCGGGTTGCATGGAAACTTATTACATAAATATACTCGTAGTAGCACATGAAGATGTGAAGAATCCGCTTCACCAGGTAACTGATGAAACCCAAAATGTGAAGAATGATGTTGATACGAACATAATACAAAATGTAATACAATTTTACATTTGGGTCCGTTCAAGTATTACTTATGCACTCAGTGGTCGGGAGGTCAGCGGTTTGCTGGGTGGAAAGTTCATCACCCATATAGACACGCCGTTTCATAGGTATTTTGAACGGATTAGGTTATTGCTACCGATTGTACCGAGGTAGCGGGTGCAAAATCAAATTTACTCTCGCGTTTTCTAATTCAAACTTTTTTGTACAAATTTGGTTGCTTTTCTGTCCGGATGTCGTAAGTTCTGTCTCTGTCTCCGCAAATCCTTTCAACGCCCTTGAATACCCAAATGAACTGCCGTGATAAGCCGAAATTCAGAGGGTAGTTCAGAGCCTTAGATGGCCTCCTATGAATTGCATCAAAATCGGGCGATAAATTACGTAAAATGAGTTAAGTAAACGGCAATTTCAGGCTGGGGCTTCACGACCAGCTGCCCTGCCGGCGTCGCAGTCGTGATTGCCTGTCCTCTCAGAAGGATCAGAAATTGATCCGATCATTTCGACCTTGGCTCCCTATCGCCTCACTGCCCTTTTCCTGAGAAGAGGGGCGTTGGGATTCGAACCGACGGACCGCATTTTCCGTCCACATCACAACCTCCAAGTGACAGAGCGCTTGGCCACCGGCTATCCAGTAATTGTTACTGGAAACTCTAGCTGTGGATTCCACCATACTTCGGGCATGACCTCTCTTGGGCAGGTCCGATGCGATCCATGTGTCACGTCGTCTGAATTGACAAAGAAACAAATGAGTCAGTAACCGAACGTGAAATTTACTCGTGCTTTACACCATCCCGACCTCCCAGATGATAACTGCTTTTTGGTTACAAGGAAACTATGTGCGAACCATAGGCTGACGTTCAAATTCGGATCCTTCAATAATAAAATGAGGTCTAGTTTCTCCTCCCCCCCCCCCCCCACAATAAATAATTAAAAAACAAGTAGGTACAAAGTAACCAATCCATTGATGTTTTTAGAATAGGAATGAAGGGGAGTGTTCATGCACAAAGCTAATGCCGCAATGTTCAACATTTAAAATGAATCGCGTTGGTGATAGCTAATAATATTCACCAGCATTGAAGCGAAAAGTAAAATCGCATACCTACGCGCTGATGAATAGGCGCATCTTCGCCGAGCTTAACGTGCCAACCATTCACCAGCTCATTGAGAGAGCCACAATTGTGAAGACATATCGGGATCTTTTAGCGGGGAACCTTGAAATTGTTATTGGCAAAGCAGCTACAAGAGCGAGCACCCAGAAGCTTATCAGGCTTCCTTTCCGACTCACCACGACTGGGCAGAGGTGCTACGACTACAGGGGTCCCTTGCTATTCAATGGGCTTCCTGAGGAATTGAGGGGATTGAATACTCTTCAATCTTTCAAGGCTAAACTCAGGAAGCACATCATGACCACTTAGCTACGTACTTTATTTTTACTTTACTCCGTTTTTTTAACTGTATTTTACTCCTTTATTTTTCATTCGATTAAAATAGAAGAAAGACAATTTTTCACAGCTTCTCCAGCAATCCTGATTGTATCAGTGTGTTAATTGTGTGTGTTATATACTTATTATGGGTAATGGACGAATGTACGGGTCTTAGCGACTCTCCTCCCCCCAGCACAAGCACAGCTTAAAGGGGGGAGTAGCAAGGAACTGAAAATAGTATTTTTTGTAATGTATATTCTCAATAAAGAGTTATTAATTTAAAAAAAATATATATATACGTACTGGTTGTGGGGTAACGGTGAATGGCCCGAAACGCCATCAATTAGGTAGGGATTTATGAGATATAATACAAAAAAATTAAACGTAAAACAATTATGCAAAGGTGACACAACATGTGTAGAGACGGAAGTTATTATATCAGCTGATATAATAACAAAGATTTGGCTCATTAGCAGCCAATTTCGAGGTCACAGCAAAGACAATCAAGTTGTACCACAAAGCTCACAGAACGATTCCGATGTGTCCAATTTACTATTCGAATATCTTGTGGTTCATTTATTTCGAACAGCAAAGCGATCAAAGCCAGTGCGAATCTGCCGTTTGTTAACAACCGAACTTTGCCCGATTCTGGGGAGGCCGATTTCGGTTCAGGTAGATGTCAGGGACACTAGACGACTGTCTAGTTTGAATCACGCCAATCAACCTGACCTCGGAATCGGGTGGCGAAAGGGAACTAACTCCGCGAACAAGTAACTCGTGCTCCGGCTCCACCACGCATCCTTAGCTTCAGACCGATTCAACTTTCCGATTCTTGAAGGCCTTCAATTTGTACAAACAGAAAATTAAATTATGTTTGTATGAATTGTTTAGGCCAAAGATAGTTGGAGAAAAGCACTGCGTCACATGATGCAGATTAGAAAAACAGTCACAGGAATTTTCCCGTCGGCGTTTATATTGCGTCAGACTGGAGCAGGTTAGTCTCCCATGAGTAGTCAAAGCCGCCACCTCCCGTTAACCCGCTCTACCCGTTATTATTTTTAACTCCGCAATTTCTACCTCAATTATACAGTTTCCGTGTATCCTTGCGGAAATTCAATCACCGCGAATATTCTGTCAATGGCGATATACGGAGAAACCCCGCGAGGATTTTCTTTCTCCCGCGGCAAAGTCTGTGAGCTCCTCTCCACACACACATCTGCGCCTCCTGCAGCGACCTCTGCACACCCCGGTCGGGGGTAAGTCAACGTCATCGGTGAGTGGATTTATCGCCGTACCTTCATTTTTCCATACCTCCATACATAGCATACCTTCCCACAGACAACCATCGTCGTAACTGTAAAATTGCCTTCAGCCACATTGTATTCATGTCGGATTCGAGCAATCTAAACCCGCGACTTCTTACACTCAAGAATAATAATTCGTATATTTCATATAATACTTTTCTGTGTAACCCACACTAGTTTCCCCCTCCTTCTAAAATCATACAGCCCAGAATATCATTCCTGTGAGTTAATATTTGAATTTTCACAAATTAGAGTATTACGATTCACCATTCAACACTGGTAAGTACTCATCCCTACTATAGAGAAATCCGTCGTCAGTGTCACGAGCACTTCCGATGAATGGAATCATCATCAGGCCCGATCTGCTCTTGTAAATTTACTTCCTCCTAATTTAGCACCTCCCTGCGTAAGCGGATTTTGGAGAAAGTAAGCTATTGCAATGGGTACGAAATAATTATTACGTGGGTATTTGAAAAATTCGATAGAAATCCGTTCTATCCTCCTTATTTCAACTCATTACGACCACTGTTTCGTACCATTATAGATTTACGGATTTGCAGACAGTCCATTTATCGTCTGAGGCAAGTTATCATAAGTCCGTTTTATGCTATTTGCGAAGAACATTGACAAAATTATTTCAATTTTTCTTCTGTATATATATGTATGATTGTAAGCACATCACGAATACACCTAACACAACGAAATACAATTTGTTGAATGGGTCGATGGTAGTAAATTGAAAGATCGAGGCACAAGAAGGCGCAAAATAAAGGGTGTCCGATCCGCAAAACGTTCGAAAATGCTTCTTCTTTACCATTTGAAACGTCACGGCTCCCGCCGATTCAGCACTGCGGCCTCAGTGAAATCTTGCGCTTTCTTCTCATCCTTATCATAGCTGACCAACCCAAATGACATGTCGAGCAGTAAAATTGGCACTCGAGCAATTGCTGAATCCAACTTTGAGGCAAAAAAATGCCAAAATTCCGACCCATGCGAGTCACTCATTGAACAAATCGGACTGGAAGCGAGGTTATGGCGAAGAGGAAGGACCTAACATCGCCCCATAATATAGCTAATCATTATTATCAGGAATGTCTGATAAGGACGCAGCTTGGAGAATACCCTGACGGTAACTATTTTGGACATCAAGCCAGATGTGTTGTGGTAGTCGGGTTTTAGAGGTTAGCTACGACCGAACGTTAGGCCTCATGCAATGTACTCGTAAGCTTAGGGGTATTTTGTGCTATCAATAATACGTCGAACGTCAATGAACCTATACCCTGAACAACGCACGGGCCGCCCTGGTAGTTTTCCGTACTTCTATTCATATTGCTTGACGAGACGGTGCTACCATCTCCACTCGGTCAACCAATCCTAATAATTCGGTTTTTCGCAGTTAATGCTCCGAACAGCTTCGGTATTTGACACAGGGTTCACTCACGGAATCCCAAGTAACCTGCAGTAGCCCCCCACATTTCGCAACTACGCCTGAATACGATTCGCAGCATTCTCAGAAAAGTCCAGCTTTCTACACTTTCGATATAAAAGCACAGAATAAACATATCGGCGTAAGATGAGTTTCTCCAGCTCAAGTACAAGTTCCCGGCAGCAAAGAAAAGAGTGCATTCGAATGAAATCCATCCCTTGCCTTCTCCAATCGCGGGTTGACGGTTTACCGAGTGTTTCCACTGACTACTCAGCCCCAACTCAGGAAACTGGTACCTAATTGTCGACTTATCATCTCTATCAATACAATCAGTACAAGCTCATGTTCACTAAAACCTCAGACAGAACCTCGAAAAACCCTATTTTTACATCCATTTTTCTCCCATATCACCCCTGGGTGTATTCCGATCGGGCTGCCGAGCTTCGGATCACAACTAGGACCCAAATGCGTTCCCAAATGGGGACCCAAACTGTGTGCGGAAGAACGACGATTTTAGCCCAAAATTTAACGTAAATTTAAGACTGAAACTTCGTTAGAACCTCAATTTTCCACTCTTTGGACAAAATTGACTTCATATTTGTCTCCTCGTCCTAAAAAACATGAAAAACGATACCTTACATGTTCACGTGACTTAAACACCCAAAAAAAAAATTAACATCCCTGGGTATATTCTGATCGGACTGCAAAGTTTCGGGACACAACTAGGGCCCAAATAGAGCATGTGCGCAAAGAACAAAATTTTTGGACCGAAAATAAAGTAGATATGGATGATAGGGCGGATGGCGGACGAACATTGCATGTTTGGAATCTGCGCACCTTGAAACGTAAAAGAAAAACCACAGTCATGCAGCATGGCTATAAGAGCGAATTTTCGAAGTTTTCGGCATCTTCCTCCTCCGCCTAAAATTTTCTGAAAATTAATTTTCGGCCAATGTTTTCCCAACTTGATACCATACAAAATTAAAACAGGAGTAGTTTTACGCAAAGTAAAATTTGGGGTGGAAGGAGGGGGAGGGGGAAATCAAAAATGTTTTGAATACCAGAAGAGTAGGTATTGGGTACCTACGTAACAAATTTTTTGTTCCATTTTTTGCCGAGTAACACCTCGGTTTGTAGATTTTCCAACGCTGAACACGATGGTGAAGTCAGAATTGCGATATCCCATTCCGTTATCAGATTAGAGCAGACGAACCAGGAAGAACATCTCAAGAAATAACCACGTTCCTTCATCTTCAAAGTGCTCCAGTTTGAGAATGGAATGAGATATCGCAATTCTGATTTCACCATCGTGTTCAGCGTACAAAAACCTTTAAAATGAGGTGTCACTTGTCAGACTTTTTCATTTTGGGAATTTATGGGTAATTTCCCCCCCCCCCTAAAACTCCCCAAAACTCCCCCTTAGGGTGACCCGATTCTGCCCATCTTCGAACTTAGCCTGTCGATTGCCAAGACAGATTTTTCGTGCAAATTTGATCTTTTTATCTCAATTCTTTCGAAAGTTATCGTCTGGAATGACACATACATATATAAATATATAAATATATAAATATATAAATATATATATATATTTACATATAATTTTTGGTGTCTTTCGGCAGGGAATTCAGGATGGTCTGAAACGGATTTTGGTATAAAAATCTTTCGGAAATTCGAGTTTTAAAAATTTTGGACCGAGAACAATAGCTTCCTTTTCTTCGAAAATTCGCTAAAAATTTTGAGGTGTTATGGAATTTTTTTGGTAAGCGAATACATAGGAGAGTAATAAGCCAAAATAGGGTTTTTTGGTGTTTTAGTAACATGAGCTTGTGAGGTATCGTTTTCCAAGTGTTTTAGTGCATGAAGTCGATTTTGACCAACGAGCGAAAAATTCAGGTTCTAACAAAGTTTCACCCTTAATTTATCTTAAATTACTGTCTAAAATAGTGTTGTTCTTTGGCAAACAGGCTCTATTTGGGTCCTAGTTGTGCTCTAAAGCTCGGCAGCCAGATCGGAATACACCCAGGGGTGTTCTAGGTGAAAAATGGATGTAAAAATAGAGGGTTTCGAGGTTTTTTGAGGTTTTAGTGAACATGAGTTTGTGAGGTAGCGTTTTCCATGTTTTAAATTGTTCTCGAACTTGAGCATTTTTTGTGACCACCCGGAGCATTGTACGTCCAGCCGTTCGTTTGCACCGGAAACCTTGGTCAACATGATCGTAAATGAAAAGGTATGCATCCAGCCCAGATATTATTGCGAGGCAGCACCTGACTATAATCGCGCATGGCTGTATGAAGTCGATTTGCTTGTTCCGTGTATTATTTCATTTGTAGAATGATTGTTTTGTTTGATTTTTTTGATTGGTAGGACTTTTGTAACTCGAACAAACGTTATACTTCATGAGTAACAACAAATAATCTATGATAGCTGAATCTACCGACTATTTATGAAATTCAACTCCCCAACTGGCTCCAATACTAAATTATGGACTTCCCTGGGGGGAGCACGAGGGTAGATACTGACCACAGAAAACAGTGATCTACACAGAAGGGGCATCTATACAAGTAAATAATAAGCCTATGTAATAATGTGCAGCGTTTTTCAAATCTGCACGCTATTCACAAATATCTTCTGGGATTTCTTGAATGCCTGCAAGACAAAGTGATCGGTGGTTTGATGGAATCGGAACAAGCAATATTCGATGAATCAATACGATGATTGATATGATTAATCTCTATTGAGGGCAAAGAGCGAGGGTTATACTGGATAGCTAATTGCTTCGAAATATCGACACCTTGAGGGGTGTAAGGCAGAGTTATGTGTTAACAACTCTCCTAGTTACTCTGTATAGGTATTTCGAAACATTTCACGAAGAAGCATTTCGTCCCCTGAAAGGTAGAATATCGTAAGTGTCACTTTTTGCGATTTTGAGTTACTGTAACCGTTGGATTCGTCTTAAAAAGGCGCATCTATCTAGCTACTTATCGTAACCGACGCATGTCTCTAAGGCATTGAAAAACAGTCTCAAAGTTTTCGAATCGTAACCACCAACTTAGTAAAATATCGTATCCACCATTCATTCAGAACGTAAACGCCACGAGTCGAATGTAAATACCGAGGTAAATATTGTCCACAGTCGTAAGTGCCCCATTCCCGCTGTGACCTACGATAAAATGACAGTATGTTAATATTATGCCATCTGTCGTAAGCCCCAGGGAGCAGCGCATCGTATGCACCTATCGAATTTGAGCAAAGTATCGTAAGGGCCCCTTCCCGAATGCGTGCGATTGGAGATACGCTAGTTTTCCAAATAATTCTTTTCCAGCACGACATCAGGAAAATCTACGTGCCGAAATGTGTATAGTATTTACAACTATTCTCCCAGTTCTTCGAAATAGCAAGAATAGGGTAAGCTCCTTTTTCTCAAAAAAGAATTACTTCCCAGGGCTTTTATGGAACTTTTTTTTAAAAATAAATCGACAGAAAACGGTCCAATTTACGCTAAAATATCATTTTTTGACGGGTTAGGCAATAAAAAGGTCCTCCCAACGTTTTTGGTATCTACTGTAAAATTCGGAAAATGGCTCTTACGATATTGTGCTTTAGTTAGTTCACCTGAGGGGACCTCAGGTGAACAGAGTTTAATGCAAACTGTTATTCTGTGTGCAAATGTTTTACAAGGCCTACAGGTTCAAGGGATCGGACAAAAACGGTGTATTAAGCGGGTTAGCGTACTACGCAGGGGCGTACTAACGGGGTTTTACTCTAGTAGATATTCAATAAAATAGTTTATGGTAGCATTAAATCACTTTGGCAAACATCGACAGGTACTTACCTCCTTCCGACTGGTGCCACGTGAAGCGCTTTCATATAACCAAAATCAAGAAGATAGAGGATTTTTATGGGCTGGGATTCTGGAATCTGACCTCTCAATTTAGCCCTTAAAAATCCTTGAATGCCCATTTTCAGTTCATATATCTCGTCAAGCACTCCACTTCAAATGGACAGGAATTCACTCCCGACCGCTTCGAGGCTCCCAGGGATTTTGATGTAGCACCCCCAGAAGATGAGTGACAGAGTGAGAGGAGAGTGACGGTGGACCCTCTAGAATCCTCCCTCTAGACCAGCGATTATATCACTAGTTAAGAAGGTATATCGATTAGGCTTCCACCAAAACGACACACACCCCTCCACCCCACACACACACACACCCCCACATGACATACTTCCGGGTAGCAGAAGTATTTGTTTATTTGGTAAAGTACGGGCGCGCCCAATTACAAGCAAGTTGTATCTATAATAGAACAAGTCGTGGTATAATAATAATACTAATGGATGATGTAGTAACAAGTATTACACACGTAATTGAATAAGACTGGAGATGCGAGGGAAAGGAGGAAGTATGAGAGGGAAAAAGGAGGAATGAAAAGCAGTATGAAGTTCTGGTTCAGGAAAGGACATCTGAACAACTTCAAGATGATAACCTCCATCGTAATGGTACTACCTCAATAATATTTACTGATGGAGAACAAAGCTCCTACATACGAGTATTGGCTGATAATGTTGTCAGAGGTTGTTGTCCAGTGAACTGTGCTCATCTGGGCAACCTCTAGGTGATCAACCTCCATCGTTAGGATGGAACAACTGCTGGGAATTGTCAATTGTGAAGCGGCATTAATCGCCTTCAAATGAGCTCAATATATTTGAATTATATTGACACTCTAAAGGGGTGAAAGGGGGTGAAGAAGCCAATAGATGTGTGTATTATCAAAGGAACAGGATGTTTGTAAAGGAATCCTACTGGAAACCTCTGGGCTTATCCTTCTGGAAAGTCCACAAAAAGTGGACGGAGTATGGTGAAGTGCTCAGCGCATACTACCAAACCACGCTCTGCTACCATGTGACAGAGTGAGGAGAGATACGGTGGACCCTCGAGAGTCCCCCTCCTTGACCAGCAAGACTACCACCGGTTAAGAAGGATTATCGATTAGGCTTCCACCAAAACGACCCCATCTTGACCGGATCTACAAACGACTCGAGAGCAGCCACTGTCACTGGTCATCACGCTTACTATTGACCCACGCTCTAGCAACGCAGACTACAAGGCAGACATCTTTGCGGGGATCCCAGCACAAAAAAGCACTAAACGCATATCAGCAGCGGATCATAGGTATTGTTCAATATGCCCACCGTGAACCAGGCTAGGTATAATACATTATCATTTTAGCTCCTGTTATTAGAATGATCTTCAGTTAAATCAAGTTTAGGCACAGTAGTGACCCACAGCCCTTTCGAATCTATATTTAATAAAAAAGATGAACGAGAGTTTTTTTCTACTCAAGGAGCGAGAACTAGCGATAGCACTAGCTATCCAGATCAATTACCTACGCAGATAGGGGATTTATAAATGATACTATTATGAAATTCACTAGAAGAAAAATCCCTGGAAATAATGCCTGGCTGAAGCCCCTATCAGTAAGTTTCACGTTGCCGAGCATATGTTACGTAGTGCATACGAAAACATATGCGTACGTATGAAAACATTTGTGCTTAGTTCCATCAGATATAGTATAAAACCCCTAGGGATTATACAGCCATGCCTATTATACAAGCGTTTATCCACTGGCTCCTCGAGCTTAACTGATTGAGACTAAGTAATACTCCAGGAATATATCACATCTGACGAAAATACATCCAACATGGCTCACATCTATTTATTTGAACGGCACCTGAAAATGCCATTAAATCGGTCAAAAATAACTGGACTTCCGATACTGTTAGCGCATGCGATGAGGTTAATAATATTGCTCCAACCACTGTGGAATTCATTGGGGAGCGTCAGGAACCTAATTGATCCCTTAGGATTTTTGGAGGCCATACACTTTTATGGATCCCTGTAAATACAAGTCTAATCTTCGGCAGAGAGGAATTAAATTGAGAATAAACATTATCTGAAAATAATTCGCTAACAAGTGACAACGATAACAATACCTCCTTTACCACACATATTATTCCATACTTAGCTCGTTTTCTTATTGCTAATAATAGCCAAGCCATACGGACGGAGCCATACAAGACGGACTTTGACACTCACCCCACCTCCAGATCCATACTTCCTCTGAAGCATATCTACAATTTAAACCCCGGAGGAAATGTCTTTGTCAAAAAAAGAGCGAACGAGTGCGAAGGAGGAGCGGGAGAGAGGAAAAACAGGACAGACTGAGGGTTTAATATGAGAGAAAGTTTGGATGTTGATTGAGGTCTGGGTTGCCTTTTATAGGAAGATGCAGACAACTTTCATTCCTAAAGTTAGTTTGAATACAATTATTTTACACTCATGAAATCAGTGGAAACCCAAACTTGGGAGACTATCGGAACAAAACAAATCCCTCGACGGAACCAGCCGCGCTTTGTGGTGGAGTTGGAAAGTTATTATTGAATTTTCATCTTAGGTAGCTGTCAATTGAAATTCTCGTTTTTAATATGATTCGTTCTTCCGTTTTCCCCGCTGACATCATTGTCTGGTTTTGAGCTCGGTCAAGTCGGCAACTTTCTTAATTTCAATTGATAACCATCGTTATCTACCTTTAACGTTACTGATCCTGACAGATTGTGGGATTATGAATAATCAACTTAGGTAATTCAAGTTAGTTTTATTAGAAAGCGAAAAATCATATTCAACCTAAAACAAAATATAGAGCCACCCCGAGCCCTGTAACGACCCTTCATTACTCCGCATTATTTATTAATTTTCAAAAACTATTCCTCAAAAAACCTCGATGCCGAAAAACAAGACAAGCCGAAAGAACGACGGAATTGGGAATGCTTCCCTGTTCAACCTCCGATCCTGAGATTTGACAACAAACCTACGTCGGACAGTGGGAGAAGGGCAAGAAGTTATGCTGCTAACCAGTAGCAGGATTTGGTGGGCACCAGAACACAATGGGTAATAAATTATCCGGAATGATTTTCGGCCTCACCGAGATATGAGTGCACGTCATTAGCGACTTGAGCTCGTGTAAGTAATTGCATATTCGATTACTGAATGGAAATGCACTGCCCTCATCGGATAGGTATGTGCAAAATAATTGCAGGAGCCTGCATTGACTTATGGCTTGGACTTCACTTATTCAACATAACGATTGTCATTAATCTGGAAGAAACTACCAGCCAAAACGCTGCAAATCCCTGCATAACGGTTTATGATTTTGTACAGAATACCCTTCTGTTACAGATCACAGCTCTCTGTAGGTCAGTACCTAACCCCGTACTCGTTACTAGGTACCTACCTAAATCACGAGTTAAATGTTGCTAAAATAATTCTGTCGACGACAAACAGTAACTAAAATGGCAAAAAGAAACGCAAATAATGAAGTTGTGAAGGGAAATTGTTAACGTGGAGTGAAAAAAGTTGCAAACGTAGGTACCAACAAACTTCAGCTCCTTATACGTAGATGGTATGATGAACCGTTGTGTAATAATTTACCGTTGTGTAATAATTTACCGCTGTGTCATAATTTCCCTATCAATAATACTTCAGCATTTGTTCAAGTTTCACTACCTATCAACAAACTCCATAAGAGCCATCATTTTGGTTTATTATTCTGTGAATAATACACCTATGTATTCGCTCAGCAAAAAATTTTTATAACACCCCCTCAAAATTTTTTCTTTTCCGTTTCAAGGTGTGTAGATTCCAAAAACGCTGCAAAGTCCTTGTCACATGGGTTTATTATTCTATTGGAGTTTTAGAGATTTTTGTTGGCTGTTAAATGTATTGTTTCTTTCATGTGGAATGATTGAAATAGCTATTTCTGATGATTTCAACCAATTTTGGCCCCAAAACATGAAATAGGTACGCTTTTTTTTTTTTTTAAGATCACCTTCGATCATTGGTAGTGGCATTTAATGGTCTTGATTCACCTGTTTACACTTTTTCCAATGTTATTGTACACATTGATGGTGATTTCAGACTTTTTTCCAGGTTTTTGACTCATAAAAAACCAATTTTGGGAGCTGAACCTTTGGTAAAACCTCAATTTCCGCGTCTTTGGTCAAAATCGCCTTCATATTCGGTCTTCTCGTCCTCAAAAACATGGAAAAAGATTCCTCAAAAGCTCATTTTACTAACATGTTACTAAAACACAAAAATTACCTTTTAGCGAATTTTCAAAGAAAATGAAGCTATTGCAATGGCTTCGAAATTTAAATAATATAAATTTTTGGAAATTTTCTTCATAGAAATCCGTTTCAGACCATTCTAAAATGATTCCTGAAATTTAACACTTTTTTATATGTATATATATATATATATATGTGTGTCACTCCAGACGATAACTCTCGATAGAATTGAGATAAACAGCTCAAATTTGCACAAAAAATCTATCTTGGCAATCGAAAGGCTAAGTTCGAAGATGGGCGAAATTGGCCTACTCTAAGGAGGGTTTTGGCGCATTTAAAGTGCGCAAAAATTACCCAAAAATCCCCAAAATGTTATTTTCCAACAAGTGACCCCTCATTTTAAAGGTTTTCGCACGCTGAACACGATGGTGGAATCGGATTTTAGATATCTTGATCCGTTCTCAAATTAGAGCATTTAAAGTGCGCAAAAATTACCCAAAAATCCCCAAAATGTTATTTTCTAACAAGTGACCCCTCATTTTAAAGGTTTTTGCACGCTGAACACGATGGTGAAATCGGATTTTAGATATCTAAATCCGTTCTTAAATTAGAGCATTTAAAGTGCGCAAAAATTACCCAAAACTAGGATAATCTTTAAAATCTTACCCCCCCCCCCCCCACCCCCTTAGAGTGGTCAGATTGAAAAATGTGAGAAGTATTAATTGAAGACGAGAGTTCGAAGCAAAAAAGGGGGAGGCAAACGATTAGTACAACTCCTTGAATTTCCCATTTGACATATAATTGTTATGATACCTTCATAGATAGACAAGTACCGGCCCACGTATTACTAGAAGGAAGACGAAAGAAAAAATCGATTTCAAATTATTCAATTTAGGTACTAACAGTAGGAGGAAGAAGTTTTCCTTTATTCAAAACCATAGCCATTAATTCGAATATTTCTTTGAAAATTCGCTCATTAAGTCATGCTGCATGACTGGTTTTTTTTTTATACACGGCGGAAGGCGTACGGCGTACGGCGGACGGCTGACGGACATTGCATTTTTGGAATCTACGCACCTTGAAACGGAAAAGAAAAAATTTTGAGGGGGGTGTTATAAAAATTTTTTGCTGAGCGAATACATAGGTGTATTATTCACAGAATAATAAACCAAAATGCAATGTCCGTCCGCCGTCCGCCGTACGCCGTAAGCCGTATCACGTCTACAGGCTTCATTTTCGGTCTAAAAAAATCGTTCTTTCGCACACATGCTCCATTTGGGCCCTAGTTGTGTCCCGAAACATTTCAGCCCGATCGGAATATATCCAGGGGTGTTATGAGTGAAAATGTTTATAAAAATAGGTACTTTTTGTGTTTTAGTAACATGTTAGTAAAATGAGCTTTTGAGGTATCGGTTTCCATGTTTTTTTGGACGAGAAGACCGAATATGAAGTCGATTTTGAACAACGAGTGGAAAATTGAGGTTGTACCAGATGTTCAGCTCCCAAAATTGATTTTTTATGAGTCAAAATCCTGCGAAATCGTCTGAAATCACCATCAATTTGTATAATATCACTAGAAAAAGAAAAGTGTCAACACGTGGATCAAGACGATTAAATGGGACTATCAATGATCAAGGGTAATTTGAAGAAAAAAAAAAAAAAAGGAGCGTAGTACCTAATTCAAGTTCTGGGGGCCAAAATTTGTGGAAACCACCAGAAATAGCCATTTCAATTAATTTACATGAAATAAACAATAAATAAACAGCCGGCATTTCTGTAGACCAATAAAATAATAGAATAATAAACCCATGTGACAAGGACTTAGCAGCGTTTTGGTTTATTATTCTGTGAATAATACACCTATGTAATCGCTCAGCAAAAAATTTTTATAACACCCCCTCAAACTTTTTTCTTTTCCGTTTCAAGGTGCGTAGATTCCAAAAATGCAATGTCCGTCCGCCGTCCGCCGTATCACGTGTACAGGCTTCATTTTCGGTCTAAAAAAGTCGTGCTTTCGCACACATGCTCCATTTAGGCCGTAGTTGTGTCCCGAAACTTTTCAGCCCGATCGGAATACACCCAGGGGTGTTATGAGTGAAAATGTGTGTAAAAATAGGTACTTTTTGCGTTTTATCAACATGTTGGTAACATGAGCTTTTGAGGTATCGGTTTCCATGTGTTTTTGGACGAGAAGACCGAATATGAAGTCGATTTTGAACAACGAGTGGAAAATGGAGGTTGTACCAGATGTTCAGCTCCCAAAATTGATTTTTTATGAGTCAAAATCCTGCGAAATCGTCTGAAATCACCATCAATTTGTAGAATAACACTAGGAAAAGTGTCAAAACGTGGATCAAGACGATTAAATGGCACTACCAATGATCAACGATAATTTTAAAAAAAAACGCTGCAAAGTCCTTGTCACATCGGTTTATTATTCTAATAGAGTTCTAGAGCTTCTTGTTGGCTGTCAAATTTATTGTTTCTTTCATGTGGAATGATTGAAATAGCTATTTCTGATGATTTCCACCAATTTTGGCCCCCAAAACATGAAATTGGTAGGTACGCTTTTTTTTTCCAGATCATCTTTGATCATTGGTAGTGCCATTTAATGGTCTTGATTCACCTGCTTACACTTTTTCCAATGTTATTATACACATTGATGGTGATTTCAGACAGTTTTCCAGGTTTTTGACTCATAAAAAACCAATTTTGGGAGCTGAACCTTTGGTAAAACCTCAATTTCCGCGTCTTTGGTCAAAATCGACTTCATATTCGGTCTTCTCGTCCCCAAAAACATGAAAAACGATACCTCAAAATCTCATTTTACTAACATGTTACTAAAACGCAAAAAGTACCTATTTTTACACACATTTTCACTCATAACACCCCTGGGTATATTCCGATCGGGCTGAAAAGTTTCGGGACACAACTAGGGCCCAAATGGAGCATGTGTGCGAAAGAACGACTTTTTTAGACCGAAAATGAAGCCTGTACACGTGATACGGCGGACGGCGTACGGCGGACGGCGGACGGACATTGCATTTTTGGAATCTACGCACCTTGAAACGGAAAAGAAAAAATTTTGAGGGGGTGTTATAAAAATTTTTTGCTGAGCGAATACATAGGTGTATTATTCACAGAATAATAAACCAAAAGGAGCGTACCACCTTATTTAAGTTCTGGGGGCCAAAATTGGTGGAAACCATCAGAAATAGCTATTTCAATTATGTTACATGAAAGCAACAATAAATGAACAGCCAGAATTTCTGTAGGTATGTCCAATAGAATAATAAACCCATGTGACAAGGACTTTGCAGCGTTTTCAAATGAAATAATACCACAGAACAACCAACTCGACTTGATACTCCGTGAATATAATCAGGTGATCCCTAGTTATGATTTTATCTCGGGCCAATTCCCGATTGTTAGCGCGTCCCAAGTGATGTTATTTGGCCTGAATGTATACAATTCCTTCACCCTGCTGTTGAAATGCCTGTCGCTGCAAACATCTGGGACTTACTGTGAACGAACGGCTGGACGTGTAATGCTCCGAGTGGTCTTAAAAACTCCCAAGTTCGAGAACTATTTAGCACCGTGAAAAAAATTCGAGATAGCGGCGTCCTGGAGAATTCAATCCCTACTTTTCACTCCTTAGGGATGACTGACATTAACGCCGAGCTTCGAGGACCAACTAGACCCCAAACGGGCGTATAAACAGAATTTCGTCAATTTTGGTTCATGGTAAACAAGAAAAGTGCTCCGTACGGAGCACGGCGGACGGACAGAAATGTTTTTGTTGCATTTTCGGATTCTACATACCTTGAAACGGAAACCATAACATTTTCAGGAGTGGGGGGGGGGGGGGGGGGGGGGGGGTACAAAATTTTGTTTCATGCTCGATTCCAAAGGTCCATTATTGAAAGTAATAAATCCAAAATCATCGAGGCAGTGTACGAGGACTAATTTTAGCAAATTTAATTTTTTAACTCTTAAAACAAGTAGTATTCATATACGTCAACGACGCATCAGATAACACGAATTAGTATTTTCACATATGCAATTAGTCTTCTTGTCGACACTGTGTGGAAACCTTCCTTGAAATCGCTAAAGGAGAGGTGAGGTCGAGGTACATGAATTCTGCGAAAAACCCTACAAAGTCCTTGACACTTGGGTTTACTATTCTACCGGAAATGCCTACAGAAATGTTGGTTGTTAATTTATTCTTTCTTTGATGTGCAATAATTGAAATAGCTATTTTTATGGTTTCCACAAATTTTGGCCGCCAAAAACACGGATTAGGTTCATATTTTTGACAAATTATCTTTGATCATTGATAGTGCCATTTAATTGTCTTAATTCACCTGCTAATACTACTTTTAGTGTTACTATACAAATTGATGGTGGTTTCTGACAATTTCCCAGGTTTCTGGCTCATAAAAGAAGAATTTTGGGAGCTGAACCTTCGTTACAACCTCAATTCTTCACTCTTTGGTCATAATCATCTTCATATTCGGTCTTCCCGCCCTAAAAAACATGGAAACCTCATGGATACCTCACAAGCTCATGTTCATAAATCCTCAAAATCCCTCGAAAAACCATATTTTACACTCATTACCCGTAACACCCCTGGGTGTATTCCGATCGGGATGCTACGCGCCGGAGCACAGCTAGGACGCAAATGAGCTCCCAAATGAGGACCCAAATGGTGTGCGAAGAACGACGATTTTATACCAAGTTTAACGTAAATTTAAGGCTGAAACATCGTTAGAACCACAATTTTCAACTCTTTGGTCAAAATCGATTTCATATTCGGTCTTCTCGTCCTAAAAAATATGGAAAACGATATCTCAAAACCTCATGTTACTAAAACACAATTTTACCCCAATTTTTCACTCTACACGCTTGGGTATATTCCGATCAGGCTGCTAAGTTTCGGGACACAAAAATAGGGCCCAAATGCACGAACGTGCGAAGTGCGAATGAACGAATTTTTTAGACTTAAATTAAAGTAGATATGGATGATACGGCGGACGGACATTGCATTTTTGGAATCTACGCACCTTGAAGCGTAAAAGACAAAATTTTGAAGGGGTGTTATAAAAATTGTTTGCTGAGCGAATACATAGGTCTATTATTCACAGAATAATAAAACAAAAGGAAGAAGGCTCTGCTGGAAAGGGGGCTTGGCTTGCACGTTACTACCACATGACTTGACTTCGTGAAACAAATTGCATATTCGATGAAAATGCAGTGGCCCCATCGGATATTTGAATAATATTTGCAGGAGCCTGCATTGACTAACTGCTTGGACTTTGCCTGTTCAACTTTACGGACGTTAATAATGGGGAAGCGTCATATCTTCAAGACGGCGTATTCCTGGACCCAGCTACTCTTAAAAATAATAATCATCTTTTACAAAAGATAGTGAAGTATTAACTCTTATATTTTTTCAAAACAGCACAATTAAGCCTACCTAAATTCTTCATTAGTAGGTACTCACTGACCTCAGAAAATATCATAACTTAAGTTTATAATACCTGTGATCTACCTAGGGTGTAAGAAATTAATGAGCAAAATACTTTTCTCCCCAATGCGTAGCATTATGGAGCTGATTTTGAAAAATATATCTTTGTTTTTAACAATGTGTCTTTATTCTCCACAACAAAAAAAACACGATTATTTAACAGATTTTTATGAAAAACTGCCGTAATTTGAATAACAATTAATGATATCATAATGATTATTGGTAATGTTTATGCTTGATAGTTAGGTAAACATTAGTGGACGAAGCAGTAAGAAGCTCGTGCCGAAAGAAAACCGCTAGGTGCCTTCAATGCCAAATACAGAAAACGCAAAACTTCGATCGCTTCCCCTGTAAAATTCTATATTTTCGTATTGTGGCACTCTTTTTCCAAACCAGCGACATACATTTATTATCCTACCCAGAGCTGCTATTTCGCCTACACTTAGTAAGTGTAGGCCTTCAAAGCCAAATACAGAAAACGCAAAACTTCGATAGCTTCCCCTGTAAAATTCTATATTTTCCTATTATGGCACTCTTTTTCCAAACCAGCGACATAAATTTATTATCCTACCTAGTGCAGTTATTTCGCCTACACTTAGTAAGTGTAGGCCTGAGTCCATTCTACCGACACAAGAAGTTTCACCCACCTCCTCCAACAATGTGGAGGGGAAGTTACAGTTTAAAAACTCCAGCAGACAGAGGGTTAAATTCACTCAAGACGTTCTTCCCTTGCAGCAAGCTTCAGAAGTAAGTACCAAGATTTTTTAATCCAAACAATGGAAAATACATTCCAAAGCTCTATTTGGCTTTGAAAACATATTTAAAAAATTCGTTGAAAACCCGTTAAATTTCATTTGGTTCTTATATTACATCATCTGATAAAGTAGAAAATAAAGCTCTGATGGGGTATATACGTAATTACGGTGGCGGGATTGTTAAAATACTCGATCGGATAGGTGATGAAAATTCTAACAATTGCTGCGATATACTTTCAAAGGATAATGAAACCATGAAGTTTCAAAAAAGGCGGATTTATCTCCATCACCACCAATAAAGAAATTTAAATACAAAAGGATGTTGGGATGAATTTGTTCTATGATTAGTTCGGTACTAGTTTGGTATAGGATGCTAGGTACCTAGGTATCTACCTTTTTAGACTCTTTCTCATTTCAACGCTCCAATTCACATGTTAAGTGTTTGTTTATAATGAATATTATTTCGAATGTTTAAATGAGATCTTAAAATAATTTAGACTATAACTATAACCGAGGTAGCATATATGTGAATAGGTAACTGAGCACTAGTTAGCCCAGCCTTATCAGGTGTAATAAACCTGTTCCCGTGAGATCACCGAAGTTAAGATACCTCGAGCGTGGTTAGTACTTGGATGGGTGACCACCGTGACACGTGGTGACACGTCCAAGTATGATCCATGTAGCTGTTGGGCGAACCCCACTCCACTCAAGGGGGCGAGGCAATGAGTTGCCAGGTAAAGAGCGAAATGATCAGACCGAATTCTGATCCTCTCATTGGATCAGAATTCAGACGAAAAGCCCCAGCCTGAAATGGCTGTTCACTTTAATTACTTTGAGCACTGGTTTCACGCATGACACACCTCATACACATAGAGCGTAAGAGCTGATCCATTTTTAGCTTGTTTTAGGAAACAACAACAACTGCTACTAACAATGAATAAACTTAGCGAACGTCTAAGCGCTGTAGGAGGATATTCTACCAACTCTAATAATTACACAACGGTGTCAATAGGCACCTTCCCCTTGACAGAAGAGTTCCACATACGGAAAATAAAGAATAAAACAACGCGTTTCGGGGACGCGTCGATTGCAACTATCACTTCCCTAGCAACTGCGAAATCGCAGGGCGTGTGGATACACAAGAGGTATAATTCTTCCCTAATGCGCGATGTAGCAGAGAAATACAAAGGTGGGTTTCATACATCAACAATTTAACGCTTGTTGAACGATACCTCATATACTCCATTAATCATTATGTAGGAAATATAATTGATAGATGAATCTGTTCTGCTACTACAGATAGTTCCCTAATAATGCCATTCCACGGGAGGAGTAATGAAGATGGATCACTTAGCCTCAAATTTCGTGAGGTCACCGATGAAGAAAATGATGGTGGAGACGATATTGATGATGACAAACAGCTGTTTACAGCGAAACGTCGAAAGAATAATAGAAGTGAAACATCTGCCAGTAAGAATACAAATAACATATATTACGGTCTGTATTATTGAATTAGGATGAAGAAATAAAAATTACTAAGGGTATCTGCCCACTCAGAAGTGGTATTTACTAACAAATTGCATAAAATACGTAATAAAGCGGGAATTGTCCAGGCTCCTGGACCCATTAGGTAGGCATATCAATATCGAACTGTGAACCTAAATATTGTGCCGCGAGTGCAGAAGTGTAGTGGGGATCCACCAAGCCAGCCTTCGTCTTTCCGCACATCAGTTCCTCATCTGCTTCTCCAAAGCAACCACGTCGCCCGTTTTCCGACCTTTTCCCAAGCGACGCCATTTTCCAGGAGGCATCAGGTCATCAGCATCCTGCCCCTTCAATTCACCTTCTCTGGATTCTTCTGTAACTCACGTTTGCGACACTATCTCCTGTTGAATGTGAGTATCAGGTCCAGATCCAGCCAGCAGCTTCTCAACCACCTCAACACATTCATTTTTTCATTCTTCTTCAAATATAAATTTTTATCTTACACAGCTCGAGGCTTCAGAGGCAGCCCTTATTCTCTCAGCCCGACATATATCCATTCGAAGTTGTGGCTTCAGTCGCTTCACCAATCCGCCCACCAGGAGCATCACCGACTTCTACGGGACCTTGTGGAGGATATCTTCGACTGAAGGTGCTGGCTTCTCCTTGGGGTTCTGCAGATCAGCAAGAATAAGTAATCTACAGCCACGAGGACTCCTTATTACCCACCGGACAATCTGGTCAGAACTTTCAATTTACTTGTAGGCCAATTGATCGAAGTTTTAAATTATTTTTATCCACCACTCTTACTATAGTTATTCTTATTTTAGTGAAGGAGCTCCTTTAGGTTTGTATTATCGAAACTATTACTCGAATATATTTTCAACTTTGGGATAGGTTAATTGGTTTATTCAATTTCTGAAACCCCTACCTACTGCCCAAACAGGAATGAATGTTGAAAACTGCTGCATTTCAGTCAATGTTTTCGATCTGTTTGGTGGTAGCTTGACCAATTGATCTACTATCCCCAGAAGATAGTTACTTACAACAAGTACGCAGATAGTTGGGGTAAAAGATAGGTACCTAGGTAATATTTTAAGCAAGATTCCTACTACCTATATACAATAAAATGAATGTTTGTAGTTACCTCTGCGAAGGTGAGCTTTGTTGATGATCATGATCATTTTTGTGGGTTCAACTTCACCTTGGCTAAGCACCTTGGTGAGTTAGAGGTAGTTTTTATACCTATTATAATATAGGTAGGCTGCAACTGACTGCACAACGGTTTATTATTTTGTACAGAACACCCTTCTGTTACAGATCACAGTTCTCTGTCTAGATAACCGTCCTATATAACATATGTACTATTCTATACATATTATGTAGATCGCAGACCTTAGTACCTCAGTACTTAACCCTGTACTCCTTACTAGCTACCTACCTAAATCACGAGTTAAATGTTGCTAACATAATTCTGCTGATGACAAACAGTAGCTTAAATTGTAAAAAGAAACACAAATAATGCAGTTCTGAAGGGAAACTGTTGATGTGGAGTTAAAAAATATTCGTCCCGGTTGGGTCTCGATCTCGGGGACTCCAGGCTACCGTTTCGTCAGTTAAACCACTGCGCTGTAAAGTCTACCTAGCAGAAGACCAGTGATGTAGGCTCTCAACAGCTCTTTACGGCATGAACCCTGTTCTTTACGGCAAATTAAATAGCAAATTTTATGGCAACATCGTAGAATGCTCGGGATGGTCTCAAAAACTCAGAAAAAAATCAAACTATTTAAAAATGCGAGAAAACCCTCACCGCAAAATGAAATTTTCCGAGATAGGGATACTCTGGACATTTCAACCCCCATTTTTCACCCCTTTGAGTTGATTGACAGTAACGCCGAGCTTCGGGGACCAACTAGAGCCCAAACGGCTCATCATATACTAAATTTCGTGATTCTGGTTCATCGGAACTAAGGAAAAAGCCGCGGGCGGCGTACGGCGGACGGACGGAATATTTTTTATTCGAGATTCGTATTCTACGTTTCTTGGAACGTAAACCATCAAGTTTTGAGGGGGGGGGGGGGGGGGTACACTTTTTTTCCCCTGGTAGATTCCAAAGCTTTATTATTGAAAATAATAAACCAAAACTAATAATTTGCTCTATTTGTTCTAATTTGTTTAGCTCCAGGTATTTAAGGCAAGCTGTTTACGTTCCATATTCACTCCAGTTCAACAAGCCAGAGTACTACCAGTTCATTAACGATGCATGACGGAAACAAACGAAAAAGTTCATCCTCAGAATGGGTGCTGAAAAATCAAGAAGATTACATACGGTACCATTAGAACATTAAAATCCGTTTAAGGAATTTTAACAAGAACTACTAAGTATGTATCACTAACAGCAAATTCATTATTCCCCATCCCAGGCAAATTGCAAAAATATCATGGTCTTTACCGCCTGTTGCGCTTTTACAAGGTGGTTGTGACATGTTTCGCTTCTTGCAATTTCATTTCAACTATCAGCTCAGTCACTTCCTGGTAGTATTTATAACATCGAATCCCATTCTTTAACGACCATAATGTATTCCTTTATCAATATCTACTGATAAAAAGTTATTTTTTACCCAAAACTTTCAGCACATAATTTTGAATGTTTCAAAATCCATATCACCTTGTATAATGGTCGTTATACACATGACGTACATTTATTATATACATTCTGAAAGAATAATCATAGTAAGATTGATCATAATCAAATTTTTAGGTACTAAAACAACTATGTGTACAGAAAAGTGTACATTGTGTACAGGGTATGTGTACAGGGTTCTGACAAATCCTTGGAAATCAGCATACATTTGGTACAGTATGGGTACTCCAGATTCTTTACTATTGAGAAACCTGAATTTTCCCACGTAAGGTGATTGAACAACGTTGGAGAACATATTATACTAACCTAAAACTGTTACCTAATACAGAACATTAAATGTTCTACAATAACAACAGCAGTGATAATAATTCAACAATTAGGTGACGTAGGTACGAACCATGCTTGCGATTTGAACGAGGAGATAAAGGCCGTGCCTTCGGCAAACAGGGGTGGTGGTACATAGGCCTTTTCCAATTTTATGAATAACAATAACCTTTTAGCGAATTTTCAAAGAAAATGAAGCTATTGCAATGGCTTCGAAATTTAAATAATATAAATTTTTGGAAATTTTCTTCATAGAAATCCGTTTCAGACCATTCTAAAACGATTCCTGAAATTTAACACTTTTTTATATGTATATATATATATATGTGTCACTCCAGACGATAACTCTCGATAGAATTGAGATAAACAGCTCAAATTTGCACAAAAAATCTATCTTGGCAATCGAAAGGCTAAGTTCGAAGATGGGCGAAATTGGCCTACTCTAAGGAGGGTTTTGGCGCATTTAAAGTGCGCAAAAATTACCCAAAAATCCCCAAAATGTTATTTTCCAACAAGTGACCCCTCATTTTAAAGGTTTTTGCACGCTGAACACGATGGTGGAATCGGATTTTAGATATCTTGATCCGTTCTCAAATTAGAGCATTTAAAGTGCGCAAAAATTACCCAAAAATCCCCAAAATGTTATTTTCTAACAAGTGACCCCTCATTTTAAAGGTTTTTGCACGCTGAACACGATGGTGAAATCGGATTTTAGATATCTAAATCCGTTCTTAAATTAGAGCATTTAAAGTGCGCAAAAATTACCCAAAACTAGGATAATCTTTAAACTCTTACCCCCCCCCCCCCCCCCCCCCTTAGAGTGGTCAGATTGAAAAATGTGAGAAGTATTAATTGAAGACGAGAGTTCGAAGCAAAAAAGGGGGAGGCAAACGATTAGTACAACTCCTTGAATTTCCCATTTGACATATAATTGTTATGATACCTTCATAGATAGACAAGTACCGGCCCACGTATTACTAGAAGGAAGACGAAAGAAAAAATCTATTTCAAATTATTCAATTTAGGTACTAACAGTAGGAGGAAGAAGGTTAGGTAGGTATCTTATCAATTTATTATCAGTATCATACGAATATTTGATATTCAAAGGTAGGTAGGTACTTAACATGATAAAAATAATATCAATGAAGAAGGAAGGATCTACCTACCTAGTAGAGCAAATCTTGAACTGGTTTTAGATACCAGGCCTGAAATCGTAGTCAAGAGGAAAGGCCATTCAGAAGGAACAAGGAATCTACTCATAACAAACGGTAGAATGAGGATGGACAAAACGTACAAATTAAAATAAATACGAAGAGAATATACATAGAAAACCAAATTTTAGACCGAAGTTTTCCTTTATTCAAAACCATAGCCATTAATTCGAATATTTCTTTGAAAATTCGCTCATTAAGTCATGCTGCATGACTGGTTTTTTTTTTTCTGTGAATCGTACTTAGACTGCATGGAGGTGTTGAAACAGAAAAATAATAGTACGAGTACTTACAGCAAAGGTTGTGTAGAAAAAATTTCAGGAATTTCAAATGAAAGGTATGACAAAAAAACCACAGTCATGCAGCATGGCTATAAGAGCGAATTTTCGAAGTTTTCGGCATCTTCCTCCTCCGCCTAAAATTTTCTGAAAATTAATTTTCGGCCAATGTTTTCCCAACTTGATACCATACAAAATTAAAACAGGAGTAGTTTTACGCAAAGTAATATTTGGGGTGGAAGGAGGGGGAGGGGGAAATCAAAAATGTTTTGAATACCAGAAGAGTAGGTATTGGGTACGTAACAAATTTTTTGTTCCATTTTTTGCCGAGTAACACCTCGGTTTGTAGATTTTCCAACGCTGAACACGATGGTGAAGTCAGAATTGCGATATCCCATTCCGTTATCAGATTAGAGCAGACGAACCAGGAAGAACATCTCAAGAAATAACCACGTTCCTTCATCTTCAAAGTGCTCCAGTTTGAGAATGGAATGAGATATCGCAATTCTGATTTCACCATCGTGTTCAGCGTACAAAAACCTTTAAAATGAGGAGTCACTTGTCAGACTTTTTCATTTTGGGAATTTATGGGTAATTTCCCCCCCCCCCCTAAAACTCCCCAAAACTCCCCCTTAGGGTGACCCGATTCTGCCCATCTTCGAACTTAGCCTGTCGATTGCCAAGACAGATTTTTCGTGCAAATTTGAACTTTTTATCTCAATTCTTTCGAGAGTTATCGTCTGGAATGACACATACATATATAAATATATATATAAATATATAAATATAAATAAATATATATATATATATATATATATATATATATATATATATATATATATATATATATATATATATATATATATATAACTTATGTACGGCTCCCTTACGTGCATCAGCTTGCGACTGCCGAGATAACCATTTCAGCTGACATCAGCATCCAAAGGTTTTATAAGGAGCCAGCCCTGCGCGGCAAGGCAGTTGGTGTTTGCGCTTCAGACCGTTAGGTTCATGTTGTCTATCTTTACTTTGTGTGCAAGAATAAAATAACTTTTTTTAAAAAGTCATTTCTGGAAACACCTAATATATCTGGCGCAGTCGTTCCGGACAACTCAGCGGAATTCTTCGAGAGAACATCGACGAATTGGCTCGAGACGAACCACCCAACGGTCAAGCGAAACACCACTCCTCACAGAAGCCGCCTCCAGAGATCTTCGACTGAGAATGATCTACGCCGTTCTTCTGTGAGTTAAATTTAAGCTTTAATAATTTCGTAACCGGAGTCTTACAACGACACGCACTTGGGACTACCAAAATTATTAACTCAACGCCCTGCAACGACTCGCACTTGGGGCGCCGCTTGATCAAACTCCTCCAACGACTCGCACTTGGGAGAAACCTAACAATCAAAAACGAATTAAAATCATTCAATCTCCTTCAACGACGCGCACTTGGGAGAAACTTCAAGAAAAATTTCTTCATTTAAAAATCGGAATAATCATCTCCTCCAACGACTCGCACTTGGGAGCTATTTAAAGGCGAACATTTAAATACGCCGCTCTTCATCCGCATCTTATCTTCTCGCTCACCCGAGCTTGCTCAGCCCGCGACTCTTTCGCCCACACGATACTCACCCGACCTAATCTTCCTCCGTCGAGAACTCCGTCGACCTTCACTATCCTTAAGTCTTAGCAACTAATATTTCAAAATATCATTATCTTGTTTACTCTTTATGTTAGTTATAAGCTAACCCATTTCTCTTCCCCTGTACAGCAAAGCGTCAGATTGAATTTGTTTCAGCCGCTATTCACATCCTTTACAAAGCCGCGAATTAATTCGCCAAAATTCCAAAACTATATAAGAAATACCTTCACGCTAGGGTATTTCCTAAATTTCAATCTCCTCTAACTACCATCTCTGAGAACCAAATGGAAGACCCCCAACAAACAAGCTCCTCCAACGCCCACGCGGAACAATGGACCGCCGAAAGGATAATTGGCCAACAGCAAAATCAGATCGCGGAACTAACAGGGTTGGTAAAATCTTTAATGGTAAACCAAGTTATACCAGAGGGTAACCGCGCCACTCTTTCCAAGCACTATGTCGATATGATCCCCTTATTTGATGGCAGACTTGAAGCAGTCAAACCATTTTTAGAAATAACTCAGAAATTATACGACCAATTTTTTGACGAGACAGCCCCTGGGTCCTTTCACAATTTTGCCCTGATCTCTGCCATAAAATCTAAAATCATATCCCCCGCCGCGGAGCTCATCGCAGCTAGCGACTGCTCCACGTATAAAGAAATAAGGGACGCGATTATAGGAGGATTCGAGGACAAAAGAGACGGTCCTACGTTAACCCTACATCTGGCTCATTTCAGACAACAAGATCAGGAAGACCCCTTCAAATTCCACGATAGGGTACAAAAACATTTGAGACTCCTCATAGCCTATACTAGGACGCACGAGGAAGAACGCGACGCGAATGTCCTCATAAACCATTACCAAAAGCTGGCGCTAAGAGTGTTTCTGATGCATCTAAAAGAACCCCTGGGAGCCAGCTTAAGAGCCAGGAACCCCGAGACACTAAGTCAGGCCGTTGGACTGATGACCAATGACTACCAAATGTTGTCGATGGGTACCAGAAAAATAGGACCTAACATACCTCCAAACCTCCCCAGACCAACCTTCCAGCCAGGCCCACGACCGATGAACAATAATAACAATTTCAACCGAAACCCCAAACCTCAAAACTATGCATCTCCAAGCCCCAGACCAACAAATTTCGGTGGGAACCCAAGGCCAAATTCAAATAACCCCCAAATGAGAGCAAACCAACCTAGTAACGCGGGACAACCAACAGGGACAAAACCCCCTTCTGGAAATTTCGTACAGCGGCCCCAAAATCAACAACCCTGGCAACCCTGGCGTTCGAATCTCCATCCGAACCAAAACCTCCAGAGGAACCCAGGCAATCAGTCGCGCATGAGCTGGCAAACGTCCCCCAACTACCATCAAATGTCGGAAGAAGGAGCGCAAGGCTCCTATGCCTATTACGAAAATCCCAATGATCCCCAAAACTACCATCAGAATGAAGAGTATCCCCAAGGAGAGGACGTTCAGGAAGAAAACCTTTCCGACGAACCAAACTTGGAAAATCAAGAGGAACCTTGTTTTTTAGAGGAGACAAGCCTCAAATCCCCGAATACGTCCTAATGAACCTAGAGAAGAAAACGATCCTCGAACTACCCTACATTACCTGTCCCCAATCCAAGCTCCGCTTCCTAATTGACACCGGCTCCACAAAATCTTATATTAACTCTTCCATTGCAGAACATTTCTTCCCAGATAAAATCAGATCGAACCCCTTTACTGTCAGAACTGCACACGGGTGTACAGACGGTCGCTTCACGACCATGGTACCCCTTGGACCCTTGTTCGGGCGAAAACATCTGAATCACCAGTTCAGGATCTTTGACTTCCACTCCAAATTTGACTGCCTGATTGGCCTAGACATAATAAAAAAATTATCCTGTTCCCTCGACTTCGTAAAAAACTTAATCACAACCCGACACGGGGCAATAAAATTGCAATATCTCGGGTCCGAATGTGCCGACCTCCACTTAATAGACGCACGAACGATCCAAAAGATCAAAGTTCGGGTTAACGTCGAAAAGGGAGAAGCATTAGTACCCTACACCAAAATCGGCAAAATGGAAATTCCCGAAAGCCTCGTCAAGGTCGAAAATTTCGAGACAACCGTAACCATTTCCAACCCCGAACAAAAAATTGCTAAATTCTCTCAAATTGCCCCTTTCAAAGTAGAAGCAATCCCACCGGCAAAACACACGGACGTCACGCAAGACTTACATCATTTCTGGGACGAAACTTTCAAATTTAACCTTCAAGATCTCAAAATCAACCACATGAACGAAGCCGAAAAGAGTGCCATCTCCAACCTGGTAAAAAAATTCCCCGACATTTTCAGTTACGAACACCAGCCACTAACTTACACAACCGCAATTCAACACCGCATCCTAACCCAACACGAAATGCCCATTTACACCAGGAACTACCGATTTCCCGAGGTCTATCGCAAGGAAGTTGACCGTCAAGTCCAAGAAATGTTAGACCAAGGAATCGTGACTCATTCCACCAGCCCTTACAACGCTCCAATCTTCCTCGTACCCAAAAAACCAATCCCAGGAAGCCCACCTGACGCTCCACCTCGTTGTCGTTTAGTCGTAGACTACCGCGCGCTAAACGAAGTCACTATCCCCGACAAATACCCACTGCCTCAAATATCTGAACTCTTGGATAAATTAGGCAGAAGCCAGTACTTTTCCGTAATCGACCTCCGAGCGGGTTTCCACCAGATACCCATGGAAGAAAGCTCCCAAACTAAAACAGCCTTCAGCACGCCTTCATATCATTTAGAGTTCAAACGCATGCCGTTTGGACTCCGCAATGCCCCCAGTACCTTTCAGAGATTAATGGACAACGTCATGCGTTCCGCTGGCCATTACTCGTGCGTTTATATGGACGACGTGATTGTGTTTAGTGTGTCCCTCGAGGAGCATATTAGACACCTCCACGAAGTCTTCAAGCGTCTCAGGAACGCCAATCTGAAGGTCCAACTGGCTAAATGCGATTTCTTTAGAAAGGAAGTTGCGTACCTTGGGCACATGATTACTGACCAAGGCGTTAAGCCCAACCCAGAAAAAATCGATTGCATCCTCAAATTTCCTATTCCTAAAACGTGCACCCAGATCAAATCCTTCCTTGGACTATTGGGCTATTACCGTAGATTCATTTCCGACTTTGCGGGAATCACCAAACCAATGACGCGCTGCCTGAAAAAAGGTTACAAGATTGACATTACAGACCCTGACTACATTGCCTGTTTCGAACGATGCAAGCAACTACTGACTAACGAACCTATACTCAAATACCCTGACTTCAACAAAGAATTCCGACTAACCACCGATGCCTCTAACGTAGCTATCGGAGCCGTACTATCCCAAGTAACCGACGGACAAGACCTACCTATTGCGTACGCTAGCCGTACACTAAATGACACAGAGAGACGACTGTCCACAATAGAACGCGAACTACTAGCCGTAGTTTGGGGAATCCATCATTTTCGACCTTACCTATTCGGACGGCGATTCAAAGTGTTTAGTGACCACCAACCACTGCAATGGCTTCACTCCATCAAGGAACCTAGCTCAAAATTATTTAAATGGAAAACCCGTCTAGCAGCCTACGACTTTGAAATCCTATACAAGAAAGGCTCAGCGAACTCCAACGCAGACGCCCTGTCCAGGATAGAACTATTAAACCTTTCCGAAGACGAAAGGTCCTGTCCTGATGACCCCGACTTCGCCGTGGAAGATTTCTTTTCAGAACTCACTTCCGACGAAATAGAAATAGTCAATCGGCTCCCTCTCTTAGGTTCAAATTCAGTGGCAGTCAATCCTTCCGAAAGTGGTTCCGACCAAGATCAAACTATTCACTCGAATGCAATAGGTAACACGTCAACAACCATACCTATAAGAGATAGTCCGGTAAATAAACTTAGACATCAAATTATCGTCAAATCAGCCAACCTTCCCGTCGCAAATCCAGTCAGCATCAAAAAACTTTTCGATAATCGAAAGAGGATCACTGTACAAATTTCAAAGACGCAACCCGAACAAGACATAATCAAATTCATTAAGGAAAACCTTATGCCTAAAATTAAATACGGCATTTACTTCGAAGACGACCTCTACGAGACGTTCACTCGCGTCCTCATGAAAGTTTTCACCAACAGTCAACTCAGCCTCGCTAAATACACATCCCTCCTCACTGACGTATTTGAAACAGAGCAACAAACGGACATTATACGTACATACCACGAAGGCCTGACAAACCACCGCGGTATCGACGAAACACACAAACATCTCATACGGACTTACTACTGGCCCGATATGCGACAGTGCATACAAAGGTACATCAACAACTGCGAAGTGTGCGTACGTGCCAAGTACGACCGTGCCCCACTCAGACTAAAATATAACGTAACCCCTACAGCATCTAAACCCTTAGAAACCCTTTTTATTGACACAGTTACTTTTGATAAAACAAAATTTTTGACCGTCGTAGACCAGTTTTCTAAATTTGCGCAAGCCTATCCTCTAAAATCTTCAAACTCACTCGACATAATGGACGCCCTCCTAAACCATTGTACACATCACGGCATTCCTAAAACAATCTCCCTTGACAATGCCCCGGAATTTCAATCCTCAGTGATTAGAGAATTCGCCTTGTTACACGGAATTAACCTCCACTACGTGTCCTCCCAACATCCAGAATCGCAGGGAATCGTCGAACGATTCCATGGAACCCTGCTGGAACACATTCGCCTTCTAGGCGAGCAGACAGAGTACAAAAAGGAGAGTATCCGTACCAAAGTAATTCACGCACTGTTAGCGTATAACAATTCCATCCATTCCGCACTCGGGAAATACACACCTTTCGAAGTCCTTTACGGCCACATCCGTCAAAACACTCTACTTGACCTCCACACAGACCAAACGCTCGTGAATAACTACCTTGAGAGACACAAAGAACGCATGTCACACCTATACTCACAAACGCGAGAACAACTGGAGACCGCCAAACAGAAAAACATGGATAAGCAAAACTTAAAAAGGGAAGAACTCCCACCAATACCGGAAGAAGTTTTTGTAAACACCGTCCAAAAACAATCCAAAACTAAACCCCTATGCAACAAAGAGACGATAGTGAAAATTAACTCAGACCTAAAGATAGCCGAAATTGAACCCAGGCATCACAACACAGTCGCCAAAATCCACCTCTCCAACGTAAGACGACCCAAAAAGTTCACTCCTAACGTCACCAATGCTTGGGACGAAAGTGCCAACAAACTGGAAGTCCTTGTCAAGAAGTTTAACCTCAACATCACCCGAGGAGACTTAATCAGCCTTAAAGGTTCAAATTGGGTAAACGACAACATTATAAACTTCTATTTTGAACTCATACAAGAGAGAAATAACACTAAAATTGGCCCCTCTATCTTCTGTTTCAATACCTTTTTATACGTTTCTTTCGCTAACCGAGGCTACGAAGCAGTCAAGAACTACAGTAAAAAGACTGATATTTTCGACAAAGACATAGTCTTAATCCCAATTTTCGACCTAAGCCACTGGAGACTGATCGTGGTCCGCCCCAAAATTAAAGAAATTACCTATCTGGACTCCCTCAACCTAGACGGTTCCAAATGCCTCACCAGCATTCGAAATTACCTCTCGCATGAGCACCACGCCAAAAAGGGATCTGCCATAGATTTTTCAACGTGGAAAATAGAACAAAACCGAAACATCCCTCAACAACCGGGAACTCATGAATGCGGAGTATTCGTCATGCAATTTGCGAACAAAACCGCCAAACAAGAGGCAATAGATACTGACATCCCCGACATTCCCTCACTAAGACACAACATATGCGTTGAAATTTTAAACCAAACTCTGGAGTAACAATAATCCCAACGAGTGACACGACTGACTGACACACCTAACCTCATTAAACAATTTCAGGATACTGGTGTCGGCCTGCCAACTACTGATCACTGACGGACTGGAAATGGAAGACGTCACGCTAAATCTAGGACTACTACCCGTACGTCTAGGTCCCGCTAGAAGAATCCATTATTACCACACCATAACCCACTATTACAAGTTGGAAGGAGTCCTCGACCAAATAAACGCTATCCGTGCTCACTACGACGAAATCCTAAGAATCACTGAAACCGATAGGGAAGTGCAGAAAATAATCCACCCACGGACGCAAGTAATTGAACATATGTTAAAGTCAGCCGAGGAACGAATTTTTGAATCTATTTTACCCCGTCGCCAAAAACGAGGTCTACTTAACGGATTAGGCTCTGTTGTAAAATTTGTAACTGGAAACCTCGACGCTAACGACGAGGAGAAGTACAACCGAATTATTCAACATCTCCAAAATAACCAGGAAATATTTGCACAACAAATCAACCACCACTATTCCATAAATAACCAATTAATCAACGATCTAAATTCCACCATCGACAATATTAATTACAACCACGACATCCTAGTCTCCGAAATTAATAGCCTGAAGGAACTAAGCTCTTTCACTACTCACGTGAAGCAAATCGAAAATGCCCTCGAGCATAACCAGTTGTTACTACAACTCATCTTGGACATTACCCAGGATATAGAAAATTCCATAACGTTTTGCAAATTGAGGAAACTCCACCCTAGCATTATAAAACCTCAGCTCCTACAAGCGACCCTTAGAAATCTCGCTCCATTTTATAATAACCGCTTACCCGATTTCGAAGGAGAATCACTCTGGGAAATTCAAAACCATATCAAAGTCAAATGCTTCATAAGCTCTGAGGAAATAGTCTATTTCCTCGATGTCCCCATAGTATATCCCGAAGATCACGACTTAATCTTTCTTCAATCCTTACCGACCTTAGTAGAAGACGTCTACGCGACCATTTCCCCATCAACCAAGTATGTTCTAAAATCGAAGACAAACTCCGACCTGATCTTTTCAAACGACCCCTGCGAACCTGGTCAAAACTATTACTTTTGCCCCAACAACCTGCAACTGTCTAACGAACACGGGTGCGAATCAGATATTCTCTTGAAAGGAATAAACGGAAACTGCGACCTAATCCAACTTACAATGCAACAGAATCACATAGAATTTCTTGACGAAGCCAAGCGATACATATTCCTTTTCCCTTATGAAGATAAAATAAAAATTATAAATAACGGAAATATCGAATTCAGAAAAATCCAAGGCATCTTCCTGGTCTCACCAGGAAATAGTACGATTGAATATCGAAACCAAACTTTGACTACCCCGTCGACCCGAACGGTAAATACCCCGTCACTTGTGAAATTCGTTAAATTGCCCTGGGATTCTAACCGAAAACCCTCAGCAGAAGTAAAACTAAAAAGCCTCAGACACCTTGTGTCCCCTTCAGTTCCCGTTCTCACAACCAAACAATTAGTTCTGCAGTATCTAACGCCAAGCATCTGGACCGTCGTACTTTACCTGATAATCATTGCAATCACATTTTATATAGTCACAGCTTACGCCGAATATAAAAGAGGAACGATGCCCATCCGCTGTAATGAGTAAACGAAGTAGTAATATAAAGCCCAATTGACGCCTAGCTACCACTTTTATGCTACTAGTGTTCTGTTATTCTCTGTAGTATTATTATGTTGTACTATTCTGTTGTATTGTTGTATTATTTTGTTGTATTATATTATTTCCACTATAGGGTTCTCACTGTATCTACTTACATTGTCCGATCTTATTGTATTGTACTTATCGTACTATTAATTGTTGTACTATCATTGTTGTACTATTAATCAGGTTTCATAATACTCTTCCTAGCTAACCGACTGTAAATAGCGTCTTCCCCAAATTCAATCTTGGGGGGGAGTACTTATGTACAGCTCCCTTACGTGCATCAGCTTGCGACTGCCGAGATAACCATTTCAGCTGACATCAGCATCCAAAGGTTTTATAAGGAGCCAGCCCTGCGCGGCAAGGCAGTTGGTGTTTGCGCTTCAGACCGTTAGGTTCATGTTGTCTATCTTTACTTTGTGTGCAAGAATAAAATAACTTTTTTTAAAAAGTCATTTCTGGAAACACCTAATATATCTTATATATATATATATACATATAATTTTTGGTGTCTTTCGGCAGGGAATTCAGGATGGTCTGAAACGGATTTTGGTATAAAAATCTTTCGGAAATTCGAGTTTTAAAAATTTTGGACCGAGAACAATAGCTTCGTTTTCTTCGAAAATTCGCTAATTATGAACACGTGGAACCTTAAAATCGCGACGGTTCTTTGTCGTTTTTGGCACGTAGGTACGTCCTTTGTACCGCAAGCCCTTATTTGTTCATTAATTTTCAAAACTCAGCCACAATAAACAGTAAAGCTAAAACCCTTAAACTACGATTGCGTAGATGAGACGGAACGTGATAGTCCGAAAATGTTTTGAAAATCTGCCGAAAGGAGGTAGGTTCAAGGGACACTTTAAGATGTAAGTTGATTGTTTCAAAGCTTGCTTTTGTGACTAACAAGAGTAAAGTAGTCGAAGTCCGGGGGTAGTGAGACGGGAGGGTGGAAGGCCTCTCGTCAGCGTCATGTGTGGTATTGCTCCTTACACCCTCACCATCCCTCACCCCTCCATCAGTCTCCTTTACTACCCTTTCCGGGCTTCCAATATTCCATCTTCAGAAATAGCTTTGTGACATGCTTTTCCGTTATTAAGGTGGTGGTGAATCTTCTCTCCCCGCCAGGAACCAACTCCGCGAAAAGGTCTTACTCGCTCGTCCTCGCAATTTTCGTAGGAAAAAAGCAACGTGGTCCTTCATTACTTAGAATTACCTACCTATTGTGGCCAACAACAACCTGCGGAACATTTTCAAGAAGACCGAAGTCGTTTTCTGGAAAGGGGGTTTGATGAAAGGACAGGGCCAGCTGTTTATGAAGAATCGAAAGATTGTGATTAGACCAATTATTCACTGACGGTATAACAGCAGTGGTTTATTCTCTCCGCCATGATACACCAGCTTCCTGGAATGATTTTCTGTGTGCTCTGGCACTGATGAATTCAAAGGTTTGTAGGTTTAAAACTACAGGATAAAAAAACGCTGAAAAGTCCTTGTCACATGGGTTTATTATTCTATTGGACATACCTACAGAAATGTTGGCTGTTCATTTATTGTTTCATTCAAGTGAAATAATTGAAATAGCTATTTCTGATGGTTTCCATCAATTTTGGCCCCCCAGACACAAATTAGGTAGGTACGCTCCTTTTGGTTTATTATTCTGAGAAATGATACACCTATGTAATCGCTCAGCAAACAATTTTTATAACACCCCCTCAAAATTTTTTCTTCTACGTTTCAAGCTGCGTAGATTCCAAAAACGCTGCAAAGTCCTTGTCACATGGGTTTATTATTCTATTATTTATTGGTCTACAGAAATGCTGGCTGTTTATTTATTGTTTCTTTCATGTAAAATAATTGAAATAGCTATTTCTGGTGGTTTCCACAAATTTTGGCCGCCAAAAATTGAATTAGGTACTACGCTCCTTTTTTTTCCAAATAACCTTTGATCATTGATTGTACCATTTAATCGTCATGATCCACGTGTTGACACTTTTTCTAGTGTTATTATACAAATTGATGGTGATTTCAGACGATTTCGCAGGTTTTTGAATCATGAAAAATCAATTTTGGGAGCTGAACATCTGGTACAACCTCAATTTTCCACTCCTTGGTCAAAATCGACTTCATATTCGGTCTTCTCGTCCGAAAAACATGGAAAACCATACCTCAAAAGCTCATTTTACTACTATGTTACTAAAACACAAAAAGTACCTATTTTTATACACATTTTCACTCATAACTCCCCTGGATATATTCCGATCGGGCAGAAAAGTTTCGTGACACAACTAGGGCCCAAATGGAGCATGTGTGCGAAAGAACGATTTTTTTAGACCGAAAATGAAGCCTGTACACGTGATACGGCATACGGCGGACGGACATTGCATTTTTGGAATCTACGCACCTTGAAACGGAAAAGAAAAAATTTTGAGGGGGTGTTATAAAAATTTTTGCTGAGCGAATACATAGGTGTATTATTCACAGAATAATAAACGCCGTATCACGTGTACCGGCTTCATTTTCGGTCTAAAAAATTCGTTCTTTCGCACGAATGCTCCATACGGGCCCTAGTTGTGTCCCGATACTTTTCAGCCCGATCGGAATATACCCAGGGGTGTTATGAGTGAAAATGTGTATAAAAATAGGTACTTTTTGTGTTTTAGTAACATGTTGGTAACATGAGCTTTTGAGGTATCTTTTTCCATGTTTTGGGGGACAAGAAGACCGAATATGAAGTCGATTTTGACCAAAGAGTGGAAAGTTGAGGTTCTAACGAAGTGTCAGCCTTAAATTTACGTTAAATTTTGGTCTACAATCGCCGTTTTTCCGCACACAGTTCGGGTCCCCATTATTTGGGAGCACAATTGGGTCCTAGTTGCTCTCCGAAGCACGGCAGCCCGATCGCCATACAATCAGGGGTGGTATGGGAGAAAACCGGGTGTAAAAATAGGGGTTTTCGAAGGATTTTTGCGGTTTTAGTGAACATGAGCTTGTGATATACCGTTCTCCATGTTTTTTAGGGCGAGAAGACAGAGTATTTGGTTGATTTTGACCGAAGAGTGAAGAATTGAGGTTGTAACGAAGGTTAAGCTGCCGAAATTCATTTTTTATGAGTCAAATACATGGGAAATCGTCTTAAATCACTATCAATTTGTATAATAACATTAGAAGTAGCATCAGCAGGTGAACCAAGACAAATAAATGGTACTATCAATGATCAAAAATAATCTGTTGAAAGGAAAAGCCGAGCCTAATTCGTGTTTTTGGGGGGCCATCAAAAATAGCCATTTCAATAATTGCACATGAAAGAAACAATAAATGAACAGCCAAAATTTCTGAACGTATGTCCAGTAGAATAATAAACCCTTGTGACAAGGACATTGCAGCGTTTTTTTTTCAAATGATTTTTGATCATCGGGAGTGCCATTTAATCGTCTTGATCCACGTGTTGACACTTTTGGTTTATTATTCTGTGAATAATACACCTATGTAATCGCTCAGCAAAAAATTTTTGTAACAACACCTCAAAATTTTTTCTCTTACGTTTCAAGGTGTGTACATTCCAAAACGCTGCAAAGTCCTTGTCACATGGGTTTATTATTCTACTGGACATACCTACAGAAATGCTGGCTGTTCATTTATTGTTACTTGCATGTAAAATAATTGAAATAGCTATTTCTGGGGGTTACCACCAATTTTGGCCCCTAAAAGTTGAATTAGGTACGCTCCTTTTTTTTTTTCTAATTATCTTCGATCATCGGTAGTGCCATTTAATCGTCTTGATCCACTTGATGAAAATTTTCCTAGTGCTATTCTACAAATTGATGGTGATTTCAGACGATTTCGCAGGTTTTTGACTCATAAAAATCAAATTTGGGAGGTGAACATCTGGTACAACCCCAATTTTCCACTCCTTGGTCAAAATCGACTTCATATTCGGTCTTCTCGTCCACAAAAACATGGAAGACGATACCTCAAAAGCTCATTTTACTGACATGTTACTAAAACACAAAAAGTACCTATTTTTATACACATTTTCACTCATAACACCCCTGGGTATAATCCGATTGGGCTGAAAAGTTTCGGGACACAACTAGGGCCCAAATGGAGCATGTGTGCGAAAGAACGAATTTTTTAGACCGAAAATGAGGCCGGTACGCGTGATACGGCGTACGGCGGACAGACATTGCATTTTTGGAATCTACTCACCTTGAAACGGAAAAGAAAAAATTTTGAGGGGGTGTTATAAAAATTTTTTGCTGAGCGAATACATAGGTGTATTATTCACAGAATAATAAACCAAAATGTGTACCGGCTTCATTTTTGGTCTAAAAATGTTGTTCTTTCGCACATAGGCTCCATTTGGGCCCTAGTTGTGTCCCGAAACTTTTCAGCCCGATCGGAATATACCCAGGGGTGTTATGAGTGAAAATGTCCACAAAGATAGGTACTACTTGTGTTTTAATAACATGTTAGTACCATGAGCTTTTGAGGTATCGTTTTCTATGATTTGGGGACGAGAAGACCGAATATGAAGTTTATTTTGACCAAAAAGTGGAAAATCGAGGTTCTACCAAATGTTCAGCTCCCAAAATTGATTTTTTATGAGTCAGAAACCTGGGTAATCGTCTGAAATCTCCATCAGTTTGTATGATAACACTAGAAAAAGTGTCAACACGTGGATCAAGACGATTAAATGGCACTACCAATGATTTTGAGGGGGTGTTATAAAAATTTGTTGCTGACCGAATACATAGGTGTATTATTCACAGAATAGTAAACCAATATAATAGTCTATTGCCACGTAAAATAACAAAACTTTAGACCGGTTTCGGTTGTTGCAACATCATCAGTACATAATAGAATGAAACTACTGGAATTTGAGCTCCTATTTATACAACTCGAGTGAATGGTAGTGCAATCTCATTGGCTGTTGTGGCCAAGGAAGTGAAAGGGAGGCAGAACCTGATTGGCTGGAATACATCACAAGTGAAGGGTGGTACATTCTGACTGGAAAGGAGGTGGGACAAAAGGAAAAGGAAACAAACGCC
Source organism: Leptopterna dolabrata (assembly GCA_954871275.1). Classification (NCBI taxonomy): domain Eukaryota; kingdom Metazoa; phylum Arthropoda; class Insecta; order Hemiptera; family Miridae; genus Leptopterna; species Leptopterna dolabrata. Next base: position 5,065,411 of record OX940974.1, on the reverse strand, counting down.
ATGAATCAATTAAAGGTGAATGATTTTGGAAATTTATTTCATTTACAGAAGAGTCTAATTTATGAATTTTCAGTATTTGCATCCAGTCCGATGCATCCAGTTTCGGACCTTTATTACAAAGATGAACTATCTCAACTGATGAATTGTTCCTATCAGGAATGAAGTTAAATCCATGACCCTCCTCCCTTAAATGATTAGCAAAAATCGAATCACCAGAACCATCCCTAAAACATCGTTCGTGTTCCCTTAATCTTTCCCTGAGATTTCCTTCCCGTTTGACCACAATATTTAACTCCATAATCACATTTCAAAAGATGAACCCCACTCCTATCCTCTAACGGAATTTAATCTTTTACATTACCCAGAATTTTCTTTAGAGAAGTTAGTAATAGGAAATTTCAAGGGGCTGTTTCAAATTTAGTAGGAGGTAATGAGGAAATCAATAGAAAATGTGTTAGTTTGCCATATTATGGAGGGATATCACAGAAACTAGGAAATATAATTGAAAAGAGGGGGTTTAGGGTGGGGTTTTATTCTCCAAATTCTCTAACCTTGGAATGTAGAAAGGCTAGATAAGGACCTTTTCGACACCATGATACACATGGGTAAAGGAGCCCCGGCAAGAGGAGGCTGCTGATGGGGACTGCAGATCCCATAATTTTGTACGGGGCTGAGATCTGGGCAGGGGCGCTGAGGTTGCAGAAGTACCGTTCTCGAATGGAGGCTGTGCAAAGAAGAGGGGCGCTTAGGATATGCAGTGCATACCGGACAGTTTCGGCTCCCGCGGCACAAGTGATTGTGGGAGTGATCCCGATTGATCTGTTGGCTGATGAACGGAGACGTCTGTATATGCGGAAAGGTGAGGAAGGGACGCCATCATCTATCAGGAAGGAGGAAAGGGATGAAACCATGAGGAGATGGCGAGCTCGATGGGAAAGCGAAAGCAGAGGCCGTTGGACAGCGCGACTCATTCGAGACCTCAGGAGCTAGGCCAAGAGGAAACATGGGGTTACGAACTACTATGTAACGCAGTTCTTGACAGGGCATGGTTATTTCCGATCCTTTCTTGAAAAGATAGGGGTACCAATGTCGTATGCGATCTACGCTCAACCCGTGCTCTACACGTATCACCCAAGGATGTAGTATGCGATCTACTAAATTGGGAAACAGCAAACAAGTAAAATGAAGCTTACCTTAGAATTAAGTAGGTACTCCGGTCGTCGTTTTAGATAGCTCCAGGAGTGAAGCACGTCACAATAATTGTCAAATTTGTTATTGAGGAGTAGTCCTCTTCAAGTCCGTCCAAAAGGCGTCGAAAACATTTCCATTTGCTGGAAGGAGGGAACGCCACCACTCTTCGACCAATTGCCTTTCCAACAAGTTACTAGCTCCCCTGACTTTAATTTTATAACGCAATTTTACATGCCGCCATAAACATTCAATGGTTTGAGTGTTGGCTCCAGTGGACGGGTCTATGAAATTCTCGGAGTGGTTCACGGTGTTGTGGGTGTATCCCTCGGCGTTCAGGGTTGCGTAAGCACGCCATTGATCCGTCACAATCACTGATCCAGCTTCAATTTCGTTTTTAATGATAGGAAGCAGCGTCGCCCTGTCCCGTTTGTCAACGACAAAAAACCTCCGTTCTAGAATATCTCCCCGCTTACAACACATGCCGAACACCCACGGGCCTTGAACACGCGTGCCGTAGTTCCGTTGATTTGACTCTTCGCCGTCGGTGCCATCATCTTCCAAGTCGTCTGGTACTAGCTGAACTTGTGCCGCATCAGGTTGCCTATCGCTCCGTAAAAGTCGCCCGCGGTTGTACTTGCGTTTTCCCTGAAACAGCGACTCGTCGATTTGGACCTCTACACCTTTACCCCCCATCTTACTACGTTCCTGGTACACATCCCAACAAACGTCTCTACACAAATTGTACCAATCAGTAACAGTATGCCCACTCCTACCCGTCCATTTAGACACATCACCAACAGGAGCTAAATTACACCAAAACCAAACCAACTCAACTATCTGGCACAACGACAGTCCACTATTGCACCGCCCATTCTGATCGTTGTAAGTAAAAAATTTATTTGTTTTTCGAATCGAGCAGTATGTTTGGCACCCTCTTTTAACACATCTCAGAGATACAGTTTTAATTACTTGACCTTCAGCATCGCGTTTCCGCGTCGCTCTCTCGCACTGCTTCAGGTGCCCCCCACACAGCTCACCATCCCTCATTTTCGTGCACTTCTCTTGCCCGGGCAGCACATCTTTCCCCTTTAAGAACTGTACGCACATTTCTTCATTTAAAATCACCGTGGTGTAGAGGTCGCGGAGAAGCATGTTGACGGAGGAGCCGAACTGCGAGGACTGATTAGACCAAGTACGGATAAAAATAGGGATGAGGCAGATAACCGAACTTGAGGTGAAAGGGCATCGGGCACGGTTGTACATAGGTCGCATCAGATTATATAAACATTCATTCAAGCTCGTTGAGAGCAAGAAAACAACCGTAGGTCGCACGGTTGAATGTAGATCGCATACTACACCTGCACAGTGAGCGTAGATCGCATACGACATTGGTACCAAGATAGGTACGGTGACTGTACCCATATGCGTATACTGCAAAAGGGAAGAAGATAGCGCGGAGCACGCCTTCTTCGAAGGCGAAAGATGGGAGCGCCTCCGTAGAGTTTTGGTAGCAGAGGTTGGACCATTCGACCCTGACACTGTAGTCGGGAAAATGATGGAAAATGTAGCCAAATGGGATGCAGTCGTGAACTTTATAGTGACTGTACTCAAGACGAAGGAACTACATAGGGAGTGGGAAGAAGAGTAAACCTTCACCCATATAGAAATACAGAAGAGAAGAGAGGCCCATAGAAGGCAATGACGTGACCATCCCGAAGTATTACCGAACAGGAAGTTCCGGGATAGTCACAATAATAGAAGACAGAGGAGGGTTGTTTTAGTCGGTATGCCTAAAGAAGGAGAGGCCGGCAGGCCGGCACGAAGGGCGAGCATTGAATCGCTGTCAGTACGCACCGTATTCCACCTACCTCTTTAAAGAAAGAAAAAAAAATTGCCGTAGCTTATTTCCTTCGAAAAGATTATAATAAACGCTGCAAAGTCCTTATCACTTGGGTTTATTATTCTACCAGACATACCAAAAGAATTGCTGCTGTTCATTTATTGTTTATTTCATGCGCAGTAATTGATTGAAATAGTTATTACAGATGGTTTCTACCAATATTGGCCACCAAAAACACGACCTTGGCTCCCCCCCCCCCCCCCCCGTCATTATAAAGAGATTATCTTTGAACATCGATAGTGCCATTTAATTGTCTTGCTCCAACCGCTAATGCTCCTTATAGTGCTATTATACAGATCTATGGTGATTTCGGACAATTTCCCAGGTTTTTGACTCATAAAAGATGAATTTCGGGAGCTTAACCTTCGTTACAACCTCAATTCTTCACTCTTCCGTCAGAATCAACTTCATATTCGGTCTTTTCGCGCCAAAAACCATGGAAAACGATACATCACAAGCTCCTATTCACAAAAACCTAAAAAAACCTCGAAAACCCCTATTTTTACACCCATTTTTCTGCCATAACGCCCCTGGGTGTATGCCGATCGGGCTGCCGAGCTTTTGAGAACAACTAGGCCCCAAATGTGTTCCCAAATGGGGACCCATACCAAAATTCAACGTAAATTCAAGGCTGAAACATGGTTACAACCTCAATGTTCCATTCTTTGATCAAAATCGACTTCGTATTCGGTCTTCTCGTCCTAAAAAACATGGAAAACGATACCTCCAAAACCTCAAGTTACTAAAACACAAAAAACGTAAAAAATACCTATTTCTTACCCATTTTGGTTTATTATTCTGTGAATAATACACCTATGTATTCGCTCAGCAAAAAATTTTTATAACACCCCCTCAAAATTTTTTCTTTTCCGTTTCAAGGTGCGTAGATTCCAAAAATGTAATGTCCGTCCGCCGTACGCCGTCCGCCGTATCACGTGTAAAGGCTTCATTTTCGGTCTAAAAAATTCGTTCTTTCGCACGAATGCTCCATATGGGCCCTAGTTGTGTCACCAAACTTTTCAGCCCGATCGGAATATACCCAGGGGTGTTATGAGTGAAAATGTGTATAAAAATAGGTACTTCTAGTGCTTTAGTAACATGTTAGTAAAATGAGCTTTTGAGGTATTGTTTTCCATGTTTTTGGGGACGAGAAGACCGCATATAAAGTCGATTTTGACCAAAAAGTGGAAAATCGAGGTTCTACCAAATGTTCAGCTCCCAAAATTGATTTTTTTATGAGTCAAAAACCTGGAAAATCGTCTGAAATCACCATCAATTTGTATAATTACACTAGAAAAAGTGTCAACATGTGGATCAAGACGATTTAATGACACTACCAATAACCAAAGATAATATGGAAAAAAAAGCGTACCTAATTCGTGTTTTGGGGACCATAATTGTGGATCAGAAATAGCTATTTCAGCTATTTCAATTATTTCACATGAAAGAAACAGAAATGAACAGCCAAAATTTCCGTAGGTATGTCCAGTAGAATAATAAATCTATGTGACAAGGACTTTGCAGCGTTTTTCACTCATAACGCCCTCAGGTATATTCCGACACAATTAGGGCCCAAACGGAGCCTGTGTGTGAAAGAACGAATTTTTTAGACCGAAAATGAAGCCGGTATGCGTGATACGGCGGACGGACATTGCATATTCTGAATCTACGCACCTTGAAACGTAAAAGAAAAAAATTTGAGGGGGTGTTATAGAATTATTTTGCTGAGCGAATACATAGGTGTATTATTCACAGAATTATAAACCAAAACCAAAAGAGGGAGAAGGACATTACTGGGGTAATGGCCGGTGGGGCGAGGGCAGATCGCCCCTGGTTTGTATGGACTGTGAAATAATGTTTCGAGGACGGGGTTGAAACAGGCTGTGCTTCTTCAAGTCATCTGGGATCAGGAGCTCAGCCCTCGGATAGAAGGGGAGCAAGTGGGTTGTGTGACGGCCGTGTAATCTGACCGTGGGTTTCCCCCAGTCCACCTACCTATTCAAATTAAGCCTTCAAGCAACGATAAACAGATGGAAATCGGTTGAAAATCTCCTTCGCTGCAGACTACTTTTAGCCATCAGCGTGCGATCGTTATTATGCCGACGGGGTCAGGAGGGAGACTGCCGAGAAAAGTGGGACAATTCATTAGGCTTCGGCGTTTGGTTTGTTTCCCTTAGATAAGTATAGAAATAACATATTTTTGCCTCGAATCACCGTTTTATAACACTATCGGTGATTTTTATCAATTACTCCGCCATTTTAGGAGTTCCTTAGCCATTTTTAGCGATTTTTTACCTTCAAAAACTCAAATTTGATTATTGAAACAGTGTTTTTCTATCACAATTCGCTATTTTATAACACAGTCGGTGGATTTATATCAAGTTCTGGCGATGCAGCCGTTTCCCCGATTATTGGCGATTCATTACTCCTGAAACTTAAAATTTGACGATTTCCATCGGAAATATGCGATCTAAGAACTCATCTTCACATTTGATTAGCCAAGGTCAGATATCGTCTGGAATGACACACAAACATACAAACACACACACACATGTAATTCAATACAAATATAAAATGTTGTAATATATTTAGTGAATAGGTATAGCGACAATTCACTACCGGCGGCATGAGGTTGTGCCCGGAGGGTTCCACACTAATAGATGTCACCACTTCAACGGGATCTTTTAGGACGCATGTGCCCGGCGGGTTCCACACTAATAGATGTCACCGGTAAAGTTTCCACACTATCAGATGTCACCACTGCGACGGGATCTTTTTAGGTTTTAAGGAGAGAGGAGGAGTGAGGTGAGAAAGAGTAGTCAGAGACAAGAGGAAAGCGTAGAATGGCTAGAAAGGCGAAGGAGTCGAGTTTTTATAGCCCTTGAGGGCTGTCTCCCTCCATCCTCCAGCTAGTGGAGGATGGTGGGGAACCCCACTTCTGCGAGTTTATTTGCGAGATCTAATATTTGCAGGTTTACAAGGAGTGGTTTTGGGAGGATACCACGACAATATATTTAAAATCCAGGTATCGATTCACAATGGTGTGAAACCGAAATTCATGTGCTTAAAATTTTGGACCCATTGCTGAAATGTAATTTCTAACGAAATACGCTACAAAGTACAGGTAGTTAAAACTAGCTGACTGTTATGTTAAGTTCCACATCCATCCAACTGTGGCGTGGAGGAAGAACTTCATACTGTGGCATCGCTTTTCGCCAGTAGGCAATTTTGGAAACATAGTAAACGAGTATTCGTTATTTCCGACTAACTGGAATTCAATCATCAGCGCAGAGCATAAAACAATGATTGAGGAAAAAAATTCCAGTCATGCAACATGGCTCAAGGAGCAAATTTTCAAATAAATTGTTCGGGGAAATGGAGAATTTGAATGAATGGTAATGTGCCAGAGCAATCGTTGCGGCCTGACTGGGCACTTGTAGAGACCAAAGTGTCAAGTCGTGCAGATTAATCATGTCAAAAAGGTCATTTTTTGTTGTTTTGAACCAAAAAATTTCGATTTTGATCACTCGACGCAGTCTGAACGTGCTGAAACTACTCGCAATCGATTCAGCGACAAAAAAGAAAAGAAAACGTGCTAACGGCACTCACATGCCTACACAAAAAGTAAGCAAATTTTTGGATTTCGGATCTGTACATCTGGTACGCAGGGTTCCTAATCGAACTGGAACTAGTTGAAATCGATTCAGCGCCCGAAAAAATATTAGTGACAACACCCCACATGCCTATATTGTTGGAATCCAATTTGTTTTGATTTTTTGGACCAAAACCGTGTTAATTTGGACCGCTGCGCACAATGGGATTGTGCTGGTTAACAAACTCACCATTAATCTCGCGGAGACGGGTTTTTCTGCTCAAGAACGAATTCTTCAAGAACCTACTGGCCCTCAGATAGAGCAAAAATTCCAGAGCTGATTGACTTCTTTGTAATAAAAGGAATATCAAGCAACTTCATTCACGTCGAAGATTGTGGAAGTCTCATGTCAGATCACTCGGAAATAGTTCTCAAAATTAGTGACACAATAATAATGAAATAAAATTCCCCAAGACTAGTTACACAACATACCAACTGGGATATATTCAGGGAGCACATATCTACTAATATTCATTTGTCTGTGCCCCTCAAATCTACAGAGCAATTAGAAGATGAAGCTGAGAACTTCTTTAAATGTATTCAACGAGCAGCTTGGGTCTCCACCAGAGACTACATATATTATGCAGGTAATAATCTATCTTATCCCCGTGAAATCCGTGAAGTGATCAGGGAAAAGAGGAAAGCGAGACGAATATGGCAACATACCAGAGCCCCATGCGATAAAACCAAAAAATTGAATAGATTGAAGAACCACCTGGATAATTTATCAGCAGAAATGAAGCACGACACGCACTTACTAATTCATAGTTTAAATCCGGAAAAAGATACGGATTATTCCCTTTGGAAGATTACCAAATCACTCAAGCAGCCGAAGGAACATGTACCTCCCATTAAAAAAGATGATGGAGAATGGGCAAAAAGTCATACTGAAAAGGCAGAGATCTTTGCTGAACACCTCGAGAACACATTTGTGCCACTCCCCAGGAACAGTGACGAAGGAGGCTTACCGATGGTATCCTCCTCCACGGATATACACTTCATACAACCAGTAACGCTCAGTGAACTGAAAAATCAAATTCGCAATCTCAAAACGACCAAAGCTCCTGGATATGATCTCATTACAGGAAAGGCAATTAAGCAACTTTCACAGGAAGGCATGCGAATGCTATTGTATCTGATAAACGCGGCATTGAGACTGAAATATGTACGCCGCTGCTGGAAAGTGGCAGAGGTTATCATGATACTGAAACCTGGGAAAGAATCCAAGAATAAAGAGTCTACCGACCTATATCATTACTACCAGTAATATCTAAGCTCTTTAATGATACAAAGATTGAAACCAATCGTTCAAGAAAAAGAGCTAATCCCCGATCACCAGTTTGGATTCAGGGAAAAACACTCTACCATAGAACAAGTACATCGCGTAACTGATGTAATAGAGAATTGTCTAGAAAAGAAACAAGTTTGTGCAAGTGTCTTCCTGGATGTTTCCCAAGCTTTTGACAAAGTCTGGCATCAAGGGTTAGAGTACAAACTTGAGAGAGACTTACCGAAGCCATTTTTTTAAATTTTGAAATCATATCTTTCTGAAACACATTTCAGAGTGAAACATGAAGGAGAATACTCTAGTCTCAAGAAAATAAGGGCAGGTGTCCCTCAAGGAAGCGTGATTGGGCCCTTACTATACCTTCTGTATACACGTGATGTACCTAGCAATGAAAACACGACAATCGCAACTTTTGCTGATGATACTGCCATACTTGCGGTTGGTGACTCAGTAGAGGAAGCAACTAGGAAATTACAGCATTCAGTTGATGATGTAAGCGCCTGGACCAAAAAATGGCGACTGAAGCTTAATGAACTGAAATCTACTCATACTAACTTTACGAACAAGAACATAACAGCGATACCAGTCATGATGAATGAACAACAGATCCCCTACGCTAATACAGCAAAGTACTTAGGGATGACTCTTGATGGCAAACTAAGATGGAAGGAACATGTGATTAAAAAAAAAGATCAGTTAAATATCAAGTTTAAAAAAAATGTATTGTTGCTAGGCAGATATTCTGAACTATCTGTACACAGCAAATTGCTAATCTACAAGCAAATCCTAAAACCTGTATGGACTTATGGTATCCAGCTCTGGGGCTGTACTAAAAAGACAAACAGCAAGATTATACAAACTTTTCAGAACAAGGTACTGAGGAGTATGATGACCTCCATCGAGACCTCAAGATGGAATCTGTCAACGAAGTGGCCAAGCAACATGCGATTAAATACGAACAGCGGCTTCATGAACACATGAATCTGGAAGTTCTTCGACTCTTAGACAACAGCAACGCCACCCGGCGGCTTGATGGAACAAAACCTTTCGACCTTGTGATGTGACAATGTGACAAGTGTAGTGATTGAGTGTTCTCTTGAGTTACAGCCACTGGGCTAAAAACTCTACAAACAGTTGAATAATATTATAGCAAACTAACTTGATGGGATAAGCTCAGTTGTTATGTTAACGATATAGCAAATATATCGATTATTAAAAAAAAAAAAAAAAAACGAATTTTTTATCATGGAAACTGAAGGACTTATGGAAATTAAAGGAAATTAAAAGTTAAAATTCATCATTTAGATTTCCGACGCATGACAAGGAATTTGGAGGGGTTTCCGGTCTATCTCCGAGGCATCTCAGAAATTTTGGAACGACCCAAATAGCTGCATTATATTGGAAAATTCGCTGAAAGAAGCGAAAAAATTCGCTGAGAAGATATAATACAATAAATATTCATCGGATAAATGGTCACATTTAAGCATGAATTTAAGCACGAAATACGCTCGCTAGCGTTCGTATTTCGTAATAGAAAGAAACAACCCCCTTCCTCACACCGCTCACCATGATCACCTATTCATTGGGATATCCGCTTTGAAAATCCTTACCGGCCCTTCGGGAAAGCAGCCTCATCCTCAAACTACGGAAAATATGTTGGGTCCGTTAAATTGGCAAGTTGAGGTATGGAGTAGACCCTGAACGGCGTTTAAGTTATTGAAAAGGAGAGGGGAACGAAGCACCGTCATGGTTACAATGGAGACATTTCTCGTTAGGGGCAATTAATCACAACGAATCTGTGCATTGAGAGCCCCTAGCCATTACCCGTTCCCATTTCAGTTCCCCTTGGTTTTCAGTCATTGCTCCGACACTTCCCTCCCTAACACCTATAACGAATATAAAACCAATATGATCCTCGATCCGATCATTACTCTAACCACTGAAGAACTACCATGTTGTTTCTTGTACTACTGTTGTTTCACTACTTCTACGACTACCTATGTCTATGTCTGCGTAGGTACCAGTTCTCATCGCGTCTTTCGTGCATACCTATTTACCTACTACCCATACAGTTGAATTTATGTAGAATATGATATCAGTCACTTCAAGATCATTGGTTTGAAACGTTACCTATTAATAGGGAACGTTACAGTTATTGTTTCCGAGTCTGCAAGGCAGCGGAAGCTTTGATTTCACTTTCGAAATGAAAATTTTTTTTGTGCTCCAAAATCAAAATTTCCAATTGCATTTTGCGTTTCAGGAGCTCCTGAACAAATTTGGTTTCGTGTCTGTCTGTCCACATTTCCTTGCCACAGCCATAACTTCCACAATTTTGATCCGATTCCAATCAAATTTTCAGGAATTGTGTGCGTTTAGCGTTAGATGGTCCCCTACCACTTTCATCATGATCGAATCAAGGCGCTAACGAGATTTTCTTGTTATGGTCATAACTCCATCAATTTTGAACGGATTTTATTCAGATTTTCAAGGATGATGCGGGTAAGGTCCCTTGAGGACCCATATGACATTCATCATGATTGAATCAGCGGTGGCAGTGGCACGTGGCACTGGCACCGCGTACATTCCAAACGTCGAGCATTCCAGACCATAGAACTATAAACCTGGAAGGGCCTCTGCGTTGGCGAATGCAATGACGGGCTCCGCACCCTGCTCAGCTGATGTGCTAAATTCTCTCCTAAATGATCACCCTAGGCAGTTGAAATTTCATGGGGACTCCTTACGTTCTCAGTTCTATACGTGGACTAATTACTTTATCTTAAATCATGAATAATAACTTCGAATTAGGTACCCTTATTATTAAATAACAGTTAAATAATTCCGTTAATTAATCTGAATCTTTACGTATGATAATTTAATGGTGACATACTGTGAAGGCCGCGAGGAAGCTTCTGTGCCATGTCCTTGGCAGTGTATTCAGATAGTCAAGGTGACAACTTCTACACAGCGTGTACTGATGTATAGGTAGACTGTTAGTACCTACTAATAGAACGATATCGGCCGAGAGATCTCAACGAAACGAACCGAAGTTCTTCGATAGTATTTTGCTTCCGAGTCTACCACTAGTGGAAGCCTTGATCACGTGTGGGAGGATGACAAAACGTTACCTTCAAAATCAGCTTTGCGTTCAAGTTTTTCTGCAATATGAGGAGTACCCATGACCTCTGTTTATTCTTTATTTATTATGAAAGCCTCTGTTTTATTAGGAAAGCAGGTTCGTTCTTAGAATTTGTAGACCAACATTGCTCGCCTACGATGAATAGTTCTTTTGGTTTATTCTTCTGTGAATAATACACCTATGTATTCGCTCAGCAAAATTTTCTATAACAACCCCTAAAAATTTATTCTTTTACGTTTCAAAGTGCGTAGATTCAGAAAATGCACTGTCCGTCCACCGTGCGCCGTACGCCGTCCGCCGTATCATGCATACCGGCTTCATTTTTGGACTAAAAAAATTCGCTCTTTCGCACACATGATTCATTTGGGCCCTGGTTGTGTCCCGAAACTTTGCAGCCCGATCGGAACACACCCAACGGTGTTGTGAGTGAAAAATGGGTGTACAAGTAGGTATTTTTTGGGTTTTTGAAGTTTTAGTAACACGAGCTTTTGAGGGATCGTTTTCCACGTTTAGGACGAGAAGCCCGCATATGAAGTCATTTTCGACCAATGAGTAGAAAATTGAGATTCAAACGAAGTTTCAGCGTTAAATTTTGCTATAAAATCGTCGTTCTTCCGTTCACAGTGTGGGTCCCCATTTGGGAACACATTTGGATCCTAGTTGTGCTCCAAAGCTCGGCAGCCCGATCGGAATACACCCAGGGGCATTACGGGAGAAAAAAATAGGGGTTTTCGAGGTTATTTTGAGATTGTAGTGAACACGAGCTTGTGATGTATAGTTTTCCATATTTTTCAGGACGAGAAGACCGAATATGAAGTTGATTTTGACCAAAGAGTGAAGAATAGAGGTTATGAGTCAAAGATCTGGGAAATTGTCTGAAATCACCATAAATTTGTATGATAACACTAGCAATAGTATTTGCACGTGAATCAAGACAATTAAATGGCACTATCAATGAACAATGATCATCTGTAAGAAGAAAAAAAAAAACGCTGCAAAGTCCTTGTCACATGGGTTTATTATTCTACTGGACATACGTACACAAATTTTGGCTGTTCATTTATTGTTTCTTTCGTGTGCTATTATTGAAATGTTTATTTTTGATGTTTCCACCAGTTTTGGCCCCCAAAAACACGAATTAGGCTCGGCTTTTCCTTTCAACAGATTATTTTTGATCATTGATAGTACCATTTAATTGTCTTGATTCACCTGTTCATACAACTTCTAGTATTATTATACAGTGGTATGGTAATATCAGACAATTTCCCAGGTGTTTGACTCACAAAAAATGTATTTCGGGAGTTAACCCTCGTTAAAACCTCAATTCTTCACTCTTCGGTCGAAATCAACCACATATTCGGTCTTATCGCCGTAAAAAACAAGGAATACGACCCCTCACAAGCTCATGTTCACTAAAACTTCAAAAATCCCTCCAAAACCCCTATTTTTACACTCATTTTTCTCCCATATCACCCCTGGGTGTATGCCGATCGGGCTGCCGTGTTTCGGAGGACAACTAGGAGCCAAATGTGTTCCCAAATGGGGACCCACACTGTGTGCGGAAGAACGACGAATTTAGACCAAAATTCAACGTTAATTTATGGCTGGAACTTCCTTAGAACCTCAATTTTCCACTCTTCGGTCAAAATCGGCTTCATATTCGGTCTTCTCGTCCCAAAAACATGGAAAACGATACCGGAAACGCTCATGTTACGAACATGTTACTAAAACACAAAAAGTGCCTATTTTTATACATATTTTCACTCATAACACCCCTGGGTATATTCCGATCGGGCTGCAAAGTTTTGGGTCCCAACTAGGGCCCAAATGGAGCATTTGTGCGAAAGAACGACTCTTTTAGACTGAAAATGAAGTCGGTACACGTGATACGGCGTACGGCGAACGGCGGACGGACGTTGCATTTTTGGAATCTACCCACCTTTAAACGTAAAAGAAAAAATTTTGAGGGGGTGCTATATAAAATTTTTGCTGAGCGATTACATAGGTGTATTATTCACAGAATAATAAACCAAAAACAGCAAACATTTCTGTACGTATGTCCAATAGAATAATAAACCCAAGTGACAAGGACGTTGCAGCGTTTTTCTATGAGCTTTCGATGTGTCGCCAACAAGTGACGTAGTTCCACTCCTCCCACCAGGGCGGCACCCCTTTGCCGAGTGTGACGTCACTTGTTGTCGAAACTTTGAAAGCTCGCAGAAAATCACTGCAAATTATTACACAACGGTTTATTGTTTACCTGTGTGCCCCTTCTGCGTAGATCAGTGTTTTCTGTGGTCAATAACTACCAACGTGCTTTCCATCCAGGGAGGTCCTAAAATCGAGTAACCACTTAGAAAATGGACCCGTACAGTGGAATGGCGGATGGGGTTGGGAACTGGATAGAAGAAGCGTCCCATTAAGTAACAGAAGCCGGCGCCTCAACGCGAAATCCCAGGTAATCGAAAGCCCAATCAAAATTTCGAGTTTGCTGATCCTCAGTAGGCCAGTTTATTGCCACCTATCGAATTCCCGTGATTAACAACAATCCCTAAGGGAACTTCGCGAATAAATTGACTGGTTGATTGATTGATTGATTTCCGGTGATCCACAGAGTAGCTAATTACCTACATCATTGGGCCAATAACCCATATTAGAACATATTGACAACGTATAGCTTATGATTCTAGGGCAAATTCCCAATAACCTCTATATGGAGCCTCAATCTGTGGCATTGAACCCCCCCCCCCCCCCATACCCTTCCATATACTGGGGACTATTTTGTTGCGGCGTCCCTAGCAATGATATCTGGGCTGAATGTATACCATCTGGATCATCCTCCTGTTGACGAAGCCTGACCAAGCAAAATTCACGACCTTACTGTGAATAAACGGCTGGTCCAGCCGGGCTGGACGTAAAATGCTCCGGGTGGTCTCAAAAAATTACCAAGTTCGGGAACTATTTAAAAACGATGCAAAGTCCTTGCCACATGGACCTACAAAAATGTTGAGTGTTCACTTGTTGTTTCTTTCATGTGCAATAATATTAAAATAGCTATTCTTAATGGTTTGCACCAATTTTGGCCACCAAAAACACGAATTAGGCTCACAATTTTTTTTACAAATTATCTCTGAACATTGATAGTTCCATTTAATTGTCTTGATTAACCTGTTGATACTACTTCTAGTGTTATTATACAAATTTATGGTGACTTCAGACATTTCCAAGGTGACTGACTCATAAAAAATAAATTTTGGGAGCTTAATCTTCGTTACAACCTCAATTCTTCACTCTTTGGTAAAAATCGACTTCATATTCGGTCTTCTCGTCCTAAATGATATGGAAAAACATACATCACAAGCTCGCGTTCAGTAAAATCTAAAAACATTTTTGAATCTAGGCATCTTGAAACGAAAAGAAATTTTGAGGCGGTGTCACAAACATTTTTTGATGAGCGAATACATAGGTGAATTATTCGCGGAATTATAAACCAAAATGGATATAAAAATAGGTACTTTTTGTGTTTTAGTAACATGAGCTTTTGAGGTAGGTATCGTTTCCATGTTTTTTAGAGCGAGAAGAAAGAATACGAACTCGATTTTGACCAAACAGTGGAAAATTGAGGGTCTAACGAAATTTCAGCCATAAACTTACGTTAAATTTAGGTCTAAAATCATCGTTCTTCCGCACGCAGTTTGGGTCCCCAATCGGGAGCAAATTTGGATCCTAGTTGTGCTCCAAAGCTGGGCAGCCCGACCGGAATATACCCAGGGGTGTTATGTGCGAAAAATGGGTGTAAAAATAGGGTTTTTCGAGGGATGTTTGAGGTTGTAGTGAACATGAGCTTGTGAGAAACCGTTATCCATGTTTTTTAGGACGAGAAGACCGAATAAGAAGTATATTTTGACCAATGAGTGATGAATTGAGTTTGTAACTTTTTACGAGTCAAAAACTTAGGAAATTGTCTGAAATTACTATAAATTTGTATAATAACACTAGAAGTAGTATTAGCAGGCTTTGATCAACGATAAAAGATAATTATTCAAAAATATGAACCTAATTCGTGTTTTCGGGTGGCAGAATTGGTGAGAATCATCAAAAATCATTATTTCAATTATTGAACATGAAAGAGACAATAAATGAACAGCAACATTTCTGTAGGTGTGTCCACTAGAATAATAAACCCAAGTGACAAGGACGTTGCTGAGCTTTTCTCCCATAACACCCCTGGGTGTATTCCGATCGGGCGTTAAAGTTTCAGGACACAATTAGGGCCCAAATGGAGTACGTGTGCGACAGAAGGATTTTTTAGAACGAAAATAACGCAGATATCGATGATACGGTGGACGGCGGACAGCGGATGGCAGACGGACTGCACTTGCATTTGGTTTATTATTCTGTGAATAATACACCTATGTAATCGCTCAGCAGAAAAAATGTATAACATCCCCTCGAAATTTTTCTCGTTTCAAGGTGCGAAGATTCAGAAAATGCAACGTCCGTTCTCCGTCCGCCTTATCATGCATACCGGCTTCATTTTCGGTCTCAAAAATTCGTTCCATTTGGGCCCTAGCTGTGTCCCGAAACTTTGCAGACCGTTCAGAACATACGTGTTATGGTTGAATAATGGGCACAATAATAGGTGTTTTAGTAACATTAGCTTTTGAGATATCGTTTTCCATGTTTTTTGGGAGGCAAAGACCGAATATTAAGTTGATTTCGACCGATGAGTGACGAACTGAGGTTTTAAAGAAGATTAAGCTTCCAAAATTCTTTTTTTATGAGTAAAAAACCTGGGAAATCGTCTGAAATCACCATAAATTTGTATAATAACACTAGAAGTAGTATCGACAGGTGAATCAAGACAATTAAACGGTTCTATCAATGTTCAAAGATAATCTTTATTTAAAAAAAAAAAAAACCGAGCCTAATTCGTGTTTTTGGGGGCCAAAATTGGTGGAAACCATCAAAATTCAAAAGAAGAAAGAAACAATAAATGAACAGCCATAATTTCTGTACATACGGCCACCTGTACCAACGGCCTTATCAGGTGGAATAAACCGCTATCCCTTGAGATCACCGAAGTTAAATACCTCAAGCGTGATTAGTACTTGGATGGGTGACCGCCGTGACACGTGGTGACACGTCCAAGTATGATCCATGTAGCTGTTGGGCGAACTCCACTTCACTCAAGGGGGCGAGGCAATGAGTAGCCAAATGTCAGGTCAACGGCATCAACCAAATGTCCGTTGAACCTGCCATGGGATCAGAACAGTACAACTGTGGGAAAATGAACAATCGGACGTTCCCACAGGATGTACCACAGAATCAAAAGTGTTAATTCAGGAGTGCTGACACCCAATTTCGCAAGACCTCCCGGCCACAGTCAACGAACGTACTTTGGCCCTTGCAATCGCGGCAGGCGGAACTGTACCCCTTCCCGCATTTACCAAAATTGGTACAGGATGCTATCGTCAAGGCTACACCCAATGAGCCGAAATCATCATTTATCTCTTTCAGAATCCAAAATTTCGATTGAGCTTCCGAAACAGTCAACCCTCGGATAGAGTCCGTGAGTGCATAAACCCGTGATCCGTGTACGCGCCGCACCACAGCCCGGTCAAATTGACGCATGCTTCCACAGCCACTAGGGTAGACTGCAAATTTTGACCACAGCCAAAATTTAAAATTCCCAGGGGCAATTGTCAGGTCAACGGCATCAACCAAATGTCCGTTGAACCTGCCATGGGATCAGAACAGTACACCTGTGGAAAAATGAACAATCGGACGTTCAACGTACCACCGAATCAAAAGTGTTAATTCAGGAGTGCTGACACCCAATTTCGCAAGACATCGCGGCCACAGTCAAAGACCGTGCTTTGGCCATTGCAATCGTCACGTAGCGGTAGGTGGAACCGTACCCCTTCCCGCATGTACCGAAATTGGTACAGGATGCTGTCGTCACGGCTACACCCAATGAGCCGAAATAATAGTCCAAAATTTCGATTGAGCTTCCGAAACAGAACGCCCTATCAGGCCTCCGAACCGAGCTGGCAACTGATCGGAAACACAGAATCAGAACTACCACTCCTTAGACGTCGTAGAAGCAGCAAGTCGAGAGGCTTTAATCGTGCCCAACACTTCTCACTCTTCGGACTGGTCATTTGGAGGAGACCTGAATGATGCTGCACACTTATCCCGGAGTGCGTTCATAACATTCTCAATTCCGAGGGCTTAGGTAGGACTTGCATTAGATAACACACAGACAGACAGACAGACACACACACACACACACACACACACACACACACACACACACACACACACACACACACACACACACACACACACACACACACACACACACACACACACACACACACACACACACACACACACACACACACACACACACACACACACACACACACACACACACACACACACACACACACACACACACACACACACACACACACACACACACACACACACACACACACACACACACACACACACACACACACAAAACTCCTCCTGCACTTCTGTGTTAGAAGAATTCAAGTTACTACTCAAGCTCAACTTTATTTACAACCCTCGGATTCCAGGTGGGTATCAGACGGTGTTACTACTTGACTAAGGAAGTAATCCCTAGAGAGTAAGGGACAGCCTTGGGTAGATCTTACATCTCGGGGCTGGGGTAAATATCCCTCTAGTAGGGTATTAGTGAAAACCCCAGAACCAAAACCATACAATTGGTGGAGGCGCCGAACGACCCCCCCCCCCCCCCCCACAAAAACGTAACAATTTGTAATAATCATAATAAACCCCATAACAAACCTATAAAACGGCCGTCGGCACAAAAATAGGAATTTATCGGCTAACTTTCATTAAATAGCAGCAAATCACATTTCATTGTGTCATATATTTCATTCTGTGCATGTTGATTTTAAGATTGTGCATGTTCATTCCATCTACTAATATGTCATACTATGTAAACACGTAACTACAACACATGACTCACACACACTAACAACATCATTTCAACACATCGTGTTTCGTTGCTCTGTTGAATTATTTTGTTTTGTCTCGATTAATTTATTTCGTAATAAAAGGAGGAACTTACTGGTAGGAACTTACTGCCCATAGCGTATAGGAACTTACCTGAAAAGAAAAAAGGAAAATAAATATAGCTAATAAACAAAATAAACATATAAACAAAAATTTCTACACCAAAGCATTATTCCATCTACAACTATAAGCATGGGACATGAACACTAACAATCCAAAACCAAATAAGATTAGGCCAACAAACGTATTGAACGAACAATCCACTCTCCTATTAATCGAGAAACTCACCGAACGTTGCCATAACCCTGACCAGAAACTTGGAAGGATAGGCCAAGAAGAAAGAGCGTGCGACCTAACCAAATTCACAATATTTGCCGGAATTCTCAAAACTAGTGGGGAAATCCAAAATAGGAACACAGTCCGAAAAGCGATAAAATCGTGGTGGAAAAACGAGAATTTTAACGTAGCATCCCAGATCGAAGAAATATTGCGCATTGCACAATACAATAACGATATCGAAGAAGCCAAATTCCTAACTTCAAAAAACACAGGATTACAGTTGGTAACTTTGGAAACCAAAAAACTACCCGAATTAGGTATAGTACAACAACTATGCAAAGAAGCTCTGCTAGATAGTACTATCTAGCAGATTGTATTATCTATAGATAATACAAAGCGACGAGAATACATCCAGCGAATCAGAAACCGATCCCGACGAAGAAGGAGACATTACCTCAATAATGGCGCAAGAAATTAGACCAAAACTGAGCCCCCCGCTATTACAACGGAGAGGGAGAGCCAGTGACTGACTACTTCAACCGCTATGAAAGGGTAGCGACGAATTTACAATGGTCGGAGAACACAAAGACGACTATGCTCCCAATATACTTACTGGGCGAAGCTCAAAAATATTACACCACACTGCTTCTGGCAATACCACCATTTGGCTCGGATTTGACCCTATCGATGTGATCCATTTAAAATAGATGGTTATAATGACAACGGTGACTATCAGTACACAGGTTATTCCCAGATTTGTGTTAGGTAGGTTGTCTTCTAGATATCTTTCCCGTGTATGGTTTTCTTCGATTATTGGGGCCGTTGTTGGTATGTTTTCCAAACTTTGTGTGAATCGCTGAAAAGGGTCTTCTTCTTCTGTTTTAAAGTCTGCCAGATTTGGCTTGCGCAACGATATGTTCTCCAAGTTAGGGACCTCTAAACTTTCGTTCAGCCTTATGTAGTTATGGGTTTCTAAAAAATTGGTGGTACAGGGTTTTGGGTGGCATTCAGTGATGCCATCTTCTATATTGATCTGGCAAGTATCGTAACAAGTTAAGTTACTAGCTGCATTAAGATTTATGACATTGAGGTGCCCCGCATTATATATTACGACTCTTGAATTGTTAGGTGAGCATATGTAAAACTGGCAGTTGTTTATTCCATCCGTCGTGGTGTAAATCATAGAATACTGATACTAACGTATAGAAGCCTCGCTCAACGTTAAAAACTGAAGCCCAAAACGGCGCACCCAAGCGGTGAGTCCGCCCAAGTAAAATGGGGCCCTGGCGCTGCGCGGGGAATTCAAATCGGATGCTGAGCCTCTGAGCGGGATATTCAAATCTTCGATTTTTCCATAGGATCTTGACGCGATTTATTTTCTATTTCCGGTCTGCAGAAATAACGTGAAAACATTAATATTGTTTTCACTTTTTTTTGCAGGCCAGACATAATAGAAAAATAAATTACATCAACATTCTATGGAAAAAACGAAAAAAATTTTGGTTGGGGAAATAATATTTTCACAGGAAGTGGCAGGGTAGACCATAGTGGTACTTTCCCAGTGTAACCATTACGCGGTTCACCACTCAAACAATTAATCCTAGAAATCGAACAACATGAAATAATATACAAGAGGATTAAAATTAAAGTTCTCAAGCCAGATCATTCATAACTGTTTTGCTGCTTCTGTATACTCCCTCCTCGACTTCAAAGGATAGTAGGTTTGGGATTCATTGAGAATTCGGTAATACATAATTATGAAAAAATAAAGTAGGCTTTACCTTTCCCCATTGGAGTGCGGGCTTCCTGGTGTAAATGATTGGTGTGTCAGTCTTGAATATAGAAGTTTCCGGTTCCACTGTTATGTGCTGACGGTCAAATATATGAAGGCGTGAGACTAACTCGCAAATTAACGTTTCTGTCGGTATAGGTTGTAGAAGTTACGAGGTGGTCAGCTATGTTATCGGCAGCTTCTCGAGAGTGCGGGATATGACCTTCTCGCGGTTTTAAATTACGCTATCTGTGCTGACTGTGTCTGTGTGCCATCCAGCTCCAGCTTCTTAAGATTCTGTTGTATCAGTTTGAATCTGTCGTTGAAGTGGGTCGGTAGCCGGGATGTGCAGTGTGTGAGTGGTTGCTGTTGATTTTGGATATTTTGTTTTTTGTTTTTTTAAATTTGGTAATTCGCTCGGACACCAGCAAGCAGTGCCTTACACCCAAAGAATCCAAGTAATCGACAATCGATCAAATTAAGATTTAAAACCACTGTATACTACCATTAACTGTAAATAATAAAAATAAAAATAAAAATAAGATCAAATAATAAAAACAAGATCAAATAAGATAAATACTGTAAAATAGTTACAAACCAATGGGTAAATAACAAAAGAAAAATAATGTAAAATAGTTACGAATCAATGGGTAAAATAAGATAAATATTGTAAAATTGTCACTAATCAATGGGTGAATTAGCACTAAGAAAGTATATAAACATGTAGGACAAAAATGTAATACAAACGTATAAAATAAGTCATGTTAGCTAAACACGTTAGCATCAGTTGGCTTTTTCCAATATTCCTTGCCAATCTCACTATTCCCTCAACCCTCGGATAGAGTCCGTGAGTGCATAAACCCGTGATCCGCGTACGCGCCGCACCACAGCCCGGTCAAATCGACGCATGCTTCTACAGCCACTCGGACAGACTGCAAAATTTGACCACAGCTAAAATTTAAAATTCCCAGGGGCAATTGTCAGGTCAACGGCATCAACCAAATGTCCGTTGAACCTGCCATGGGATCAGAACAGTACACCTGTGGAAAAATGAACAATCGGACGTTCAACGTACCACCGAATCAAAAGTGTTAATTCAGGAGTGCTGACACCCAATTTCGCAAGACATCGCGGCCACAGTCAAAGACCGTGCTTTGGCCATTGCAATCGTCACGTAACGGTAGGTGGAACCGTACCCCTTCCCGCATGTACCGAAATTGGTACAGGATGCTGTCGTCAAGGCTACACCCAATGAGCCGAAATAATAGTCCAAAATTTCGATTGAGCTTCCGAAACAGAACGCCCTATCAGGCCTCCGAACCGAGCTGGCAACTGATCGGAAACACAGAATCAGAACTACCACTCCTTAGACGTCGTAGAAGCAGCAAGTCGAGAGGCTTTAATCGTGCCCAACACTTCTCACTCTTTGGACTGGTCATTTGGAGGAAACCTGAATGATTCCCTCCATCCTAGCCCCAGAAGCCTGCTCCCGTCAAGTCGCCTGAACCAGCCATCAGGCAATCACCGAAAGCTGATACCACCAAACAAGGTCAGAGTCGTTCGACTACCGTTATCCGTCCGCTCTGGCGTGATTCACGAAAGCTGCACACTTATCGCGGAGTGCGTTCATAACATTCTCAATTCCGAAGGCTTAGGTAGGACTTGCATTAGATAACATATATATATATATATATATATATATATATAAACCTGACCACCTTTGTGGCATCTAACCGCTTGTAGCATCTTGCGGCCTCCGGTCTATATTCACCATCCGCCTCATTTCATTTGACCACATTTGCTACATCCGTATAGTTGACCGTATTTGTGCCTTCTGTATATCCTCCCAATTTTCCACATGACCAGTATTACGAGTTCCGGCAGCGTTGCCAAATCTCTCCTAAAGAACCCGCATATACGATTTAAAAAACGTATTCCCAAGACCAGGACATAAGGTACCTACTCCAATTCAACAAGGACTGACATCGAAATCTCGCGCCTTTGATCAACTTTTCTGTAAAACCTCGTTCGATTTTACGTGATGTAAGTTTGGATGGCTAATTCAACATTGTAAGCTATGAATACATTCTAACTTTGTAGTAAACTGACATGCAATTATCTTTGAACATTAGAAAGTGAAATTCAAAATGAAATCACAAGTTTGTGCGAAAACCCGCGTTTCCCACTACCTACCTTCTTCAGGAATTGTGAATTTGGGTGGGAACGACTCGCAGAAAAAGAAACAATACCATTTGATAAATGTTACAGGTTTTCATGATTTCAAGGGGCGATGGTAAATTTTAAAATGAAATTCCGATTTGTGTGTGCTTCTTACCTATACTACCTATACTATATTAGGCTTTACGAATTTGGATGGGAACGACTGGTAAAAAGGCGGAGGAAATAAATTTGATGAATGATGCGATACATCAGGATTTTGTAAGAATTATCAGGATTTTGTACATTTTAAAGTGAATTTCCAATATTGTGCCAAAAACCTACAGCGCTACTTACTATCTACCTATTTTGGGCTTTGTTGATTTCAAAGTGAACGACTCGTAGAAAAGGGGCAGGGAATAAATGTGATAAGTAATACGATTCATCATATTTATCAATATGAGATATGAGATATTTCAATATAAAATTCCAATTTCTTGCAAAAAAAAGCGCTCCTCACAACTTTCCTAAGTACCTCCTTCAGACCTTGAGAATAGGGATGGGAAAGACTGGTAGAAAAGGTATATCAAATAAATTTGATCAATGTTACTGTTTTTCATGATTTTTCAAGTGGAAAAAGGAAATGTTTAAAATGAAATTCCCATTTCACAAGAAAACCATCTCTTTCCAATACCTAACCACTACTACACGCTTTGTGAGTTTGGATGGGAACGACTTGTAAAAAAGGGGCAGTAAATAACTTAATGAATTATACGATTAATCGAGATTTTTCATGATAAGGCAGTTCAAGAACCGGTTATTCCTATGAATCGCTATCTACCTATGCAGGTAGGTACTTCGAGAACAAACCAGAGGCTTACTCTAGTCGACATCATAGCGAGCTTGCAGAAACCTGTTCCTCCCCAGTTTCTTTCTAATGAAAGTCGGAAAAATTCAGAAAAAATCGAGGACATTCACCTAAACAATCTAAATGCATTTCATCGATGGAATATACAGGAACATGCTGATTCGTTAATTAAAAACGCTGTGAATTATTACACAACGGTTTATTATGTACCTATATAGATGCCCCTTCTGCGCAGAACACTGTTTTCTTTGGTCAATACATTCCGTCGAGTTCCCCCCAGGAAAGCCTCTAAATCAAGTACTGGAGCCGGCCCGGGAATTACAGGCTCATAAAAATTCGCGGGATTCAATAATTACATCATTGAATATCATTGTTTTTATTCATGATGCGTGAGGTAAATAATAAACCGTTGTGTAATAATTTACCCGTTTAGATGCCCCTTCTGCGACTGTTTTCTGTGATCAATACCTACCCTTGTGACCCCCCCCCCAACACCAGGAAAGCCCTAAATCGAGTAGAGAAGCCGGCCCGGGAATTACAGTTTCATGAAAATGCGCGGGATTCAATAATTCAATCATTAATACATTATCTGTTGTTATTCATGAAGCATAAATGTTCTAGTTGCAGAAGTACCTATCAACAACATCGAAATGATCCATCATTCTTCAAATGAAATAATTTCACAAGTTGTGGGAGGGGGTTAAATTTGACTTGAGTTGATTTTTTCTTTGATGCTCGATTCCAGAGGTCCATTATTGAAAATAATAAACCAAAATTAATTAAGAAATTTCTAGGGCGAGAGAATGACATTTTAAGTGTTTCCTTAGGGTTTGTCATCCTCTCACCCTTCTAACAGTCATGCCCTCGCCTATCGGGACTCCAAGAGATTTCTGTATCAAAGCAATTTAAACTAAATGTTAATCTTAATAATTTATAGTAAATATAATAAATAAATTGCTGAACAACCCTGACAATTTATATCATCCTAATTTGTACAATTTGTCAAATCATGATTATCTTTTAACTGTATTACTGTGCAGAAGTACCTACGTACTGATACCAGTGTAGTAATTCTGAACACCATTTTCATCACGAAACACTTTCCCTATTGAAAAAAGACTTAGGGCGTACAAAATATAAGGTACATATATGACGTGCTGGTGTTGACCTCACTTGTTGAAGGTAATTATATTTAGCGCAAAACTTTTTTTTACAACCAAAGACTTTAAAAAAATCTGATAATATCAGTATAAAAATTAGAAGGTTTCTTGTAAGTAATAAATTTTGAATCATCTCGTTAGACCTTCAGAAACCGACGTTACATGGTTTTCCCTTTCCATCCTGAGTAGTTTTATCTATCAGTAGGAAATTTTCTAGTGAAAATATTTAAATTCACCCCTTCACTTCCGTGCCTTATTTTTTGCCCAGTCTAGGTATCACATTTAATCAGTGTGATGAAACACAATTCTGTTCCCATTTGAGCTCATCACATTTGTATGACGAGGTGAAATTTTAAATTTTTAACAATTTTTCAACAAGTACCTATACAATTGTACTGTCAACAACGGCTCAAACTATTCATCATTTTCACATTCATATTTTGAGGTATCAAATCAAATAGCTATGGCAAGAGATATCCCTTACAAACTCTTACCTAATATTTAAATCGGCGACTGAGGATGAGGTACATGAAGGAGAGAAACTTCCCATAACTGGACGATAGATGCCCTATGTATAGACAGTTTGGTAGGTACCTACTTATGTCCAAACCAGGGCCTGGTGATGAGGTAAATGCTGGTGCGAAACGTTGAGATGTGATATAAAACAACAATTTAGATACTGATTAGATAGTGATTAGTAATTCCTTTTGTTGAATATTTCTAACAATTTTTGGAAATTTTAAACACATTTCCCGAGCCTATTGGTAATTCCCATAGTAGTTTATTATCTCATCCACCTCAACTATGGTGAAAAACAAGATATAATTATTTATAGAGGTTGGCACCTTTGATGCATTTTTATACCTACCTATTTTTCCACAGTTACACTAAGACTTCTCCAGCCTATTATTAATTTTTAAACTTAAATAATTCCCTTCACCACTCCAGTGACGTGAAGACCAAGACCTAATATTGACTTAGTGGTTTGATGAATATTTACAACTATTTTTCCAGAACATTACAGTTACACAATTACCCGAGGCTTCAGTAAATTATTAACTTTAATTTCCCCATCCATTGCTCCTATGGTGAAGAATAAAATGCAACAGTGGTTGGCATGTACTTCTTCTGAATTTTTGCACACATTTTTCCATCGTAATATATCAAACACTCCTCCCGAGCCTATTAGTTACTATTGAAGTTTTGTTAGATACTTTTGAACTTTAATACCCCATTCTTATCAAGTTTACGGATGCTGACTTGACAAATACCTGGTAACCGTAACTTGGTAAGCCTGAAAATTGAAATACACGTGATTGTTACACAATGAAACCTTTTTTTTCGGACTTCACAGTTTGTTACTGTTGTAACAGAATAAGCTTGAAGAATTAAGAATATAGAAAAATTTGATGAATCGTATTATTCATCAGATTTATTCCTTAATCCTTTTCTAAGAGTCGTTCACTTCGAAATCAACAAAGCCGAAAACAGGTAGATAGTGGGAAGCGCTGTAGGTATTTTTCAAAATGTTAGAAATTCATTTTAAAATTTACTTTCACGTCTTACAAAATCCTGATAAATCGTAGCATTCATCAACTTCATTTCCTGCGCATTTTTTGCCAGTCGTTCCTATCCAATTGCGTAAAGCCTGAAATAGGTAGGGTACGAGAACAATACGGAATCTAATTTTAAGGTTTACTACCTCTCCTTGAAATCATGAAAACCTTTAACATTTTTCAGATGTTTTTGTTTCTTTTTCTACGAGTCGTTCTAATCTAAATTCACAAAGCCTGAAAAAGAAGGGTAGTATGAAACTCGGGATTTCGCACGAACTTGTAATTTCATATTGATTTTCACTTACTAATCTTCAAAGATAATTGCATGCCAGTTTACTACAAAGTTAGAATGTATTCATAGCTTACAATGTTGAATTAGCCATCCCAAAGTTACATCACGTAAAATAGATCGAGCTTTTGCATCAAAGTTGAGCAGGGGCGAGAGATTTCGAAGCCAGGCCTTTTTGAATACCATATTTTCCGGTCTTGGAAATACTTTTTTAAAATTGTCAACTTCACCCACTTTTCCGCGTAGCTGAGCTCTACATGTATAAATATGCTAATTAGTCACGTATATAAAATGTTTCCGTCCATAACTAACCACCAAGGCCATTTAAAATTGGTTGGGAGTTACGATTTCGAGCGAATAAGTCTGAACCAAAAAATATTTTTAAAATGGCGGTCAACGGAACAACGAAAATTAACAGTTTTTGCCTCATATGAATTTTCCGGAAGACCAACCAAATTGGCCCAATGTGATCAATTGGACAAGTTTCAAAAATTGATTGTTTCATGCTCATACACTCATTGCGCTGATTAAAAATATAAAAAACGCTGCACATTATTACACAACGCTTTATTATTATTCTGTATAGATGCTGATCACTGTTTTCTGTGGTGAATTCACTCGAGCTCCCCCCCCCCCCCCCCCCCCAGCAAAACCCTAAATTTAGTACTGGAGCGGGCCCCGGAATTATAGTTTCCTACAAATGCGTGGGATTCAATAATGCAATCATTAATTATTTATAGTTATTCATGAATCGTAAGGCAAACAATAAACCGTTGTGTAATAATTCACCTGTACTGGTACCCTTTCTACGTAGACAGTATAATGAACGTTGTGTGATAATTTGCCCATTAACAATACTTCAGCGGTTGTTCATGTTGCAAAAGTACCTGACAACAAAATCAAGCTCCTTCTACGTAGATAGTATGATACACCGTTGTGTAATAATTTACCGTCGTATAATAATTTACCGTTGTGTAATACTTTACCGCTGTGTAATTTACTGTGGTGTAATGATTTGCCATCGTTTAATAATTTACCCATCAGTAATACTTCAACTTTGTTCAAGTTGCAAACCTGTCAACAAAACCTATCTACCAACAAAATCCAAAAGATCCATCATTTTTCAAATGGAATAATATCACTGAACAACCAATTCGACTTCATACAGCCATCCTTGCTTATAATCAGGTGCTCTTTAGCGATGATATCTGAGCCGGATTTATACTGTTTGATTCACGATCGTGTTGACGAAGCTTCTCGGTGCAAACAAACGGCTGGTCGTACATTCCTCCAGGTGGTCTCAAAAAATGCTTTAGTTCAAGATCAATTTAAAAACGCACCAAAAAAAAACCATACCATACGGGAAGTTTTCGAGCTTCGGCGTTCTGAAAATTGCAACCCCTATTTTGAACCCTTTAGAGATGACTGACAGTAACGCCGAGCTTTGAGGATCGGCTAGACCCCGAACGGGACCTATAAACCAAATTTCGTAAATTTTTGTTCATGGTAATTAAGAAAAGTGCTATGTACGGCGTAAAAAAAAATTTTAACCCCCTCAAAATTTTATGGTTTCCGTTTCAGGTTATGTAGAATCCGAAAATGCAATACATGTTATGCAATAAAAAAACTTTCTTAGTTATCATGAATCAAAATTGACGAAATTCGATTTATAGGTCCCATTTGGGGTCCAGTTGGTCCTTGAAGCTTGGCTTTAATGTCAGTCATCTTTTAGGGGTGAACAATTCGGGTTGAAAGGTACAGGACGCCGTCACCTCGAATTTTTTAACAGTTTTAAATAGTTCTCGAATTTGGGAGTTTTTTAAAACCACCCGGTTGTCCGTCCAGCCGTTCGTTCACAGTAAGGCTCGGAAATTTGCACCGACAGGCTATTGTCAACAGGAGGGTGAATGAAATTGTATACATTCAGCCCAGATATCATCGCTAGGGACGCGGCAAAAATCGGATATTGGCCCCGGAATCATCATTGCTAGGGAGCACCTGATTATATTCACGGAGTATGAAGTCGAGTTGGTTGTTCTGTGATATTATTTCATTTGAAAAATTATGGCTCTTGGTGTTTGTTGATAGGTAGTGAAACTTGAACAAACGTTGAAGTATTATTGATGGGTAAACGATTACACAATAGTAAATTATTACACAACGGTAAATTATTAAACAACGGTTCATTATACCATCTAACAAGAAGGGGCTGGAGTTTGTTGGTAGGTACTTTTGCAACTTAAACAACCGTTGGAGTATTATTGATGGGCAGACTATTACTCAACGGTAAATTATTACTCAACGGTAAATTACTGTACAACGGTTAATTATACTATCTACGTAGAAGGGTCACCTATACAGTTAAATTATTACACAACGGTTTATTATTTGCCCTATGCTTCATGAATAATTACAAAATAATTAATTATTGAATTAATGAATCCCGCGCATTTGTAGGAAACTTTAATTCGGGGCCGGCTACAGTAGGTACTCGATTTAGGGCATTCCTGGGAGGAGCTCGAGGGTATTGACCACACAAAACAGTGATCTACGCAGAAGGGGGATCTATACAGGTAAGTAATAAACTTTTGTAATAATTTGCAGCGTTCTTTTAATTGCATTTTCGGAATCTACATACCTTGAAACGTAAACCATCAAATTTGGGTGGGGAGGGGGGTTAAAATTTTATTATTTTTCGTGCTCGATTCCAAAGGTTTATGATTGAAAATAATAAACCAAAACCTACTGTTTTAAAATATATCCAATGGGTAGGACCTACTTCAACTTAGCACAACATAGTCGCGAGCATTTAGTGCGGAGAAATTTGAAATGAAAAATATGAAAAGATTGGCAATCAATAAAAAGTAGAAAATTGAACACTTTTTGCCTCACATGAATTTGGCGGTAGGGCCAACCAAATTGGCTAAATTGACTCAATGGGAAACGATTGGAAACAAATTTTGTAGGTTTGGTTTGACCAGTTCGGTTTTTTCGCGCTCAACCCCTAAATTGCATATTTTTTCTCACAAGGTATAGAATGTTGCACATTGAAGAAAACAAAGTCTGACAATTCGAGTAGGCAGTATTATAGGTTCCTCACTTGAATCACATTAACGTATAGAATAGTTGGGTAGGATCATTCAGTGGACAGATGGAGAACCCATTCATGGGTTACATGCAGTTGAGGCCATCCAACACCTCAACTCCATCTATCTTCCAATTTAAATGTTTTACGACGATTTGCGGGGTAGTTATGGGCGCTATGAGGATCTGACGCTTCCGCATGCTCAGACGAAAGTTACGGTACGATTTCAATGATCTTGATATGCGGCAGTTTGCCATCCAACCCGCGTGTACCTTGGAAATTTCAGCTTTCTGCGACTATTTGTCGCGTAGTTAGTAGCGCAAGGAAATGTTCAACATTTCATGTTTGGGCATGCGCAGACAAAAGTTACAATACGATTTCAATGAAATGTATAAGAAACCGTCAAAATATTATTTCTGATCGACCTTCCAAGTAACCATAAGTTCCGAAAATGCAATAAAAAACGCTGCAAATTATTACACAAAGGTTTACTCGATATTTAAGGTATTTAGTGCGTTTCAAGTATTTCACGT
The DNA here is from genome assembly GCA_954871275.1 of Leptopterna dolabrata. Taxonomy (NCBI): domain Eukaryota; kingdom Metazoa; phylum Arthropoda; class Insecta; order Hemiptera; family Miridae; genus Leptopterna; species Leptopterna dolabrata. Next base: position 5,035,475 of record OX940974.1, on the reverse strand, counting down.
TTGTGCATTTGCAAACGAAAGTTACGGTACGATTTCAATGGTTTTGATATGAGACCATCTGTGATTCAACCCGCATGTACTGTCAAAGGTGAGTGTTTCCAAACACTTTAAGGGGGGGAAATGGGTTAGTTTCAGTGGGGGGGGGGGGGGGGGGGATTTAAAAAAAATCAAATGAATCATTGATTGTGATGTGGGATAGTGAACCAAGATAGAAAAACTCATTCTTGAATATTGTTAATTGTTATTAACTTTGGCGGAAATGGGAGAGGGGACTCAAGGGTGAAAATGAGTAAAAATCACCATAAATTCAAAAATTGACAGAAGTACTGTATTTTGTGAAGGTGAACGATTTCCAAAATTTAAGAGGCAGATTGTAGTAGGGATTTTCTTCAAAGACAATATAAATGGCCAGAAGTTGAAACCTGCGAAAATTCGCTCATATAGCCATGCTGCACGACTGGAACTTTTTATACACATACCAGACACCAAGTAATAATATTGAAGAACGCGATTTTTTCATGCTCGATTCCAACCAAAATATACCATTGACTGCATTAAACAACTCGAACAGGTTAGGTTGATGATCGTCCTGTGGATTATTTATTGCCCACATTAGGGTACTTTTGCCCTATAAAGAGACTACAAAATCTAAAATTTCGCAGAGGTTCCATCTAAGACCTAATCACATCTCAGGAGGCCTAACAGGTCGACCTATTGTGAAACGATAAACCATACATTTTGGTCTATTATGTATTTTGAAATAATACATGAATGGCAAAAAAATTATGAAAACAAAGGCTTTCATCCGTATTGTTCATCTGTAATTTAAACTGAAATCAGAGACTTTCAATAAACCGGATCGATGGAATTTCACAACACAGTACATTTCCTCCATATTTCGTCTCCGTTGGCTACACACAGTAGAACTCATCAAGCATTGACAGGGTAATGGCAGACTGGCGTCCAAGTTGAGAACAAAGCAACGCGACGTTGCCACATCTCGTGGAGGTCACAGAGGTGGTCAAACGGTAATATACACTCATGATCTAAGCGCTACCTAGGTTATATACCCGTGAACTAAATTATACAGCATTTTTCACTTGGCAACCAGTATGACCTCCTCCTAAAACTCCTGCCAGGGGTTGGGAAGGATATTTTTTGTTTGACTGAATGAATGATGGCTTACTAACAAGACTAAGGAAGGAGTAGGAGGTAAAATTGAAGCCATGGAGGTAGGTGGGGGTAAGATAACGTTAAAAAACATTATGACCTCCGATTCGGAAGTCACAAATCTAGCGGAGGTCATAATGGTAGGAAAAGGACAACGTATGGACGCCACATCACCTGTCAAGTGTATATATATATATATATATATATATATATATATAAACCTGACCACCTTTGTGGCATCTAACCGCTTGTAGCATCTTGCGGCCTCCGGTCTATATTCACCATCCGCCTCATTTCATTTGACCACATTTGCTACATCCGTATAGTTGACCGTATTTGTGCCTTCTGTATATCCTCCCAATTTTCCACATGACCAGTATTACGAGTTCCGGCAGCGTTGCCAAATCTCTCCTAAAGAACCCGCATATACGATTTAAAAAACGTATTCCCAAGACCAGGACATAAGGTACCTACTCCAATTCAACAAGGACTGACGTCGAAATCTCGCGCCTTTGCTCAACTTTTCTGTAAAGCCTCGTTCGATTTTACGTGATGTAAGTTTGGATGGCTAATTCAACATTGTAAGCTATGAATACATTCTAACTTTGTAGTAAACTGACATGCAATTATCTTTGAACATTAGAAAGTGAAATTCAAAATGAAATCACAAGTTTGTGCGAAAACCCGCGTTTCCCACTACCTACCTTCTTCAGGGTTTGTGAATTTGGGTGGGAACGACTCGCAGAAAAAGAAACAATACCATTTGATAAATGTTACAGGTTTTCATGATTTCAAGGGGCGGTGGTAAATTTTAAAATTAAATTCCGATTTGTGTGTGCTTCTTACCTATTTCAGGCTTTACGAATTTGGATGGGAACGACTGGTAAAAAGGCGGAGGAAATAAATTTGATGAATGATGCGATACATCAGGATTTTGTAAGAATTATCAGGATTTTGTACATTTTAAAGTGAATTTCCAATATTGTGGCAAAAACCTACAGCGCTACTTACTATCTACCTATTTTGGGCTCTGTTGATTTCAAAGTGAACGACTCGTAGAAAAGGGGCAGGGAATAAATGTGATAAGTAATAGGATTCATCATATTTATCAATATGAGATATGAGATATTTCAATATAAAATTCCAATTTCTTGCAAAAAAAAGCGCTCCTCACAACTTTCCTAAGTACCTCCTTCAGACCTTGAGAATAGGGATGGGAAAGACTGGTAGAAAAGGTATATCAAATAAATTTGATCAATGTTACTGTTTTTCATGATTTTTCAAGTGGAAAAAGGAAATGTTTAAAATGAAATTCCCATTTCACAAGAAAACCATCTCTTTCCAATACCTAACCACTACTACACGCTTTGTGAGTTTGGATGGGAACGACTTGTAAAAAAGGGGCAGTAAATAACTTAATGAATTATACGATTAATCGAGATTTTTCATGATAAGGCAGTTCAAGAACCGGTTATTCCTATGAATCGCTATCTACCTATGCAGGTAGGTACTTCGAGAACAAACCAGAGGCTAACTCTAGTCGACATCATAGCGAGCTTGCAGAAACCTGTTCCTCCCCACTTTCTTTCTAATGAAAGTCGGAAAAATTCTGAAAAAAATCGAGGACGTTCACCTAAACAATCTAAATGCATTTCATCGATGGAACATACAGGAACATGCTGATTCGTTAATTAAAAACGCTGTGAATTATTACACAACGGTTTATTATGTACCTATATAGATGCCCCTTCTGCGCAGAACACTGTTTTCTTTGGTCAATACATTCCGTCGAGTTCCCCCCAGGAAAGCCCCTAAATCAAGTACTGGAGCCGGCCCGGGAATTACAGGCTCATAAAAATTCGCGGGATTCAATAATTATTCTTAATAAATCCTAAATAATTCTCAATAATTATTATTAGTTTTTATTCATGATGCGTGAGGTAAATAATAAACCGTTGTGTAATAATTTACCCGTTTAGATGCCCCTTCTGCGACTGTTTTCTGTGATCAATACCTACCCTTGTGACCCCCCCCCCAAACCCAGGAAAGCCCTAAATCGAGTAGAGAAGCCGGCCCGGGAATTACAGTTTCATGAAAATGCGCGGGATTCAATAATTCAATCATTAATACATTATCTGTTGTTATTCATGAAGCATAAATGTTCTAGTTGCAGAAGTACCTATCAACAACATCGAAATGATCCATCATTCTTCAAATGAAATAATATCACAAGTTGTGGGTCACAGGTTATGGATATATATATAAAAATTATTTTTCTTTGATGCTCGATTCCAGAGGTCCATTATTGAAAATAATAAACCAAAATTAATTAAGAAATTTCTAGGGCGAGAGAATGACATTTTAAGTGTTTCCTTAGGGTTTGTCATCCTCTCACCCTTCTAACAGTCATGCCCTCGCCTATCGGGACTCCAAGAGATTTCGGTATCAAAGCAATTTAAACTAAATGTTAATCTTAATAATTTATAGTAAATATAATAAATAAATTGCTGAACAACCCTGACAATTTATATCCTCCTAATTTGTACAACTTGTCAAATCATGATTATCTTTTAACTGTATTACTGTGCAGAAGTACCTACGTACTGATACCAGTGTAGTAATTCTGAACACCATTTTCATCACGAAACACTTTCCCCATTGAAAAAAGACTTAGGGCGTACAAAATATAAGGTACATATGACGTGCTGGTGTTGACCTCACTTGTTGAAGGTAATTATATTTAGCGCAAAACTTTTTTTTACAACCAAAGACTTTAAAAAAATCTGATAATATCAGTATAAAAATTAGAAGGTTTCTTGTAAGTAATAAATTTTGAATCATCTCGTTAGACCTTCAGAAACCGACGTTACATGGTTTTCCCTTTCCATCCTGAGTAGTTTTATCTATCAGTAGGAAATTTTCTAGTGAAAATATTTAAATTCACCCCTTCACTTCCGTGCCTTATTTTTTGCCTAGTCTAGGTATCACATTTAATCAGTGTGATGAAACACAATTCTGTTCCCATTTGAGCTCATCACATTTGTATGACGAGGTGAAATTTTAAATTTTTAACAATTTTTCAACAAGTACCTATACAATTGTACTGTCAACAACGGCTCAAACTATTCATCATTTTCACATTCATATTTTGAGGTATCAAATCAAATAGCTATGGCAAGAGATATCCCTTACAAACTCTTACCTAATATTTAAATCGGCGACTGAGGATGAGGTACATGAAGGAGAGAAACTTCCCATAACTGGACGATAGATGCCCTATGTATAGACAGTTTGGTAGGTACCTACTTATGTCCGAACCAGGGCCTGGTGATGAGGTAAATGCTGGTGCGAAACGTTGAGATGTGATATAAAACAACAATTTAGATACTGATTAGATAGTGATTAGTACGTCCTTTTGTTGAATATTTCTAACAATTTTTGGAAATTTTAAACACATTTCCCGAGCCTATTGGTAATTCCCATAGGTAGTTTATTATCTCATCCACCTCAACTATGGTGAAAAACAAGATATAATTATTTATAGAGGTTGGCACCTTTGATGCATTTTTATACCTACCTATTTTTCCACAGTTACACTAAGACTTCTCCAGCCTATTATTAATTTTTGAACTTAAATAATTCCCTTCACCACTCCAGTGACGTGAAGACCAAGACCTAATATTGACTTAGTGGTTTGATGAATATTTACAACTATTTTTCCAGAACATTACAGTTACACAATTACCCGAGGCTTCAGTAAATTATTAACTTTAATTTCCCCATCCATTGTTCCTATGGTGAAGAATAAAATGCAACAGTGGTTGGCATGTACTTCTTCTGAATTTTTGCACACATTTTTCCATCGTAATATATCAAACACTCCTCCCGAGCCTATTAGTTACTATTGAAGTTTTGTTAGATACTTTTGAACTTTAATACCCCATTCTTATCAAGTTTACGGATGCTGACTTGACAAATACCTGGTAACCGTAACTTGGTAAGCCTGAAAATTGAAACCGCGTGATTGTTACACAATGAAACCTTTTTTTTCGGACTTCACAGTTTGTTACTGTTGTAACAGAATAAGCTTGAAAAATTAAGAATATAGAAAAATTTGATGAATCGTATTATTCATCAGATTTATTCCTTAATCTTTTTCTAAGAGTCGTTCACTTCGAAATCAACAAAGCCGAAAACAGGTAGATAGTGGGAAGCGCTGTAGGTATTTTTCAAAATGTTAGAAATTCATTTTAAAATTTACTTTCACGTCTTACAAAATCCTGATAAATCGTAGCATTCATCAACTTCATTTCCTGCGCATTTTTTGCCAGTCGTTCCTATCCAATTGCGTAAAGCCTGAAATAGGTAGGGTACGAGAACAATACGGAATCTAATTTTAAGGTTTACTACCTCTCCTTGAAATCATGAAAACCTTAAACATATTTCAGATGTTTTTTGTCTCTTTTTCTACGAGTCGTTCTCATCTAAATTCACAAAGCCTGAAAAAGAAGGGTAGTATGAAACTCGGGATTTCGCACGAACTTGTAATTTCATATTGATTTTCACTTACTAATCTTCAAAGATAATTGCATGTCAGTTTACTACAAAGTTAGAATGTATTCATAGCTTACAATGTTGAATTAGCCATCCCAAAGTTACATCACGTAAAATAGATCGAGCTTTTGCATCAAAGTTGAGCAGGGGCGAGAGATTTCGAAGCCAGGCCTTTTTGAATACCATATTTTCCGGTCTTCGAAATACTTTTTTTTAAATTGTCAACTTCACCCACTTTTCCGCGTAGCTGAGCTCTACATGTATAAATATGCTAATTAGTCACGTATATAAAATGTTTCCGTCCATAACTAACCACCAAGGCCATTTAAAATTGGTTGGGAGTTACGATTTCGAGCGAATAAGTCTGAACCAAAAAATATTTTTAAAATGGCGGTCAACGGAACAACGAAAATTAACAGTTTTTGCCTCATATGAATTTTCCGGAAGACCAACCAAATTGGCCCAATGTGATCAATTGGGCAAGTTTCAAAAATTGATTGTTTCATGCTCATGCACTCATTGCGGTGATTAAAAATATAAAAAAACGCTGCACATTATTACACAACGCTTTATTATTATTCTGTATAGATGCTGATCACTGTTTTCTGTGGTGAATTCCCTCGAGCTCCCCCCCCCCCTCAGCAAAGCCCTAAATTTAGTACTGGAGCGGGCCCCGGAATTATAGTTTCCTACAAATGCGTGGGATTCAATAATGCAATCATTAATTATTTATAGTTATTCATGAATCGTAAGGCAAACAATAAACGTTGTGTAATAATTCACCTGTACTGGTACCCTTTCTACGTAGACAGTATAATGAACGTTGTGTGATAATTTGCCCATTAACAATACTTCAGCGGTTGTTCATGTTGCAAAAGTACCTGACAACAAAATCAAGCTCCTTCTACGTAGATGGTATGATGAACCGTTGTGTAATAATTTACCGTTGTGTAATACTTTACCGCTGTGTAATTTACTGTGGTGTAATGATTTGCCATCGTTTAATAATTTACCCATCAGTAATACTTCAACTTTGTTCAAGTTGCAAACCTGTCAACAAAACCTATCTACCAACAAAATCCAAAAGATCCATCATTTTTCAAATGAAATAATATCACTGAACAACCAATTCGACTTCATACAGCCATCCTTGCTTATAATCAGGTGCTCTTTAGCGATGATATCTGAGCCGGATTTATACTGTTTGATTCACGATCGTGTTGACGAAGCTTCTCGGTGCAAACAAACGGCTGGTCGTACATTCCTCCAGGTGGTCTCAAAAAATGCTTTAGTTCAAGATCAATTTAAAAACGCACCAAAAAAAAAAAAATCCATACTGGAACTTTTTATACACATACCAGACACCAAGTAATAATATTGAAGAACGCGATTTTTTCATGCTCGATTCCAACCAAAATATACCATTGACTGCATTCAACAACCCGAACAGGTTAGGTTGATGATCGTCCTGTGGATTATTTATTGCCCACATTAGGGTACTTTTGCCCTATAAAGAGACTACAAAATCTAAAATTTCGCAGAGGTTCCATCTAAGACCTAATCACATCTCAGGAGGCCTAACAGGTCGACCTATTGTGAAACGATAAACAATACATTTTGGTCTATTATGTATTTTGAAATAATACATGAATGGCAAAAAAAATTATGAAAACAAAGGCTTTCATCCGTATTGTTCATCTGTAATTTAAACTGAAATCAGAGACTTTCAATAAACCGGATCGATGGAATTTCACAACACAGTACATTTCCTCCATATTTCGTCTCCGTTGGCTACACACAGTAGAACTCATCAAGCATTGACAGGGTAATGGCAGACTGGCGTCCAAGTTGAGAACAAAGCAACGCGACGTTGCCACATCTCGTGGAGGTCACAGAGGTGGTCAAACGGTAATATACACTCATGATCTAAGCGCTACCTAGGTTATATACCCGTGAACTAAATTATACAGCATTTTTCACTTGGCAACCAGTATGACCTCCTCCTAAAACTCCTGCCAGGGGTTGGGAAGGATATTTTTTGTTTGACTGAATGAATGATGGCTTACTAACAAGACTAAGGAAGGAGTATGAGGTAAAATTGAAGCCATGGAGGTAGGTGGGGGTAAGATAACGTTAAAAAACATTATGACCTCCGATTCGGAAGTCACAAATCTAGCGGAGGTCATAATGGTAGGAAAAGGACAACGTATGGACGCCACATCACCTGTCAAGTGTATATATATATATATATATATATATATATATATATATATATATATATATATATATATATGTATATATATATATATGTATATATATATACATATATATATATGTTGGGAGGATTTTGACCGTTGATCAATAGTTTAGGATAGGTGTTGATCGATTGTTGAGGCGCGGTCGACCGCGCCTCAACAATCGATCAACACCTATCCTAAACTACATATATATATATATATATATATATATATATATATATATATATATATATATATATATATATATATATATATAATATATATATGTGTGTGTGTGTGTGTGTGTGTGTGTGTGTGTGTGTGTGTGTGTGTGTGTGTGTGTGTGTGTGTGTGTGTGTGTGTGTGTGTGTGTGTGTGTGTGTGTGTGTGTGTGTGTGTGTGTGTGTGTGTGTGTGTGTGTGTGTGTGTGTGTGTGTCTGTGTGTGTGTGTGTGTGTGTGTGTGTGTGTGTGTGTGTGTGTGTGTGTGTGTGTGTGTGTGTGTGTGTGTGTGTGTGTGTGTGTGTGTACATATATACATACATATGTTACAGTAAAACCCCGAAATCCGTCAAAACTAGGTTTAACTAGTTTTCAGATAGTGGAAAGTATTTTCAACTGACGAAAGGCCATTGTGGCAACTAGTATTGACTAGTTGAAACTAGTTTTAACGGATTTCGGGTTCTTACTGCAACATATATACACACACATCTGTTTTAGAAGAATTCAAGTTACCAAACGAACTAATCTTTATTTACAACCCTCGGATCCCAAGTGGATATCAGGAGGGGTTACTACTACTTGATTCTCTAAGGAAGTAATCCCTAGTGAGTAAGATCATCCTGCCAAAGGGTAAACGGGACAGCCTTGGGTAGATCTTACATCTCGGGCTGGGGTAAACATCCCTCTAATAGGGGATTAGTGAAAACCCCAGAAGCAAAACCGAACACCGAGTAAAGAGCGAAATGATCAGACCGAATTCTGATCGTTTCATTGGAGGACAGCTGATCACGTCCACGACGCTGGCAAGGCGGTCGGGCGAAAATCCCCAGCCTAGAATGGCTGTTTGCTTTACTTTACTTTCTGTACTTATGTGCAGTAGAATAAAAAACCCATGTGACAAGGACTTCGCAGACTTTTTGGAATCTACGCACCTTGGAACTAAAAAGAAAAAATCGTGAGGGGGGTGTTGTAAAAAGTTTTTGCTGAGCGAATACAAAGGTGTATTATTCACAGAATAATAAACCAAAAATAAAAAATTCGAGATACGGGCGTCCTGGAAATTTCGACCTCATTTTTCCTCCTTAGAGATGACTGACAGTAACGCCAAGCTTTGGGGTCCAACTAGACCGCAAATGGGAACGACAAACCAAATTTCATTAATTTTGGTTCATGGTGCGAAGTACGGCGTATGGTAGACGGCGGACGGACAGAAATTTTTTATTCCATTTTCGGATTCAACATACTTTGAAACGGAAACCATAAAATTGGGGGGGGGGGGGGGGTAATTTTCTATTAAACCAAAAGAACTATTCATCGTAGGAGAGTGCGGTCGGTCTGAAAATTCTTAGAATAGAACCAAATGTCATTCAAAATTAAAAAAAAAAAGAAGTACTCCCCATTTTGTCCAGAAATTCTGAAACAAAACGTGAGATGAAATCCTAAATTTTGGAGGTAACATTTTTTTCAAAACGCCTCCGCTACGTGATAGAATCGGAAACAAAATAATAAGTGATCATATAGTGACCAACTTTGGTACGAACTAAATCACTCGCGACGAAATCGTGGAAACCCATTTCAAAGAAAAACGGAGTTATTGAAAAATAGTCTATTTCCACCAATACACGAAAAACGCAAAAAACACTGTTATACCGGTTTCGGTGATCAAACCATCGTCAGTAACACACAATAACTGAAGGCATATTGGAGAGGAGACCTTATAGGTCCAATATGCCTTCAGTTATTGTGTGTTACTGACGATGGTTTGATCACCGAAACCGGTATAACAGTGTTTTTTTCGTTTTTCGTGTATTAGTGGAAATAGACTATTTTTCAATAACTCCGTTTTTCTACCAACTTTGGTCGTCGTTGAGATCTTTCTGCCGATTTCGTTCTACAGGTAGGTAATAACAATCTACCTCTGCGTTAGTACATGCTGTGCAGAAGTTGTCACCTTGCCAGTCTGGATAACTATAACGTTTCCTATCAGTAGCGTTTCAAATCAATGATCTTGAAGTGACTGTTATAATATTCTACATAAATTGAACTTTATGGGTAGTAGTAAATAGGTATGCACGAAAGACGCGATGAGAACTGGTACCTACGCAGACATAGACATAGGTAGTCGTAGAAGTAGTGAAACAACAGTAGAACAAGACACAACATGGTAGTTCTTCAGTGGTTAGAGTAATGATCGGATCGAGGATCATATTGGTTTTATATTCGTTATAGGTGTTGGGGAGGAAAGTGTCGGAGCAATCACTGGAAAACGAGGGGAAATGAAATGGGGCCGGTTATGGGTACGGGCTCTCAATGCACAGATTCGTTGTGATTATTGATTGAGGGATCACTCAGCCTCTGATAGGAGTTTAGGAGAATTTCGAATTCTTTCCGAATGGTCAGGCTATGGCGAAGTCAATTGGCCTCAATACGACTGGCTCCGTGTTTTGACCATCAGGCTCGATGGTTTTTAATCTCCCTTCGCAAGTAATAAAATATAATAAAATACCGCCTAATTCAGCTTATCCCCTTGTTCGAACCACTCAGCATCGGTTGTTTAGTTCCCAGAATGAATCTTGATTTTCGGAGGTTTTGGGGATACCGGATTGGAAAACCTTTGATTGAAATGAATGGAATTTCACGCACGATATCATGTTTTGATCAGTTCGCTGTCGAGAGGTTGGTCAAAAGGCAGGTTGATGATGCACAATTCCCGTGATCACGAATCTCACGAAGTAATAAATAATCTTCTCGATCTGTCAACAACGCGTTATTCGAAGGTTTTTCTGGGCACACATAACTTCTCTGTGCAACTTTCTCCATTTGAATTAATTAAATAAAGAGATATGTGTCTCTGGGGATGTTGACTCATTTCATCGCTTGCTCCTTCATTCAAGGTCCTCAGTGGCTAAGAAGGTCCAAGCTCTGGCGGCGAGTTAACCAAAGGATGTCAGTACGATTCCCACTTGAGGGTTTTGTAGTGCATTTTTATTAATCCTATTTTCTTCATTTCTACATAATATGCGCCAAATAATTGATTCTGCCAAATGGAATATCTTATTTATTCACCTACTTATTTGATTACACGGAATTATCACCCCTTTTCTTAATTAATGAAAAATTATTTACAGCCTTGAAACTGATCGAAATTAATGCAACTAGAGATTATTTCTCGCATAATAAATCTAGTTGACGGTTAAATTCTATGTCGACTGGACATAAGCGCTAAGTGCTAAGTATTCATATTTGAAGTTGGAAAAATCACGAAACAACGATAATTAATCACCGATTTTTCCACGGTTAACAACGATACCTAATTATTGTTTCACTACGTGCATTATATTTTGAGTAAACCGGACACAGAATTAGGATGGGCCACACGCCAATAGCACGTAAGTTTGGACGACGGAGTAATTTTAGACGTCAACCAAAGTTCTGGATTGTTTGCTCTCGTCACAATTTGAGTTTGACTTCGATTTGACTACCGTTATCTGTACACTTACCATCTGTAATATATAGTAGTGAAATAATCAAGGATTAATACGCCCCGGTAGGTGGGTACGTAACCAAAAAATAAAGTTTGCCTCACTTGTATTCATTTCCTAGATCTTGAAAATTGATGTTTTAATATTTCCGTCGTTGCTGTAAGGATATGATAACTCCATGAAACTTTCGCTTCTCCTTCCGCGTAGGAAGCGAATTTTCCAACTGATTTTGTGACTCCTGGAGCTCAACTACACTGCTTACAAAATTTCTAACAATTACATTAATGTGTAGGTTATGTATAATTTTTCACGATACTTAATGTCTTTAACTAAATGATGTTGATTTACATGGTAGTTTATTTTACATGGTAGTTTTTAATAGACTCATGATATTATTTAGAGCTATAAGAAAATGTGTGTAGACTTTCTTGCTTGTTTCTGGGCCCAAGGTCAGCACTGGGCCCTGATCTCTGTCGTTTCGAATATGTTTTGCGGATCTCATCAGCCCTTATATTTTTATAATTGCTGTACAATGAACATTTTTTTCATTCGTGACCAAGCCAAGCACTTCTCGTTATGTCCGCTTGGAGTCTGATTCGCTGGCCCGGCTTTCGACGTTAATAATACAAATTTTCAATTTGAAGTTGACTTGCCGGCTGTAGAATTAATGGAAGTGCGCCGTTTTACAAGGGGAGTCAGTAACCAAAAAATAAATCGATTTTTGGGTTTTGGAATTTTTTTAATTTACACTCAGTTTTGAAAATTTTGGTATGTTTCATTCAATAATTATTTCATCAACGGAAACGGTCGTAAATTACAGGATGTGCGCAACCACCGCCGCTGATTCCGGATGAGCAAAAGCCGGGCGGCCTGCACCAAGGCACTACCTATATCTACTCCTTGTACCTGCTTCACTAGTACTACTACAACTAAAACAGCTCAGCCATGGGTATACATACTCAAGATAGCTCGTATGAAAGTTCTCTTCTTGCAACACAAATTAGTCGAAGGTACCCACGACGGTGGACTAGTGGGACGGTCGGGATTGTGAATTTTTCGGCTTACACTGAGAAGTACCTGGTCATCGTTCATCCTACTTTATCATCTTATGATAACGTATTTTCTCGAATATTATACCAAGACGCGGCATTATTCAAATTAGTACAAATTACTGAAGGAAGTAAAAACGGCAAACTTAGAACACTGAGACAGCTGTTAATCTCCTAATTACAGAACAAGGTCAGAAAGCCGAATCGCGAACGTTTTGACGTCTCTAGAAAACGCACGAAAAAAAATCAAAAAAACCGCATAACCTGAACGCTACCTTCTACGATATCCGCTGACATGTTGTGATAACGCAGAGTAGTAATACCTAGCGAAAAAACGTCTGCCAATTCGAGTAGGCCAGGATAGCTTCCTCACTTGAATCACATGAACGTACAGAATAGTTGGGTAGGTTCGTTTTGATACGGGACCATCTGCGATCCAACCCGCGTGTACCTTCAAAATGCCAGCTCTCTACGACTATTTTTCGCGTAGTCTGAAGCGTTACAAGGAAACGGGCAACATTTCATATTCTCGCATGAGCAGACGAAAGTCACAATACGATTCCAATGAAATTTATATGGAACTATCAAAGTATTATTCCTGATCGACCCTCCAAATCTGAACTCATTTCAACGATATTTAAGGTAGCTATGAGCGTTTCAATTATTTCACGTTTGCGCATGCGCAGACGAAACGATTTCCATGATTTTGAAATGGGATCATTTACGCTCTAACCCGCGGGTACCCTCGAAATTTCAGCTCTCTACGACTATTTTTCGCGTAGTTAGGAGCGTTACAAGGAAACTGTCAACATTTCATGTTCGCGCATGAGCAGACGAAAGTTACAGTAAGATTAAAATGGAATTCAATAGGAACTATGAAAGTATTATTCCTGATCGACCCTTCAAGTTTGAGCTCATTTCAACGATAAGTATTTAAGGTAGCTATGGACATTTCAATTATTTCACGTTTGCGCATGCGCAGACGAAAGTTACCGCAATTTTTCGCTCATTTTAGTACGGGACCATCTGTGACTCAACCCGCACCTACCCTCCAAATTTCAGCCCATTTCGACCATTATTTTGGGTAGTTACAAGGAATTACCACAGACAGACAGACACGGAACCAAAAATGTTCCTTGATGTTTAAAACGCAAAATGATAGTGGAAATTTTCATTTTGGAAGACATCATTTTTTTTTTACTCAATCACGAATCCAAGGCTTCCCTACCTTCGGTAGTGAGGAAGCAATAGTAGAGTTAGACGTTTGGCAACGCGGTAAATCGTATCCTTACACAAATAGGCGTTTTTCCCTACACAACGTTTTTCGATACGTTGGTAAATTTTTCTCCGAAAACATAAGAGCCATCAGAGCGCTGATTTTTTCTCACTGTTTGGGAGAATGACTAACTGTGGAACTAAAAATATGGCTTATTATGAGTTTTACCTCTATCTGATAACATAATATCTACTTTGTATCTGCTGGGTATACGTTTCACATTGATGTGTACGTATGTGTGTTGAGCAAAAAGCTGACCGCAAAACAGCACTGAAATAAATTTCAAGGTATGGGGGAAGGAATATGTTCCTTTACACTCATCCGGCAGAAGGAAAAGGAACTTTTCTATATGCACATCCAAGAGCGAGGTGCAAAGCAGCGAGCATGCTACTTCGGCGGTCAAAATAGATTGTAAGGAGTGATGTGGGTATCCTTACAATACATACCAGTGGTCAAGAACCTCAAACCTAATTAGTCAAAATAGCTATCAAACCTTTTTGCGGGTGAGGAAGTTTTGTTGGCGGGTAAAAATTCACAACAGGGTTGTTAAGGGGAGGGGGGGGGGGGGCACATATTTTTTTCACTGAGGATGTAAATGTTTTTTCCCAGTATTGTTTGCTATAACTTTTCTCTCTCGTAACAGAGATTATAGTGCACCGCGCTCTGACTGTTTCTACGCTCTTACATGAGTATACGTACCACACACATCAGTCTGAAACGTACACTTGGTAGATACAAGTAGATATTATGTGATCAGATAGAGTAAAAACTCATAAATGCTAGACCTATCCACACCCCCTCCCCCCTCCCCAATTCTACCCTTTGGATAGTGCATCGGAAGTAATATTTTCTTTTAAAATTAGCGATTATTTTCTTCAAAATTTGCTGAAAGATGAAAAAAAAAAATCAATATTTGGTACATTTTTAATAGCTTCTCACCGGTTTTCCTGCTCCATCGTTGACACGATCGGGCTTTCAAGCTCATTAAGTATAAAACGGAGCACTTCCATTAATTCTACAACGGCAAGTCAACGTCAAATTGAACAACTGTATTATTAACGTAGAAAGCCGGGCCAATGAATCAGACTCCAAGCAGACATAACGAGAAGTGCTTGGCTTGGCCACGAATGAAAAAATATTCACTGTACAGCAATTATAAAAATATAAGGGCTGAGGAGATCAGCAAAACATATTCGAAACGTCAGAGATCAGGGCCCAGTGCTGACCTTGGGCCCAGAAACAAGCAAGGAAGTCTACATACATTTTCTTATAGCCCTAAATAATATTATGATTGTATTAATAAAGTATCATTGCTTGAGCTCCTGGCCCAAACGGACCTCTGGCGCTTTATTGCTTACGTCTCTTTATCGCTTTCGATTATCAATTACCAGGTCTATCAGTAAGTATTGGTCTTTGTAATCGGCAGCACCGCAATCGCCTGTTGGTGAACACGAGTTCACGATAGGAACAGATTCCGGGGGAGACCCTCAAGATGACACTGATATGTGAAATGGCTTAGATACGCCTAGAACTGGTTGTTAATGACAGAGGAATGGGATTACCTTCTTTGGTAATCAATTAATTCCATGCCTATTTGAAAAAAAATGAAAATAAAGGTGGTATGGATGAAGAACTCCCAACTTCTTAAAAAATGCATATATTAGGACGAAAAATAGTGCAATATAATGGGCCCATTTGAATTGATGAATATAAAATGATTTTCTTCCTAATTTTAATTGATTGCAATTCATAATATTTGATAATGTATTTTTAATTTAATGCTTGAAGGAGTCTCTTTATGATGAAAAAACAATGTGTTTCCAGCTGGAATTGAACCGGTGACGATTGAAGAAGTTGTGATGGGCAACCTGTATTCTATCCACTAGACAGACCAAGCTGGCTGGTGAGTTGTTCAAACCTCTTGGCCCTACCTCGACACTCTCCCAAGTCCTTAAGTCCTCAGAAATGCTCCCCTTTTGCACTTAATGGACTCACATATCTTAAAAGTGAATGTTGGGAGGTACTCACAAAGAGGACTTGCAGTTGGGGATCCCCAAATACCTGAATACCAGGCTGATGAGAGCAGCTGCAAAGGAAGGCCAGTAGTTAGGTGGTAGATTCTCCCTGATGTGTAAGTCACCAGTTCACCACTCTCACTCCAGTATGGTAGTCCAAATATACCAAATAATGAACCAGCAAAACTTACTGAGAAGAATGGTGAGAGGATAAACCAGCAAAACTTAGGCTGAGATGAATGGCGGAGGGCAAAAAAGCTTGGGACAGGTCAGCAACAGGACTCAAGACAGAATGGTGACCTGGAGGGGTCAAAAAGGTGGACTCCTAGATAAGGAGCTTGCATAAACCTGTCACTTGAAGAGGTGATGTGCAGATGATCCTTTCTGGAGGTCATTGATCACACACTGAACTTGTCCAACTCACTTGCTTACCAACTAAATGACACTCTCTAAAAATAAATAGGTACCTACACCAATAGGATTTTTAAGAGGTAAATTCCTAATTTTTACATCACCTCAAAGTTTTAAATACTAATTATTTATTGTATGTATGTATTTTCAACACTGGTAATGCAACAATCGTTCCCACCTTACCCACCTTGTTTAAAAAGTATGAAAATGACCCTTTTCATGTAATAATTGAAAATAATGACACTGAAAAACCAAGAATATCATGTATTCATCCAATAGGAGTGGGAAAGCTATTACATGATAAATGATAAATGCAGCGATGTATCAGCCCATATTAAGTCAATAAGAAGTAAAATAGAACGGAACGGACTGAAAGTTGAGTTAGCGAATCCAGTTTATGCCAACAAATTGTTACATACACCGGAAATTAAACAAAGGAAATTCACAGCTTCGATCCCCAGTCATTTAATAAAACGCAGAGGAATAATTCCTGAGTTGACCATTTCATAACTGACGATGATATTAAAAACTCGATTCGAGATGACTCTGGAAAAAGTTAGAAATACTTGAAGTCAAAAGGATGAATAGGAGAGGTTGATGAGTCTGGCGTCCTAAATATAATATGTACCTACCCAATCGATAGTTGTAACTTTCTGGGGGACTTCCTTATGTTCTACTCCATTATGTCCGTTGTGCCGTTGAATCCTTCATTCAGAGAGTTATCCAGTGTGGTAAATGTTTAATATATGAACATAGCCAGGCACAGTGCAAGGTCGAGAAGCGATACGACCGCTGTGGTGATGAACATGATAGTAAGGACTGTGTTAATGTGCAAATGCTCAGAAACACTGTATACTGTGCACAGGACTGTGCTGTACTGTGTACTGTGCTCAGAAACATACTTCAACTAACAGAACGATTGGTCTCCGATTTCAAACCGAAAATTCTAACAGTTGATTGGAATTAGTAATATCTCCTACTCAGAAGCTAGAAACTTCTTGTGAGGATCCTCAGCTTCCAGTGCTACACCGCCCACGTCGACGGACCCTACCAGTTTCCCTCCCATTCAACTCTCGAACAGAACCCACAACCGAAACTGAAGACAACCAAAAAAATCGAAAGGAAATTCACATAGCCCCGCAAGTGAAACAACGCTGCAAAGTCCTTGTCACATGGGTTTATTATTCTGTTGGATATACCTACAGAAATGTTGGCTGTGCATTTATTATTTCTTTCATGTGCAATTATTGAAATGGCTATTTTAGATGTTTTCCAACAATTTTTGCCCAAAAAAAACCAACCCCCCCCCCCCCCCACACCGTCACACCGGCAGTTTTTTTTCTTTTACAGATTATCTTTGATCACTGATTGAGCCATTTGTCTTGAATCACCTGTGAACACTTTTTCTAATGTTATTATACAAATTTATGAAAATTTCAATTTCTCAGGCTTCTGACTCATAAAAAATGAATTTCCGGAGCTTAACCTTCGTTAAAACATCAATTTATTCTACACTCATTGGCCAAAATCAACATAATATTCGACCTTTTCGCCATAAAAAACATGGAAAGTGATACATCACCAGGTCGTGTTCACTAAAACCTCAAAAAAACGTCGAAACCCCTATTTTACACCAATTTTTCTCCCATAACACCCCTGGGTGTATTCCGATCGGGCTGTCGAGCTCTGGACCACAACTAGGACCCACATGTGTTCCCAAATGGGGACCCAACCTCTGGGCGGAGGAACGACGATTTTAGACGAAAATTTAACGCAAATTTAAGGCTGTCACTTCGTTAGAACCTCAAATTTCCACTCTTTGGTCAACATCGACTTCATATTCGGTCTTCTCGACCTAAAAACATGGAAAACGATACCTCAAACGCTCATGTTACTCAAACACGAGAATCATTAAAAAATTACTTATTTCCATACCCATTTTCACTCATAAAACCCCTGGGTGTATTCCGATCGGGCTGCAAAGTTGCGGGACACAACTAGGGCCCAAATGGAGCATGCTGGCGAAGAAACGAATTTTTTAGATACCGAAAATAAAGTACATAACGGAAAAGAAAACATTTTGAGTGGGTGTTATAACAATAATTTTTTGCTGAGCGATTACGTAAGTGTGTTATATTCACAAAATAATAAACCAAAAACCCACGTAACAAGGACTTTGCAGCGTTTCGTTTTATTATTCTGTGAATGTTACACCAACGTAATCGCTCAGCAAATAATAAACCAAAATGCAATGTCCGTCCGCCTCCCGCCGTATCATGCATACCGGCTTCATTTTCGGTCTAAAAAATTCGTTCTTTCGCACACATGCCCCAATTGGGTCCTAATTGTGTCCCAAAACTTTGCAGCTCGATCGGAATATACCCAGGGGTGTTATGAGTGAAAAATGGGTATAAAACTAGGTATGTTTCGTGTTTTAGTAATATGAGCTTTTGAGGTATCGTTTTCCATGTTTTTTTGGGACGAGAAAACCGAATATGAAGTCGATTTTGACCAAAGAGTGGAAAATTGAGGTTCTACCAACGGTTCAGCTCCCAACATTGATTTTTTTATGAGTCAAAAACCTGGGAAATCGTCTGAAATCACCAACGGTTCGCATAATAACACTAGAAAAATCGACAATCGAGACGATTAAATGGCACTAACAACCGGGCAAAGTTGCTAAAAAGGGGTGTTTTTGCCCATTCCTGATGACATTCTATGTACACGCCTCATTATAAATAAAAAATCGAAAATCGAGCAATGATCCCTCCTAGAGAATGGTATTCTCTTTCGGAATCGACAAATAAACTCACAATATCCCTTAAATAACCCTACTGCAACTGAGCGAGGTTTTTGCAATGTACGTTTTCGTCTACATCTGACGAAATTGGAGGTATGACCTGTCTTAATTTAAATATCGAAAAACGAGGATAAGCCCCCACTAAAGAATCGTCTTCTTAATTGGAATCATTCATAAAATTATCGAATACCTCAAACTTTATTCTTATTTCAACCGGGCTAAGTTCCAAATTGTTACAAAATTTTCTAATCTAATTTCAAAGTTTCAAAAGAAGTCACTCCTAGCTTTCCCCCGGTTGAATAGATCCCCGTTGGAAGAATTTCAAAATCACGAAATTACAAGGCGTAGCAAACGGGAAAATTTTCCACTGTGAAAAAGCATACAAATTCAGGGCAGTTATTTTTCGAGGTTCCAGTCAGACAAATCAAGTTTCATTTTTCATTTAGTTCGGATAAATCCAAAAGAAATTCATTGAATTTTTCATTTATTTCGGATAAATCCATAAGAAATTCATCGAAGTTTTTATTGACGTCTACAATTTATGATGAGAAAATTATGGGAAGGGGTTTCGTGTAAAGTATTTAGCTGGTAGGTACACACACGGCTTCAACAGTTTCTTCCTTCAAAAGGCTGGAATTATTTTCGATTTAATCCACCTTTCATCTATATACCGAAGAAAAACACCGCGACAAGTACGTTGGGAGCGATCTAGAAAATTGCATCTCGAAAAGGTCATTAGAATCGCTCGAGTGATCAAAGATCTCGACATCTCGGCCGGCGAGGGCTTTTCAAATATTATTGGGACCAATTTGGAGGGTCCCCTCGGACATAATCATGTTTGCCTTAGCTGTCAGCCGTGGAAATATACAATTACGCTACCCGGGAAATCTCGAGGTAAAACCGCATGCCCATTGACACAATTCATTCCAATTTCGATCATTCAAAACGATGGTTCACCAACCAATAAACCTGTAGTAGAGTTTGTGGTGTCCATTAAGAAAAAGGTAACATACAATTAGCAATTTACGAGTAATTCTTACATGCACAAATTGTACAGAAAATGCTGCAAAGTCCTTGTCACATGGGTTTATTATTCTACTGGATATACGTACAGAAATGTTGGCTGTTCATTTATTGTTTGTTTCATGTGCAATTAATTATTGAAATAGCTATTTCTGATGGTTTCCACCAATTTTGGCCCCCGAAAACACAAATTAGCCCCGGCTTTTTTAAAAGATTATTTTTGATCACCGATAGTACCAATCGATTTTCTTAGTACCATTTAATTGTCTTGATTCACCTGTTGATACTACTTCTAGTGTTATTATAAAAATTTATGGTGATGGTCCCATGTTTTTCACTGATAAAAAATGAATTTCCGGAGCTTAACCTTCGTTACAACCTCAATTCTTCACTCTTCAGTCAAAGTCAACCTAATATTCGGTCTTCTAGCCCTGAAAAACATGGAAAACGATACGTCACAAGCTCATGTTCACTAAAACCTCAAAAATCCTTCGAAAACCCCTATTTTTACACCTATTTTTCTCCCATAACACCCCTGGGTGTATGCCGATCGGGCTGCCGTGTTTCGGAGCACAACTAGGACCCAAATGGGGACTCAAACTGTGTGCGGAAAAACGACGATTTCAGATCAAAATTTACTTAACGTAAATTTAAGGCTGAAACATCGTTAGAACCTCAATTTTCCACTCTTTGGTCAAAATCTACTTCATATTCGGGGTTCTCGTCCTAAAAAACATGGAAAATGGTACCTCAAAAGCTCATGTTACTAAAACACAGCAAGTACATATTAGTATACCCATTTTCACGCATAACACCCCTGGGTATATTCCGATCGGGCTGCAAAGTTTCGGGACGCAAATAGGGCCCAAATGGAGCATGTTTGCGCAAAAATGATTTTTTTTTAGACCAAAAATGAATCCGGTATACGTGATACGGCTGACGGACATTGCATTTTCATAATTGTAAAAGAAAAACATTTGAGGGGGTGTTATGAAATTTTTTGCTGAGCGATTACGTCGGTGTATTATTCACAGAACAATAAACCAAAATACGAGTGTGTTGAATGATTTCACTCCCGTTCTTATATCGGTCCAGCAGTTTGCCCGCAAATCCTTCCACACGCACACATTATATCCAGAAACCACAGAGGGTACTGCAGTCCTAAAACAAAACAGCTTTGATTCATTTCACCTTTTTTAAATGTCTGTTGAAGATTATCTTGAGAAGGCCCATAGGTCACCCGCCAGTAGACGTTTTTCGTGATAATAAGGTTGTGACAGAGTGTGACAGTGAGGGTGGACCTTCGAGAGTCCCTCTGCTAGACCAGCGAGATTATCACCGGTTAAGAAGGTATATCGATTAGGCTTCCACCCACCGAAAAACGACTCGAGAACAGCCGCCCTGTTACAAGGTATTGCCGATATGGTATTGCCGCAGTACTGGAAAGCCAAACGAGGGCGTCTGACAGATTAACCCTGGTTTTGCCTCAGTGTTTTACCACCCCGGGGCAACGATTTTACTCCTATTTCGGGGTGAATTTATTTAGTAAAAACTCCCTCTACCTATATTTTCTTTTCCGTTATCAATGAATGTCTTCAAGAATAAATTACAACTGCATTCTAATTCCAATTAATAATTAATTTTTCCGTAATTTTATTGTTTTTGCCGAGAGCCAAAATTGTGTTTTCATTTGTGTCATGGTATCCTCCCAGAACCACAACCTATACTTATTGTAGACTTAAGTTCTCGCCAAATAAACTCGCAGAAGTGGGGACGAAAGTCGCAGGAGAGTCGATGCACAACCTGGGTCCCTACCATCCTCTACTAGCTAGAGGATGGAGGGAGACGGCCTCCAGGCCTATAAAAACTCGCATCCTTCGCCTTTCTAGCCAATTTACGCTCTCCTTAAGCACACTAATCGAGCACACTATCCAAAAAGAACCTGAGCATGGTGGAGGTCCGCCCGTTGTGCCAGAGCCGGGCACATCCCCTCTCACACCGCTCGTGGAGGATGCGCCAATTTAAATCCATCACAATTTGTATAATTTGTTTTGTATCAAATAGATGTCCTAACTAATTTTCGTTGAAGTGGGTATGTTAATCTCATCATTGTAACACGGGCTTAACTCCTAGCAAAAGATTACCTTAAATCGAGTTGTAGGGCGGAATTCATAGACAAGGCCTGAGTGTGAGTACACGCTCACACTCGCCTAAATGGAGGGTGACCCTCCACTCGGCAGTCCGTATTCATAGTTGAGGGCAGTGGTTCACTCAGCAATTAGGGGCACCCTCAGATTACGTGAGTGGGAGTGCCCACTCAGGGAATGCTCAATTCGTTTTCCCCTTGTTGGTAGCCCTGATCGCACGTTGAGGGGAAGTTTCCCCTGTGTAGGGGTGAAAGGGAAGGGAAAATTCCCACTCACATGCCCCACTGTCCCTGTAACATTTGTGAAAGGTTCTTTGCTTATATTAGTTCTTTGTCGTTTGTCATTCCGTTTCGAGATGGAAAAGAAAATAGTGAATTTCGGGGAGGAGGAGAAGGTACGGGTTAGGCCGCTGGTGATAGCACAGAAAGACATTATGGAAAATAAAAACGCTGCAAATCCCTGCACAACGGTTTATTATTTTGTACAGCTCACAGCTCTCTGCATAGATAACCCGTCTATATAATATGTACACATATGTATACATATTATGTAGATCGCAGACCCTCTATAGGTTAGTACCTAACCCCGTACCTACTCGTTACTAGGTACCTACCTAAATCACGAGTTAAATGTTGCTAAAATAATTGTGTCTATGACAAACAGTAACTAAAATGGCAAAAAGAAACGCAAATAATGAAGTTCTGAAGGGAAATTGTTGACGAGTAGTGAAAAAAGTTGCAAACGTACCTACCAACAAACTCCAGCCCCTTCTACGTAGATGGTATAAGAACCGTTGTGTAATAATTTACTGTTGAGTAATGATTTACCACTGTGTAATAGTAATTTACCCATCAATAATACTTCAACGTTTGTTCAAGTTTCACTACCTATAAACAAACTCCAAAAGAGCCATCATTTTTCAAATGAAATAATATCACAGAACAACCAACTCGACTTCATACTCCAGGTGATACCTAGCAATGATTTTATCTCGGGCCAATTTCCGATTGTTAGCGCGCCCCTGGTGATGAGATTCGGGCTAAATGTATACAATTTCATTCACCCTGCTGTCGAAAATGCCTGTCGGTGCAAATTTCGGGGCCTTACTGTGAACGAACGGCTGGACGTACGATGCCCCGGGTGGTCTTAAAAAACTCGTAAGTTCAAGAACTATTTAAAACCGTAAAAAGATTCACGTAAAAAAAGGTATAGGCGTTCTGAAAATTTCAACCCCTATTTTGAACCCCTAGAGATGACTGACAGGACTGACAGAAGTATTTTTATTGCATTTTCGGATTCTACATAGGTACCTTGAAACGTAAACCATCAAATTTTGAGGATTTTTTTCATGCTCGATTCCAATGGTTCATTACTGAAAATAATAAACTAAAAAAGTGATATGAAGACGATATTTATTTATCCTTTGCTTAAAATTATACTCTTTATTGTAAATGCACATTATAGTCAAAAATGTACATTCTTCTCATCACCCTAATGCGGTTCCAGAATTAGTTAAAGGTGTTCATTTTGTTAAGTTGAAGGTTACGCGAATAACAATTATAAAGAATAACAACATCACCAATAACAATAATAACGAATTAATAATGAATAATAACACCGAATGAACGCGAGCCGCTGTGATGTCATCAGAATGCAAGGTGGGAAGCACTTAAGTGACCTCTCGCCATCACTCAGGATTTTGCACTATTGAGCTGAGGGTGACCCTCAACTCAACGCCATATTTGGTTTATGAAACCTGTTGAGTGGGCCCTTAGAAAGCATACTCAGGGCGCCCTCAAATGTGCCCTCAAATCACAACTATGAATCGCGCTGAGTGCATGGTGCCCCTTATCGATCAACTTAAGGGCGCACTCACACTCAAATTATGACTATGAATTCCGCCCGTAGTGTTTGGATTATTATAGTGCATACCTCATGTTATAGTTTATACCTCAATTATTATAGTGTATACCTCATGTAATATGTAAATAATTAAAAAATAAACACAACAACAAAAAATTCGCCATAGGTACTACTTCGGCTTTCAATCATCGTAACTTATCTACCAATCGGTCAGCCTTTTTATAGGGACGCCCCTTGGAAGCTACGCTTCCTATACAGGTTGGGTCCATCGGTTGTCCTGCTGGAATAGGAAATTATATTTCTCGGTGAACGGTTACATCAGTCTTCGTTCAGTCTTCGTCGGGGCAACATCTACTGTGTTTACTTGATAGTGACTCTACTACGTTCCGGTCTCTTCGTGTTGTTATCTGGAACTTTGTTGTCATGGATTGCGCGAAGTGTACAAGAGAACTCTCTTCTCCTAAAAAAACTGCTAAATGTTCGATTTGTAAATTAGCTTACCACCCCGCATGTACAAGATTGAGAACTGCGGATAATTATAGAAAGTTGAAGTTGGAATTGAGAGAGAAGTGGAAGTGTGACAAGTGTAGTCGTTCCAGTGCTACGTTTGATGGTGAGGATGATGAAGCGGGTTCGGACGCTAAAGAAGAGGAAAATGAAGGTCCGTCTCTCTCTGATATGGATAAGAAGTTGGATAAGGTGATTGGTGGCTTTGATGATTTTAAGAAGCAATTAGTCGGTATGGAAGGGGCGATGGATTTTTTCAACCAAAAATTTGAAGAGATGAAGAATTCTATTGACCTTTTCAAACAAAATATCAATGAAGTTCTTGAATCGAATCACAAACTTCAGGTGCAAAATGCTCAGCTGAGGAAGGAGGTTGAATTTATGCAAGTGAAAATGAACTCTTTGGACCAGTCTCTACTTCGTTCCACAATTGAGATAAAAGGTATTCCTGAGTTGGAGAATGAGGATTTGGAAAAGGTGATACAATCTCTCGCGAATAAAATTGGGATCCCGGAGGAGCAACGGAATTTTGTATCGTTCTATCGTGTAAGGAACACTATGGGGAAAGACAGAAATACCGCCCTGCAAGTTAACTCGGGTCTCATAATTCTGGAGCTGTCAAATGTTAACGAAAAACTAATTTGGATTAAACAAAGGAGGATGCTTCGGAATTTGTCTGCCAGGGATCTATGTTCGTCATTTACTGATTCACGAATTTTCATCAATGAAAGATTGACTGCATACAATGGTCGCTTGTTTGGTTGTGCAAGGAGATTTGCTAAGGAATACCAGTATAAGTTCGCTTGGACTTCAAATGGCCGTATTTTCTTGAAAAAGGATGATACATCGGGTTCTCGGGTGATCCTCGTCACGGATGTGAATCAACTTGCTGGATTGGACGTGTCTAACCGAGTGAACTTTGGAAGATCTGCTGACACCTCTCAGGCTCTTCCAGTTCCCTAATCGGCAACACAATCCCACTGGTTTTGTTTTGAGTAAATTTTTCTTTTGTTGTTATTTATGGCCAGGGACTTAGGAACCACTTTAGAATCGTATAATGTTGTTGAAACGTATACATGTGATATTGTTGATAGCGTTGAACAAGAGCTCAGTAACTTGCACGGATTAAATGTCTTATCACAGAACATTCGTAGTCTGAAAAAAAGGTTTGATGAATTCTGTTGTTTTATGAAATCTATTAAGTTTAGTATACATATTATAGTCTTGAGTGAAACATGGAATAGGGATCTTGCTGAGTATAAAATCGAAGGATATAATGCGTTCTTCAGTAGCAATCATGTTAATCAATCTGAGGGGGTTGTTGTTTACGTACGTAAGGATTTAGAAATTAGAGAGGTTCTTCTTGATTCAATTGATAGTTGCAATGCGGTTTCAGTCAGCTTTGTATATAAGGGAAACTTATCCTTGATTACTGGAGTTTATAGATCTCCTGAGAGGGATCTGGAGACATTTTTTGACTGTTTGGATGAGCATTTGACAAGGACATCAATGACAGGGGTTAGAATTTTTTGTGGTGATATTAATATTAATACCATGTCCCCAAACAGGAATCATTCTTCCAACTATTTGAATATATTAGCTAAACATGGATTCGTATCGTTGATAAATACCGTCACACGTCCTTCCTCTAATACATGTCTTGACCATATATTTGTTCAGGGCTTAGAGGTCGCAAGTATGAAAGGGTTGGTTTACTTCGGTGATTTCACCGATCATCATATGATCCTTGCAAATTTAAATTACATAGTTACTGAAGATGGGAGTAGGGAAGCTACTAAGACTAAAGTAGAGAAGACTGTTGTTAAATATGATGAATTAAAGAGATGTTTGATTTCTGAAAAGTGGGAAGCTACATATTCTAAAGTGGATGTTGATCAAGCAGTATCTTGTTTCATGAGTACTTTTAATGACCATATCACTCGATGTTCCGTGAATGTGGTTGTTAGGAGCAAGCTTAGGCCACTAAAGCCATGGATAACTAAAGGAATCATAATCTCTATTCGAGCAAGAGAAAAAATAAGAGTTAAGTCAAAGAAAAATCCTTGTAATCCCGATTTGGCGGAAAACTATGTGAAGTATAGAAATTTATTAAATTTGATAATTAAAAAAGCGAAAATATTGTATTTTAAAACTAAGATTGAGGAGGCGAAAGGGAATCCAAAACTAGTTTGGGATAACATAAAAATTGCGGCCAATGTCGAAATTTCCAAAGCTAATGGTATTTTTTCATTAACTCGGTCTGATGGTAGTAAGGTTACAGATCAATCTGAGATGTGTAATGATTTTAATGGTTTTTTTGCCGAAATTGGGCCTAGTATTTTGAATGAAATACGTTCACCTCCGATTTCTTCACTTGTTAATCTAAAAGAAAGATCTGTGCCTTTTTGTTCTCCTCAGTCGTCTTTGTTTTTATCTCCAGTTACGTCATCCGAAATTCAAATTCTTCTAGCCAAACTAAAATCAAGTTGTTCCTTTTATTGGAAAAATATCACTAATACTGTTCTGAAGAATGTCTCTGAATGGATATCCATCCCTCTTGCTTTTATATTCAATTTAGTTTTTCAAACAGGTAAATTCCCTTCTCTTTTCAAAAATACAGTCGTTATTCCCCTTTTTAAAAGTGGGAATAAAAGTAGTACTTCTAATTACAGACCAATCGCTCTTACTTATACATTAGCTAAAATTCTAGAAAAATGTTTGAAGAAAAGAATAGTAGAATTTTTAGAGTATCACAATATTTTTTCGAGGAGGCAGTTTGGGTTTCGTAGGGGTCTCAGTACGGAGAGCGCATTATTTGAATTGAATAATTTAATTAGTCGCAAATGTGATGAAGGTTATCATGTGTTGGGTATATTCTTAGATGTAAAGAAAGCATTTGACTGTGTACAACATGAAAATTTATTGAAGAAGCTGTATATTTATGGTATTCGTGGGCTACCTTTGAAAATTATTGAGTCCTACTTAACTGGCCGTACTCAAGTCACAAGGCTTGGATGTGATGTATTCAGCAATCCTAGGGATGTTGTATGTGGAGTTCCCCAGGGTACTGTCCTGGGTCCAATTCTGTTTATATTATATATAAATGATCTTTTCAATATCGGAATTTCTGGGGAAATGTTTGGGTACGCGGATGATACCGCCTTCGTAATGTGGCACAAAAATTTTGAGACCCTGTTGAACATTGCAAGTTCAGATTTGCGTTTGATAAGACAGTGGTTTGATTTGAATTTACTTTGCCTAAATCTTGAAAAAACCCACAGTATCCATTTCAGAATTTCTGAAAGAGTTAAGTCTGAAGGTGCAATAAGGTTACATGACGGATTTGACTTGTTCCTGTCCTCTGTTGCCTTTTGTCAATAATGTAAAATATTTAGGTATAATTTTTGATCACAATCTGAACTTTAAGCTCCACATTACCACATTGGTTGGAAGACTCCGCAAGTTATTTCATGTTTTTAAAGTTGTTCGGGACATCCTTCCAAAAAATCTATTGCGCACTCTGTATTATGGTCTGGCGTATTCCCTACTGAAATATGGTATAGTGGTTTGGGGAGGTACTTTTAAGTCTTACCTAAAACCACTAAAAACAGTGCAGAATGGTTTGATTAAAGTTTTGTTGAATAAGCCATATAGGGCTCCTACAGAATTTTTGTACAAGGAATTCCAAGTGTGCAATGTGGAGAATATATTTATCACGGAAGCTTGTTTGATGCTATATAGAAGTGGGATTAGCAGTGAACATGTGGGGAAAG
Organism: Leptopterna dolabrata; assembly: GCA_954871275.1. NCBI lineage: Eukaryota > Metazoa > Arthropoda > Insecta > Hemiptera > Miridae > Leptopterna > Leptopterna dolabrata. Next base: position 5,006,948 of record OX940974.1, on the reverse strand, counting down.
TTTCATATACGAGAAATGCAGTGAAATCCAATATCTCTCTTCCCAGAGTGAATACTGATTTCTATAAACGAAACTCCTACGTTAGGGCTTTGTATTTGCTCTGGAAACATAATGTTAATTTTAAAGATATTCGGAGCATAAAAGTTTTTAAAAACCTTTTGGCCAAAATTGTTAATACTGACTTGATAGTTTTATAATTCATTACAGGTTGCAATTCTGTTTTTATTTCTGGGATCTCATCAGTATTTTATTTTTCTCTCTTTTTTCTATTTTCCTTGTAGGTAGGTACCTCTTTTCATTTTTGTTAGCTTTTGACCTCAGTTGATATTTATTTTTGATTTATTTGTTTTTATTCGCATAAGCAAGTATCTGTGCTCGAGCAAATGAAGAATTTTTGATTTACCCTTTTTTGAGCGAATGACTCCACCGCAGGCCACAAGTCATTGACTTATTCTCGCGGTGGGCAAAAAAGATTATTAATTATTTACTCTGTTAAGAGCACCTTCATGTGAAGTATATTTTATTTATTTATTTTTCATTTACACTTGACTATAAGTGATTGATTTCTTTGATTATTATTTGTAAACTTTTCTTTTTTTTGCCAATAAATCTCTCTCACTCTCTCTATCTCTCTCTCTCTACATCTGCCATTCCAAGGACTACGAAACCACTGATTTTCAATAGCTCGAGAATCGAACAGTGATTCTCCAACGAAGAATTCAGATGGCACCTAGTGGGCATGCAAATAATACGTTTATTTTATTATGTGACACCGTTGCTGCACACAAGTGAAAACAGCACACTCGTAGCCACGGTCAGATATCGTCTGGATGGATTCATATTGTGCTAAAAACGAAAAGAATCGAAAAACTACTCAAAAGTTTCATGGGTAGTGTAGTGATTGAGGAGGAGACAGACTAGTCGATCGCTTTGATTGAGAATGGTTATGTAATTATTGGCACTCGGCTCTTTTATAGCCCCCTGACATGACCAGAGGGGGGTCGGGGGGTCCCCACTCTGAGAGGATACATGTCTACACATAATAGTGTAGGTTGTGGAGGAGCAGCCGATCACAACACTGCTCCCGCCAGAATTTAAGTAACGTATTTAGTTAAATTTTGTTCTTCGTGCCGTTGCGGTGGCGGTTGTCGGGCGTGGGAGGTGCGTGTGCTGGTTGCGGTGGTTGCGGTGGTCCGTTGTGGCTGTCCGGGTCGTTTTCGTTGGGGGCGGTACGTTTGCGGCGTATGAAGAGCCGGGATGTAGGTTGAGTGCGTGGGTACGGCCGCGGCGGCTGTTTTTGCGGGCGCCAGGTGCATGGGGTGCGGCATTTTTGTGCTCGGGGTCCCATGTGCGGCGGTAGAAACACGAGCCGTTCGTCGCGCGGCGTGTGGTCGGTCGTGGCTGCGTCGGCGGTCGCTGTTGTCGTCTGTTCGAATCACACGAACCTCTTCGGTGACGGTAGCCACTCGAGGAGGGGGGGTGACGGGTATGAGGCGATCGGCGAGAGCAGCGAGTTTCGTAGGATCGGGTTCGTCGTGCGCCGCGAGGTGAAGGCTGTCTAGAAGGGCTCGCAGAAAAAGCTGCCAGTTGAGCGGGGTCGAGGTGTCGGCCGGGGGTGCTCTACGGGCGAGAACTGACGGTAGCTCGTCGTCGGAAGTCGGTTTGGTGTAAGGCGGTGAGCCGGGAGCCGTCGGACTGTGCGTGTGCGGTCAGAGGGCGAGTTTTCGATAACCGGTAGCTGTTGTCGTTCGATGATGCCAGCCGCTAGTAATTCGCCGAAATGGGCCGACGCTTTCGCGTTCAGGTCCGGTCATATTCGGCGAAGTTTCGCGTGGCATGGAGGTCCCTTCGTGACGATGTGATGTTCTACGCGTTGCGGTGTGTCGGCCGGGAGGGCTGTACGGAGTCGGCGGGCGAGGACTGACGGATTCTCGTGCTCGGAAGTCGGTTGGGGTCGGCGTAGAGGTCCGCTTGTCGGGGCTCGAGGGTGAGGAAGGCGCGGGCGAATTTAGCATGCGGCGTCGTGAGGCCTTCGTGAGTCAATGTGATCTCGAGTTGGGCGAATCAGACGTGCGGGAATGCGGGGTCGTACGGCCGGAGCTGGAGCGTTGATGTCGGTGGAGTTGTTTCTGCGGGTGTCGGTGGTGTCGGGTCCGTTTTTTCGTTCTCTTTGTAGGCGCCAGTCCCGGAGAGGTGTCGTCTGGAAGTGTGTCTCTCGCAGGCGTCCGTGAGCGTTATATAGAAAACGCGGGGTAGGGCGGTGAAGCGGGGAGTCGCTGCGGTCTCCGTTGACGCTGGCGTCGGGGTGGGGCGGCGCTGTGGGGCGTCGGAGTGGGGCGCGTGTGCCGGGCGTAGTGCTGCGGAGGTGGGGCTCGTCGCAGACGGTCGGCGGGCGCTGAGCGGCGTTGTTCGTCGTCGGAAGTCGCTGTCGTCGCACCGCGGTCGCAGACGGCGGGCGGAGGCTGTGCGCTGCGTGTCACCACTCAGGGTCACCAGTGTAGTGATTGAGGAGGAGACAGACGAGTCAATCGCTTTGATTGAGAATGGTTATGTAATTATTGGCACTCGGCTCTTTTATAGCCCCCTGACATGATCAGAGGGGGGTCGGGGGGTCCCCACTCTGAGAGGATACATGTCCACACATAATAGTGTAGGTTGTGGAGGAGCAGCCGATCACAACAGGTAGCAAAACATTTTGGACCGTCAAAATAGCGTATTTTCTCCGAAAATTCTATAAAAACCACTGAAAATGCTCAGTAACTAGTGTAAATAGGGGACGTTACCTCGATATTTTACTCATATAATTAATTGTTATACTGCATGACTGCAACTTTGCTCGCAAATAAAAAGGAAAAACACTTCTAATTATTACACAAAGGTTTATTATTTACTTGTATGGATGCCACTTCTGCGTAGATCACTGTTTTCTATGGCCAGTATCTACCCCTTCGTACTCCCCATAGGAAACCGTTAAATCGAGTAGTGGATACGGCCTGGCAATCACAGTTTCACAAATATGCGGTGGATTCAAGAATTGAAATCATTTGCTGTTATTCAAGTTAAAAAAGTCCGATCAGAAAAATCCACAACAGCCATCATTCTTCATATGAAATAATATCACGGAACCAACAACTCGATTTCTTAAAGCCATGCGTGATTATAATCAGGATTTCCCCATCACTAATATCTGGGCTGGATGTAAACCAATCATTCACACACATGTTAACGAAGCCAAAATTCAGGGCATTACTGTGAACGAACAGCTGGACGTAAAATGATACATGTGGTCTAACTAAAAATGCCGCCAATAATTACGCAATGGTTTATTATTTACCTGTATAGATTCCCCTTTTGCGTAGATTACTGTTTTCTGTGGTCAATACCTACACTCGTGCTTCCCGCAGGGAAGTCCAAAATCGAGTACTGAAGCCACCCAGGCAATCACATTTCATAACTATTAGGTGGAGTCAAGAATTCTACCATTCAAAATTATGTGTTGTTATTCATGATGCATAAGGTTTGTTCAAACTGAAACAGTACAGCTATCAACTGAATTCAAAATAACCATCATTCTTCAAATGAAATAATATCTCGGAACAACCAACTCGATTTCATACAGCCATGCGCGATTATAATCAGGTGTTCCCTTGCGATTATAATCTGAGCCGGATTTATACCGCTTCATTCACGATTATGTTGACGAAGCTTTTCGGTGCAAACGAACGGCTGGACGAAAAATGCTCCGGGTGGTCTCAAAAAATGCTCAAGTTCGAGAACAATTTAAAAACGTTTAAAAAAAACTATACCCTTTTATTGAAAGTTTTAGAGTACTGGACTCCAAATCGGGAACGAGAAATCGGAAACAAACGAAATTTCATTAATTTTGGTTCATGCAACTAAGAAAAGTGCGAAGTACGGCGGACGGACAGGAATTTTTTGTTCCATTTTCGAATACTACGTACCTCGAAATGGACCCGATCTAATTCAAATGGGGGAGGGATCCCCTCACCCATTTCATATCCGATTCCAAATATTGAAAATAATGAACCAAAAGCAGTAATAAACTACCTACCTTTCCAGTTGGCTCGTATACATTTTAAAAATGGTTGATATACTTGGACTCCAATAAAATTCTATTTTCTATAGTTTATAGCAGAACAGCTATAAACTGCTGGTGCGTTTTTTCAAAAATTAAACAGGCCACTTTTATATAAATCAAGGTAGAAAAATCAGAAACCTTTAATAAAAAGTGCAATAGAGGCTTTTAATTAGCCTGCTTGTGGGTAACAGGGCTCAAATCCTTCCAAGTGCTTCTTTGATAATAATATCCAGGTTCCAGCTCATTTATCTCGAAATGGAGTCAAAGTGGATGAAGGATAACATAGAGTTGGAGAAGGGAGTTACATGGAAATCTATGCAAATTATATAGGTAACCTACCCGTCTGGAACAATGAGTTCATCAGAATGAGATTAAACATGGAGGATGATTAAGTCTATTGTAGTCCTATTGGAAATCGGCGAACGACGTAAGCTGGGGCGTTGCTGGAGTGGTGGAGGGAAATGGGAGAAAACTGGCCATTGAGGGAAACGCGTGAGCCAGAAATTTCGCTACAATTAATTTCTTTTTCATTTCTTATCAGTAGCTGAGCCCAAAAATCCAACTGACAACATTCAGCTGAGCTGAAAGCGCATCCTTTTAGCAAATTTTCAAAGGAAATTACAGTGAGTCCAAAATTCTTAGTACCTATATGAATTTTGTATACTATTCCGTTTCGAGCATACTTAGGTATACATAATTATAATTTGTAATTTGGATGCACAAAAGTGGACAAACTGTTAGACCATATATAGTAAAGTAACATAATATTACATAAACATATGTCATTCAGTGGAAAAGAGGATTTTGGACACAGGATCTTGTATCCCAATAGGTGAACCTAACAGCTTGATGGAGCTTTACTTTCTGGTGGTCGTGGAAACGCAGCTTTATCCTATTTATTTTAGCCTCTACACCATACGATACATTATTGGAAAGCATTCGATCCCTACTCTATCATCCCAGGGTTCTATTGAAGATGCAGGATGAATAGTAAATTCTTTACGACAATATTGGTATTTAAAAATAATTATTCACCTTCGTAGGTAGGTAAAGGTACCAAAGTATGGCACATAGCTTACTCGTAACCACTGAGAACATGATCGCAATGACACCTGATGAATATTCAAATCCATCCATAAACTCAAATCAGTGTAAATGTGAAGGGCGATAAAAGTTATCACGATGGCGCAGGTGCAGACAAAAATTATTACACGATACTTTTGAAATTCACATTCCACCGCATTCCGGCTGCTTAGAAGATTTGTGAATCAAAGTGCAAGTGTTGAAGAAAAAGAACAGGGGGAACGTATTGGGGCAATCATTTTTGAAAGTGATAGCTACCATGATTTATAAGAGGGGAGATGTACGGCGCTTGTCAAGATAAAACGAATTTACAGTCTTTCCTCCTTTCTATGTGCATTAATGCGGGCTTCAAGACCATTCAGGCTGTTCCAAGATTATTCCAAGGATCACAATTCTCTGGAATATAAAGTTTAAACGTATAGGTATTAATGAGATCGAGAAATAGTCGAAACATGGAAGCGTATTCCCTTGATCCAACGATATATTCTCAAGCTTGAACATTAATTCCACCCGCAACTATTTCCCCCTCCTACCATCATAACACCTCACTTCGAAACTCTAAGCGAGTCGTTCGTCAAAACATATTGTGTCTATACAGCGTGGTGCATAACTGGCCGCAACAGTCAAAAAGCCTTGTTGCTTCGAATTTTGCACCACTGTTTGTTTTAAGTTGGTGATGCATTTATTCGATGAAACAACAGGAAAGCGTTAAAAGACTCACCCCCCCCCCCCCCCCCGCAATCTAACGTTACTTTTTTTTCGTGTTGACGCTGTTTCCTTCAAATTAACCTTTGGTAATGAGCGACGTTGTAGGTAATTCTGGATTTTCGTTTATTATTCGGTGAATAATAGACCTATGCATTCGCTCAGCGAAAAAATTGTATAGCACCCCCTCAAAAATTTTTCTTTCAAGTGCGCCGTGTCATCCGCATCTACCTTATTTTCGGTCTAAAAAATTCGTCCCTTCGCACACAGGCTCCATTTGGGCCCTGGTTGTGTCCCAGAACTTTGCAGCCCGATCGGAATATACCCAAGGGTGTTATGGGGGAAAAATGGAGGTTAAAATGGGTTTTTTAAATTTTGTTAATTTAGTTACTAGTTAGATCATTTTGTAGGTTTATTTGTGGGTAGAAGTTCGGCTTTTTTTTTTTAATTTTATGCCTTTTGGTTTTAGTACATTTCTAGATTGTTAAGAATTTATTGAATCTACGAATTCACTATCTTTGTACTCACTTCCTGTCTATGTTTTCCGTTTTTCATTTTTCTTTCTTATTAGTTCAATAAATCGATGAGGGCTTGAATATGGATTTGGTTCCTATTGATCGCAAAACCCATGTCCTTTCCTCATTATTCAGTTTTGGTAACATCTTGTCCCATTTCGTAGGTAGTACACACTTTATCAAAATTTCAAATCTCCATCTAGGTTTCTTTTCCAGGTTATTAATATCAGTTCTCCTTCCCGATAATTTTTTTTCCTCTTGGTTAAAAACCACATATCTTTATTATAGGATTTTTCGCTACATTTTCAAGAGAAGTTAGGTTTTATTTTTGTGTTTCCATATAGTAATTATAAATGTGATCACCTCCTACCATGTTGCCATAGGCTGCTAATGTCAGCTTGGCAGCTCTTCTCATAAAATCCTGAGCTCAAGTAAATTTTGGGGTATTCAATTTGTCGGGGGGGGGGGGGGGGGGCGAACTTTTGTGAACATTCTTGTCCTTTGTGATGGACCTCGGTGTTTTCGGGAGCTAGTGAGCCTTGATCTGTTCTTTGGGATCTTGGCTTATTCCCTCACGAATCCACCGTGGCCAATGATAGTGCTTTGGGATAAGATCGATCCTTCGGGAATTATTGCCCGATTGATCTCCCTTTTCCCCTTGGCGATGTAAGGACTGTTTCCATTTTCAAAGGGAAAGGGAGTTGTATCAGGGGGATTCTAGAGTCTGAATAATGATACTCCATCATTTTTGGAGTTTTGCTTAATTGATCTCAGGTCTTGTAGTGGAGTTCTAGGAAGCAAGGTAAGTCAACGATTGCACTTCTACACGTTGGTCTAGGTCAGTTTTCAGGGTAGGTTTACTCCCGACGTGGAGGATCCGTCGCCCATAATCGAATGATCACCTGATAGACATTTGAAATGTAGAAACTTGAAGTAGGTACACTGTTAGAAATTGGGACAAGAAGAGCTTGACGGAGCTGCGAGACCGACGATGGTATGGGAGTCACTTGCTTTTTGATTTTTGGGTTGGTGTGAGAGTAGCTCTACCTCGATTTTTTTTTGTGTAAACGAAAAATTATTATTTAGTTTACCGTTTCTTTTCTCTTTTATGGGAGGGAAACAGTTGGTGAAACGCCCCCTTTAGGTTAATAAGGTAAAGATAGGTAATTCCATTTTTCTTAGTGTTTCAGTTCTTAGACATGTTAGTTAGAAGTTTGCATTTAATTCCCGTGATTCAGGGAAAGATAGGAGTACGGTAGGGTGGAGGGGTTTAGCGAGGGTGGCTTCGGGGGTTTCCCTCCGAAATGGGGTGAAAACCCCGATCAAAACCATCTCTGCTCTACCAGAACTCCCCGCCTCGTAACAGTTACATGAGCTTATGAGGTTCGTTTTCCATGTTTTTTGGGACGAGGAGACCGAATATGAAGTCGATTTTGACCAAAGAGTCGAAAATTGAGGTTCTAACGAAGTTTCCGCCTTAAATTTACGTGAAAATTAGGTCTAAAATCGTCGTTCTTCCTCAAAAAGTTTGGGTCCCCATTTGGGAACACATTTGGATCCTAGTTGTGCTCCAAAGCTCGGCAGCCCGATCGGAATACACCCCGGGGTGTGAAGGTTGAAAAATTGGTGTAAAGTAGGGTTTTTTGATGTTTTTTGAAGTCTAGTGAACATGGGCTTGTGAGGCATCGTTTTCGATGTTTTTTTTAGGGTGAGAAGACCGAATATAAAATAGATTTTGACGAAAGAGTGAAAAACTGAGGTTGTAAGGAAAAATTCAGCTCCTAAGATTAATTTTTTATAGGTCAAAAACCTGGTAAACTGTCTGAAATCACCATAAATGTGTATAATAACACTATAAGTAGTATCAGCAGGTAAATAAAGATAATTAAATGGCACTATCAATGACCAAAGCTAATTTGCCAAAAATAGGAGCCTAATTCGTGTTTTTTGGGAGCCAAATATGGTGGAAACCATCAAAAATAGCCATTTCAATTATTGCACATGAAAGAAACGATAAATGAACAGCCAACATTTCTGTGGGCATGTCATGTAGAATACTAAACCCATGTGACAAGGACTTCGCAGCGTTTTCATTTTCCTGTTATTGGGTAAATTGATTCTCAGGATTTTTTCTGTATATTTTGAAGATTTTTTGTGTGTATTTTCCATACATAAAAACATCATTTTGGAGATTTCATTTAGTAACTATTTTGAATTCCAAGTTATCAAAGATTAATTTGGAAGAAACAGAGACAACATGAGAAAAAAAAGACCATCTGAAGGGGGATTTGAGTGTTTTAAGCTTTCCTGTGTTGCGTCGAATAATACAGCACTTACTTGAAACACACTGAAAAAAACCCCATAGGACTTGGGTCAGGAGACTAAATTCAAGCCATATCCAATTTCTTCAAAGTAAACTACGAGAATCTACTCGTATTAGATATACTGTTACAAATAACTAGTTCTATAGTTGATTTCGCTGGAACAGTATTCTCCCTGAATGCAAGTTTCGATTGGCAGGTTCTTCCGGACCACTAGGGATCACTACGCCATCAGGCAAAAATCAGGCGCATTGCATTTATCTGCTCATATTCGCTTTCCCATTAGGAAATGGAAAACTGATGACGGCAACTGGGAAATGTTTCGCGAATGTTTGAGGGATACTCATAGTTCGGATCTCACTATCTCCTATTCCAGTTTAATGTTTAATATTGATATATGACCAGTGGTAGGTCAACTCCAAAATTGAAACCTTACTCTTCGGCGTGTACAGGGGCACGGTGGTGGACAAATGATTGCCAATTATTGTAATGAGCGCGAAGCTGCGGCAAGGCAATACAACGACCTCCGAAATCGTATACATATCGTAAATTATAATGACAAAGCTGAAGCACTTCGCAAATCAGTGGGCAGAGCCAAACGCGTATCGTGAAAGGGCTATCAAGTTCCTTCACTAAATTTACACAAAACAAATTTGGAGAAATTTCGAGTCCTTGAAAAATAGGAAAACTGGTAATGCAGTTCAATTAAAGCCTGATGAATGGGTACACGATTTATCACATATTCATGTGCCAACTTTCGTACCTAATGTAACACATTTTGCTTCCGAGTCTGCGAAGCAGCGGAAGCCTTGTTTGTGTTCACTTTCGTGAGCCAAAAATGTTTGTCTTCAGAAATCAAAATTTCCACTTGCATTTTGCGTTTCAAAGCCTACTGAACAAATTTGGTTCCGTGTCTGTCGGTCTGTGGGTCTGTGAGTCTGTGGGTCTGTGAGTCTGTCTGTCCGCATTTCCTTGTTACAGCCATAACTTCCACGATTTTGAATTGATTCAGCTCAAATTTTGAGGGATGGTGCGGATAAGGCCCCTCGAGGTCCCATACAAATTTCAACATGATTGATCCAGCGGTACGCCCTGCGCATGCGCTAACGTTAAATTCAACAAACACGCATAACTTTCACAATTTTGATTCAATTTCGCTCAAATTTTCAAGGGTTGTTTGGACAAGGCCTAGTGAGTTCCAGTATGAATTTCAGCATAATCGGACCCTCGGTGCGCTCTGCGCATGCGCTGGCGTGAAATAGATTCAATTTCCTTGTTACAGCCGTAGTAACCAAAGATTTCACCCAATTTCAATGTAATTCTTAGGGATTAAGCGGGTAGGGCCCATTGAGGTCCCATATGAATTTCAACATGATAGAGCCAGCGGTTCGCCCTGCGCATGCGCTAACGTGAAATTCTTCAAACACGCATAACTTTCGCAATTATGTATAATGGACGTAATGTATTATGGACGTAATGTTATGTAATATGTATATTTCATGTAATGTTATGTAATGTTATGTTATGTAATGTAATGCTATGTAATATGTATATTTCACGTTATGTAATGTTATGTAATGTAATGTAATGTATAATGGGTCACTCTGATTGTGACGAGGAAGCTCCTGTGCCATCACCTTGGCAGTGTATTTTCTCTGTTGATTATAACATTGAATTCACTGAATCCAATCCGTTCACACAACATGAACTCAAATTCGCTATGAAAACGCTGCAAATTATCACACAACGGTTTATTATTTGCCTATAGATGCCGCTTCTGTGTAGATCACTGTTTTCTGCAGTCAACACCTACCCTCTCGTGCTCCCCCCAGGGAAGTCCAAAATTCGAGTACTGAAGCCGGCCGGGGATCGAAAGTTACATAAATAATCGGTGGATTCAACTATCATTGATTATTTGTTGTTATTCAGGAAGCATAACGTTTGTTCACGTCACAAAAGTTGGTACCTATCAACATAATCCAAAATAACCTTCATTCATCAAAAATGAACTAATATCACGGAACAAACAACTCGACTTAATACAGCCATCCGTGATTATAATCAGGTGTTACCTTGCAATGATATCTCGGCTGGATGTTTACCGTTGCACTCACGATCATGTTGACGGTGGCCTCAAAAAATTCTCAAGTTTGATTTCAATTTAAAACACGGAAAACACAAGCACACCTCACAAGCTCATGTTCACTGAAACCTCAACAAAAAAAAACCTCGGAAACCTATTTTTACACCCATTTTTCACCCATAAGACCCCTGGGTGTATTCCGATAGGCCTGCCGAGCTTTGGAGCACAACTAGGTCCCAAACAGAGCCTGTGTGCGAAAGGTTGACGATTTTACAACGAAATTTAAGGTAAATAAGGCCTCAATTCTTCGCTCACTGGTAAAAATCAACTTCATGTTCGGTCTCGTCGCCCTAAAAATCATGGAAAAAGAAACTTCACAAGCTCATGTTACTAAAACACCAAAAAACAACTATATTTACGCAAGTTTCACACCCATTTTTCACTCATAAGACCCTTGGGTATATTCCCATCAGGCTGCAAAGTTTTGGGATACAACTAGGGCCCAAACTGAGCCTGTGTGCAAAAGAAAGAATTTTTTTTAGACCGAAAATAAAGGTAGATATGGATGATACGGCGTACGACGGACGGATATTGCATTTTTGGAAACCACGCACTTCGAAACGTAAACGAAAAAAAAAAAATTGAGGGGGTATTCAAAAATATTTCTGCTGAGCGAATACATAGGCGTATCAATAAACCAAAATCGCAATAATACCTCTCCAGGATTGGATAAAATAATCTATCCCATTCTATTTCATCTTCCGAACGAGTAAATTAATTCATTTTAGTATATTTAAAGTAATTTATTTTTCGAAGGGACATAACCCACAGAACGGTCGAAATCATTCCAATGTTGAAACCTGGCAAAACCCCCAATAAATGACCATTCATTGGGTGTTTTGCCAGGTTCTGCCTTTAGATTAATCTCACTATCTTCCAGCAGTCTCAAATCTTTTTAACGATTGGTGAGGAATCGTTTAGAATCGTGGGTTGAATTCAAGGGTATTCTACCGGAAAGCCAATATGGATGTCAAGCAAAACCGCTCAGTTTATGACTGTATGGTCCAGCTTGTTTCTAGTATACACAATTCCTTAGCTAACCGAAGCAATAACATTTGGCTCATCCTTAGAATTCTCTCGTGCGTGGAATTCGATGTTCTTGGTGAATGTTTCACGAAGGCAAACATGCCCCCGAAATTCTTTCGTAGGTTTCATATTAGGTTTGATTTCTCAGAGGGAGATCGTACTTGGGGTCGGACTTGGGGTTGAGGAAAGTCTATCAGGGTCTCCCTCAAGGTAGGATTCTGAGCCCATTACAGTATGCTCTGTATGTTAGTGTTTGAGCTTCCTCAAATTTACAACCTATTTTACCTATTTATCCTGATCTCCAGTTGCCATTTTCCGGGGTTTACATTTGGAAATGTACCTTGCATTCTGCCTGCTAAGTTGACAACGAAGTCCCCACAACTTGAATGTTATCACTACTTATTCTTTATTTTCAAGGGTTTGGCAAGCTCAGCTCACTAATGTTCCCAGAATTTGACCTAAAACTGGTATTTCAACACCTATTGAATGAATTTTCGTAATTTTACAATAACCTTACCAACCAAGTGGGACGTCGCCATCTTTACTGCACACGCCTGAAAGATCCCCGTTCCTTACAATAATCGTTCCAATGCCACCAATCTTACAACAATTTAATTAATTGAATCCCATTAAAATGCTTCATCTTGGGTGGTCTACATCAAATTAATTTTCTCATAATTATGGAGTTGCAGATTCGTGTAATTAGCGTCTCTAATCAGGTAGGTATACTTAATGGGAAAATTTCGCGTGGCTGGATCAGAGGACGTTAAGTCAGCAGTATCCTTACACTGTTGATATCCTATCACATCCGCCACTGAACTCTGGTGGGAGGTTTTTTTACTTCTCCATCTGAGTCGGACGTGTGAGCAGCCATTGAGCACCTTTTTTCAGGTCCAACAAAATCCATTTAATTTAGTGCCATCCACCCGTATCCTGCAAGTATTTTGGCATATCACGCGAGTACTAGTGCCGTGCTACGCGAATTAACCGTGATAAGCTAAAAACATCACCAAAAACCTTCATCTCCAACAACACCATCAAGTCATAGGATAGTGTTGTTGGAGATGAAGATTTTTGGTGATGTTTTTCGCGTATCACGGGCAATTCGCGTAGTACGGCACTAGTGCTCGCGTGATATGCCAATCAACTATTCCGCGCATCTATACCGTTCCGTATTCCTTTTTCAGACAATCTGTTGCTTCTATGAAAATGCCTAGCAATGCATACGCTTTCAGGTCCAGCTTCAGGGAGTATCTCCAATCAAATTAGCCAAACAGCAGATTTATATACACTGAGGGCTCTCGCCACAGTGGAGGCACAGGGAGTGCCTTCTTCGACTCATGCACTGGGTCCTGTCAAGGTGCTCGTCTCTGGGGTCACGCCTCCAATTACACTGCAGGCAAATGAATGATGTATGATGTATTGCATGTGCATGCAATACATCTAGCCCTCGAACACAGTCTCCAGAACCAGCGACTTGAGGCAAATAGTAATTCTCACAGACTCACTGATTGCTGTGATGAAATTCTCTTCTCTTAAACCCTCAACTGTTCTGAACGCTATAGAAGCCGAAGTCCTAAGGAAGATCTCTAGCATAGACCAAAAGTTGATTCTATGCTGGATAAAGGGACGCGCAGGTATCGAGGGAAACGAGATTGCCGACCAAAAAGCCAAAGAAGCAGCTTGCCAGGAGGAGTCTTCACCTGTGCCTACTTTCCCTCACACGGACCTTAGACGCTGGTCCCACTCCAAGCTTCTTGCTGCATGGAAAGAGGAGTTCCTGACGTATTCTGCAGGAAATATATATAAGTCCTTGTTCCCAGTACCAAAGCGCAGGCCTTGGTTTGACGAAGTCCAGGCGAGCAAGCCTAAGTCGTTTTACACTACGATCAGCAGACTGCGAACCGGACATGCCAAAACTGATGTATACCTTCACCAAATCAACCCATCCAACAACCCGATGAGCCGAAGATGCCGAAACGAAGAGGAGTCGCGGCGCATGTCACACTGGCTTGTGAAAACAACAGATCCATCGGAGCACCATACTGGAAGATAATTTCCCAACACACGACAAATCCATTGACAAATCCATTTTTTATGAAACTCTGTATAAATTCCTTGTTAAAATAGACGTACAATTGTGATGAAATATTGAAGTACAAAAGCATTAACTATTGTAGCGGCTGAATGCAGTTTATGCGACGCCAGTAAAATAAAAAAATAAAAAAAAACCAGTCATGCAGCATGACTTAATGAGCGAATTTTCAAAGAAATATTCGAATTAATGGCTATGGTTTTGAATAAAGGAAAACTTCGGTCTAAAATTTGGTTTTCTATGTATATTCTCTTCGTATTTATTTTAATTTGTACGTTTTGTCCATCCTGATTCTACCGTTTGTTTATTACGTAATTGTACTAAGTGCTTATTTATTTGATCGCTGTGGGTTCATATTAGGTAGGATAGGGTAGTTAGGATTTTTGACTTACCTACTCAAGAGAGTGCAGTAGGTAAAGGAGTTGTTATAGAAAATCATGAGTGCTTCAAGTGCAGGTTGTTTTTCATGCAGGCTCAATCTTGAAATAAACTATGAAGGAAGGATGTGGTTTCTGGAAGGATCACTTGGAAGAACATGTGGGTGCTACGCTGACCACTCTAAGGGGGTGGGGGGGGGGGGGTAAGAGTTTAAAGATTATCCTAGTTTTGGGTAATTTTTGCGCACTTTAAATGCTCTAATTTGAGAACGGATCAAGATATCTAAAATCCGATTCCACCATCGTGTTCAGCGTGCAAAAACCTTTAAAATGAGGGGTCACTTGTTAGAAAATAACATTTTGGGGATTTTTGGGTAATTTTTGCGCACTTTAAATGCTCTAATTTGAGAACGGATCAAGATATCTAAAATCCGATTCCACCATCGTGTTCAGCGTGCAAAAACCTTTAAAATGAGGGGTCACTTGTTGGAAAATAACATTTTGGGGATTTTTGGGTAATTTTTGCGCACTTTAAATGCGCCAAAACCCTCCTTAGAGTAGGCCAATTTCGCCCATCTTCGAACTTAGCCTTTCGATTGCCAAGATAGATTTTTTGTGCAAATTTGAGCTGTTTATCTCAATTCTATCGAGAGTTATCGTCTGGAGTGACACATATATATATATATATATACATATAAAAAAGTGTTAAATTTCAGGAATCGTTTTAGAATGGTCTGAAACGAATTTCTATGAAGAAAATTTCCAAAAATTCATATTATTTAAATTTCGAAGCCATTGCAATAGCTTCATTTTCTTTGAAAATTCGCTAAAAGAGTCATCGGATAGGTACCAGCTGTGGAAGTCCTGGCCAGGCACCTCATCACGACTACAGGATCAACTGGTACTCATTATATACTATTAGAGTGTTATTGCACATTGTCTTGCACTCCATCCCCCCCCCCCCCCCCCCCCAATAACCTCATGCCCCCTTGCAAGTAGGTACTGGCTGTAGTAGGTACCTACCAAAAAATCTTCTGGTAGCAGTCCCTCCCTGGGCTGAGTGCCCCTACTAAACTCTGAATATCGCCCCCCTGATAACTGAGTACCAGCCAAGTGGTATACCAGGTAAATACCTGGGGCATTCGATGAGCTGAGGGTACCTTGCCAACTCAATCTCAGCCTATAAAATCCATCAGACTGCCACTGCCACTTTAACATATGTCACTACCTATCTACCATCTACCTTTGTCATGCTTTTGTGAAACGATTTTAAACAGTTAGTGATATTGAATCGACTTCGCCTGAAAATGTTCACATATTGACGCATGCGGATGACCCATGTGTTTATGTGTGGAAAATAAAACTAGATCTGGGAGGATCTGTAGATCTGGGTCAGGGTCAGTTTCCAGTCGGAGCTAATACGGTATGCGGTCAGGCAATCTCGCGTTCTGTGTTCACACCGCTGCGGTTTGGCTTGTGTACTCCGGTTGTTTACGTTGGATCCGTGCATATTGTCATCGTCACATTATTATTGAGTAAAATATTAGTTACATATAGGTCTCTAGGGTTTTGTTTTGTATCAAGAAACAACAAGATTGCTGAAACCAGTTCAGTTTATATCCTACCGTGCAAGCGCGAGATGTGTCCCGAAACTTTTCAGCCCGATCGGAATATACCCAGGGGTGTTATGAGTGAAAATGTGTGTAAAAATAGGTACTTTTGGCGTTTTAGCAACGTGTTAGTAACATGAGCTTCTGAGGTATCGTTTTCCATGTTTTTGGGGATAAGAAGACCGAATATGAAGTCGATTTTGACCAAAGAGTGGAAAATTGAGCTTCTACCAAATGCTCAGTTCCCAAAATTGATTTTTATGAGCCAAAAACCTGGGAAATTTTCTGAAATCCATAAACTTGTATAATAACACTAAAAGTAGTATCAGCATGTGAGTCAACAGCATTAAATGACACTACCAATAATCAAAGATAATTTGGAAAAAAAAGGAGCGTAGCTAATTTGTGTTTTGGGGGCCAAAAGTTTTGTCAGTCAAAAACCTGGGAAATTGTCTGAAATCACTATCAATTTGTATAATAACACTAGAAAAAGTGTCAACAGGTGAATCGAGAATATTAAATGGCACTACCAGTGATCAAAGATAATTTGAGAAAAAAAAAGGCGTACCTAATTCGTGTTTTGGGGGCAAAAATTGGTAGAAACAATCAGAAATATCTATTTAAATTATTTCACATGAAAGAAACAATAAATGGACAGCCAACATTTCTTTAGGTATGTCCAGTAGAATAATAAACTCATGTGACAAGGACTTCGCAGCGTTTTTTTATTCGATATTCGTATCCTTCGTCCTTTGAAACCTAAACCATCAAAATTTGAGGGGGTGTTAAACTTTACTTTTTTTTCATGGTCGATTCCAAAGATTACTGAAAATAATAAAGGTCCGTAAGTAAATCCGCATCAACACCCCTCAACCATTCGACCAATAGAAGTGACTTTGAAATACATGAGCGGAGTACGTGCTCCTACATATTGTAGTCCTGATAGGTATAACAATCTAATCCGAACATAAATTCAAGTCGTACATGGAATGAAATACAAAGAATGGTAAATGGCTATTAGTTCAAACGACCTTCTCGAAGGCACAGGCCCGAGTTAACTGAAGGTACATCGCCGTTTCATCACCCTTGTCGAAATGGGAATACGTTTTCAGAGGGCTATCAATCTTCTTCGGAAAGCAAAAACGGGCTGCGCGGCGTTAGCAAGTTCGGTAACAGATAAAGTTTACAACGCCCTCAACCTGCAGTTATCAATGCTCCTCTTCAAGATTAGAATTCATAATACTCAATTAATAAAAGAAATTTAGTTTCATTCTGTGGTCACATTAGTTTGTACTGGGTATCGTATACTAAAAGTCGCTTCTGGGATCGTAATAACTCCCGACAAGAAGAGATATGTGAAGAGATATCAAGAAGATACAGAACGCTGCTCTAAACCGTTTTGTTATCAGCAAACAGGAATGATGTTGGTTTATTAATTTCACTAATGAATCCTTGGAATCGTGCATGAAAAATTGTACAACCCTCCAAAGTCAGCGTTTGAAGGTACGTATAATCCGAAAATATAATTTAAAAAGTTCTCTCCATCGCCGTAGTTGGCACTTTCCTTATTTGACATGAACCAAAATTTTGAATGCCCCATTTGCGGACTACCTGGTCCTCGAACTCGGCATTACTGTTGAGTCACATTATTTAAGGGGTGAAAAATAGGAACTGAAATGCTCAACACACCGTATCTCGAAAACTTTCACTAGAAGCGTAGGTATGGTTCTATGATATTTTAAAATCAATCCAAAATTCAGGATTTTTTTTAGACAACCTGGAGCATTGTACGTCCAACCGTTCGTTAACGGTGTGGCCCAGAAGTTTGGACCGAAAAGCTTCATCAACATGAGTGTGAATCATACGGCAGGTACACATGAATACAGTCCAGGTAACATTGCTAGGGACTGATTCACGCATGGTTTTGTGATATCAAGAGTGATATTCGTTTGTATTACTTATTCGAAGAAAGATGGTTATTCTGGATTTTGCTAGCAGGTACTTTTTTGCCAAACGAATCAACCAAATTAGGTGATAATGTGGGAAAATGTAGAGGGTCCTACTTAGGGTCAGCTGCCATCATAACTTCAAAAATAACCGTGTGGGGGGGTCGTGACCCGAAATGGCGCGTTACAGACGATGGGGGCGAAGGAAAAATGCATATTCTGTGTAACTGTAATTGCCGAACGTTAGAGAGCTTATGCATCGACTTTGGAGGCATTTTCATCGTGTCTTGTGAGTGCGTACGCGTGTAGGTAGGTATCCAACGGAAAAAACGACTCTGCTAAATCAGTGTCCTACGCTAATAGGGATTATGTGATCTATGCAGAATGGGTATCTATACCAAGAAAATAATGTCCAACAATTTGCAGCGTTTTCGACGAATGATGTATTTGTGGTCGAAGACAAACAGTGAGATTTCGAGCGCATTTTACGACGAAAATTTCAAAAACTCGCTAGTGAAATGATTTGGATTTGCAATATTAGCGAGTCTGAAATATTTAAACATGAAAGCTGGATCGTATACCTACAGCAACATTGCTTACGGCTCGCACTCGGTCTTTTGCATTCAGTGGGTCACAGTTCACAGTTTACAACTCGTTTATAATTAATTTGTAAATTGGCTTTTGCCGCACTGTGTAATAAAGCAATAAAACAACTCCGCTTGACGCTCTGCTCGCGGAATCGAACGAACCACCTTTATTCTTGACGGGTAAAATCCTTGGGGATAGCGCAATGCTAGCTATGTTCTTTTCTAAGCCACACATATACTGCGACGTACGGCAGCTTGCTATAGATACGCTGACACCTACCAGGCCTACTATTGAATTCGTAAGGTATCCTCTTCCTTGTGTGACATACATTTGGAAATTTAACGAGTACTGGTAGTATTCTGGATTCTCCGGTTATAAGTGAATTTCCACTAGAAGTTTCCCGGGATAAGCCTATAAATATCGAAGTCATCCACAACGAAAAGTATCCAACCCATCAAATCATGACCTGCTGCAACGACAAACTGAAGACGTAGCACCGAACCCTGAATATTATATTTTATAAACTGACGGTTCTGAGATGGGTGGAAGAGTAGGATACGCGGGGTACGACTCGTCGACGAACAAAGAGTTTGGATTTCAGCTGCCCAACTTCTTGCCTATTTACGTGGCAGAATTGTAAGCATTTGAAGAAGCTCTTAAGCACATGCAACAAAGTGTGTCCAACTGGAATAGCTTGGCTGTTACCCACGGACTCTTTAAGTTTCGTTAGAGCCATTGGGAACGTCAAGTATTCAGTGAAACTGGATCACACGTTGGTATCAATCCTACATAAATATTCCATACGATCTGTAAGTTGAGGGTATGAACATCTCTCTAATATAAAGGGCCACTCAAATATTCCTGGCAACATTAAAGTGGACGGAGCAACAAAGAAAGCCCCTAAGACAGGTTTAGAGGTTGCTAAAAACGAATTCTCTACAAAGCTTTGTATCCAAACATAAAGAAGAAACCCTGTTTATGCGGAATCACAGTATCTAAAAATCAAGCGATTTTACAAAACCATTTGTCGGCTCCGAACTGGCTATGCACTTTGCGCAGGATAGAAAACTACACCGACACCATCGTGTTTCGCCACCAACATGCTCACAATGTGGTTGCGAAGAAAACACCTCGCATAATTATTTTCATGGAATGCCCCTGGTATACTGGACCCTGAAAAACCTTATTGGACAAAACCACTAAAATTAGATTCGAAGGCCAGTGAATTTGAACAACTCTTGTCTCGAATAAAGTGGAATTCTTAGGCAGTATGATACCTTCTCTACAGACTGTGATATAAATACCTGATTTAGTAGATACATTCACTATAGGTAGATAATCTAAACACATGTCATCAAACATGGCTCTAATTTATTACTATGCCAAATAAAATACACTGCCAAGGACATGGCACAGAAGATTCCTCGCGGCCTTCACAGTATGTCAACATTAAAATTTCATACATAAAGATTTAGATTAATTAACGGAATATTTAACTGCTATTCAATAACACGGGTACCTAATTCGAAGTTAGTATTCATTCTTTAAGATAAAGTAATTATTCCACGTATAGAACTGAGAACGTAAGGAGTCCCTATGAAATTTCAACTTCCTAGGGTGATCATTTAGGAGAGAATTTAGCACACCAGCTGAGCAGGGTGCGGAGCCCGTCATTTCATTCGTCAACGCAGAGGCCCTTCCAGGTTTATAATTCTATGGTCTGGAATGCTCGACGTTTGGAATGTACGCGGTGCCAGTGCCACGTGCCACTGCCACCGCTGATTCAATCATGATGAATGTCGTATTGGACCTCAAGGGACCTTACCCGCATTATCCCTGAAAATCTGACCAAAATCCGTTCAGAATTGATGGAGTTATGACCGTAACAAGAAAATCTCGTTAGCGCCTGCGCAGAGGCTACCGTTGATTCGATCATGATGAAACTGATAGGGAACCATCTGGCGCTAAACGCACACAATTCCTGAAAATTTGATTGAAATTGGATCAAAATTGTGGAAGTTATGGCTGTGGCAAGGAAATGTGGAAAGACAGACGGACGGACAGACAGACAGATGGAAGGCAGACAGACAGGCAGAGCGACACGAAAACAAATTTGTTCAGGAGGCTCTGAAACGCAAAATGCAAGTGGAAATTTTGATTTTGGAGCACAAAACATTTTTCATTTCGAAAGTGAAAACAAAGCTTCCGCTGCCTTGCAGACTCCGAAGCAATAGTGACTACAAAAAAAAACCTGTTGGCTGTATGTATTTTTCAAACAGCTAGTGGGAGTTAGTGAGTGTAAACGATGTTAAAATCAAAATAATTCACCTGTTTCGACTCGATTTTTCTTCTCTCTATATCACCTTGTACCTGTATACGTCGTTTTGAACAACCGTGATTTGAAGTTTTTTTATTAATAATTTAATGTTTGTTTACTTTATCAGAGTTTGAATTGGAGTTTATTGTTTGTTTCGCCTTTAGCCAACGTTGATGCAACACAATTTATGTGAGATACCTGATACCTACTGTGAGCCAAGACAAGTCCTCATAACGCGGGCTCCGACGAAGACATATATATCATCGGTTCTTTTTAGGACCAAGGTATTTTTAATCAAACAAACGAGAGGTCAATATCATCAGATAACGGGGCCGACAGAGAAGAAACCGAGTCGCTCCAGCTAGTACGACATCAATACGTAACAAGCCCTTTGACGAAATTTAACACCTTGAATTTGAAGCGCCGGGGGCGGAGGTGCGCTCCCCTTGCCTCTCCCCCGGCCGGCGACTTGTCTTGGCTCACATTCGATTTAATTTCCAGCATGGTGGGGTTATAATCTCAATTTTCTCAATAATTACTGCTCAGATGCTGAATGATCGATTTATAGAAACATTTTCGCTGCCTACTTCCAGCTTCTTAACTAATGAAATATGCGATAATTACGAATAAGTATACAAAAAATACAACAATTTTTGTTGTACGAACTAAATCACTCGCGAAGAAATCGTGGAAACCCATTTTAAATATAAACGGAGTTATTGAAAAAAATAGTCTATTTCAACTAATACACGAAAAAACGCGAAAACAATAACAGTTACTGTTTGTTACTGACGATGGTTTGATCACCGAAACCGGTATAACAGTGTTTTTCGCGTTTTTCGAGTATTAGTGGAAATAGACTATTTTTTCCAATAACTCCGTTTTTCGTTGAATTTTTGTGGTCTTAAATTTTGGAAAACGGCGATATGCTATAGAGTGACGCAATGGGCTCTCTGACTCCCATGGCGCTCTGAGTAGGATGAGGGTCCCGCCTGTAGGATGAAACCCTTGAAACCAGATCCAAATATTAGCGGGTGAAATTAGCGGGTGACCTTAGGGGGTGAAATTATCCAAACAAATGATATTGCTAGATCAAATTATTTTCAATTGTGGGGCCGGGGTGTCCGAGAGGACTAGAGCGTCCGATTTAAATATTCCCATTTGGGATAAACGTTCACGGCGTCTCTGGTTCTCGTCTGGGGCGGGCACCAATACAAACTTCGAAAAGTTTGGATGTGCTTAACCAACCAGCCATTAGCTCTTCACCTCTGATAATAATCATGCAAAGCCTACAGGGACTAAAGTTTGAAATAACGTTCGAGTAAAAGTCCCACCGGGATATACCCAGTGAAATCAAATCCAGGGCTGTTAAAGAAATGTAATTCATTTATTTATTTAATCTATTTTCAATTGCAATGAATGAATCACGAAAAAAATTGATAGACTCAGACGAAACAATGCAGCAGTAAGCTTTATTTGGATTCCTTTGGCATCACAGGTAACGAATGTGCTGATAGAATAGCCAAATACTGCTCATTACTAGGCACCTGTTGAAGAGTTCCCGCCACCAGAGAATGACTTACCGCGACGGTCGTGAATATTGGACCGGGAGAGGCTTCATGAGTGAGAAGGGTTGGGGAAATCTGATTAAAATTATTAAAGCACAAACCTACATGTTCTGATTTTAAAGAAACTTGGGGAGGGGCTACTCAAGTTGAAATCTAAGATCACCAGAACTGTCAGCGATTCGGGATGAGGGAGAATGTAGTAAAATTATTGAACCCGAATTATCGAAACCAGGTGGTCCGATTTGAATGAAACGCGAAGAATAGTAAGGCTTACTATGTATATACTTACTATGCATGACTTATTTATGTCTTAGGGAGCTCAGTTAGATATTTCAGTCAGACTGAGGAACTTGCGAGATTTTTCTAAGTCGTTTTCATCAATAGTATACGTGGGGGTCTCATAGTATTAATATTTAGATATATCTCAGCTAATCATACGACGCACACATACCACGGTAGGTAGTCTTACTGTCAGGAAGGATAAATGAGATGTGCTAAAATCTTGTGTGGGCCCCTGTGTGAGACAGCTGAAATGAATACCGGCCGCGCACAACCCGGTTCAGTCAACCGACGGATTTAACGCCGTTAAATCCGTCATGTCGACGGATATGACGGATTGCATATCTACGGATCTATATGGGGATAACAGCTATTTGACGGAATCTCAGTAGTAAATTATGGGATACACCAGCTAATGATTGAATCACATGATGTGAGGGAGCAACAAGTTTTTGGAAAAACTGTCTTTCAAAAGTGATCTCAAGGCTTCGGTTGCCCTGGCTTTGAAGCGAAAATAATGTCGGGGGCTATAGTCGTGTTTGCATTGCATATCTACGGATCCATATGGGGATAATAGCAATTTTTTTTAAACGTCTTTATTTTCATATAATTTACAATAATATAAAGTGTAATATTGCATCATTTATTTTTTTTTATCATTGCTAAGGACATGAAAAATACACATAATGGAGATAGTGTACACCATGAAAGGGGGAAAAGACACAACTTTGGGTGAACATTTATTTCCCATGTGAGCTACAGAAGCTCGTGTTGGGAAATGAGTCATTTTTTGGTTCAGACCATAATTCTAAGTAGGTAAATACAATTTAAAATGTCCTCTTCATACTTTGAATTTTTAGCTATTCTTAATTACGCTAAATAGATATATTTACATATTTTTTAACTGAGGTATTCTAAATATAGTAGATGGTAGATATGGATATATGTATATATTAAGCAGATAGTTCTGGTAATAAATTTAAAATGTCCCCTTTAGTGCTTTAAATGTTTTTAAGTAGATATTCGATACAAAATTAAATATTCTCTCCATTTTCTCCATTTTTTTGTATCCCGTGTCAGCTTGTTAAAAGCATTTATTGTTCTGTATCAGTAGTATATAAAATGGGTCTTCTGGCCCGATTTTGAGATGAGGCCTCTGGCCCCGATTGTTGAGCTGGGGCTACTGGTCCGACCGTCGAGCTGGGGTTTCTAGCCCGTCAACTGAAAGCGAGGCATTGGGTGTCGGGAACCAAACTCTGAATTTTCAAGCTTGAGAAAAAAAAGAAAAATGAAAAATGAAAAATGGGGGAAAAAAATGAATAAATAAATAAAAAAAAATGAAAAAATAAAATAAAAATGAAACAGGTGAGAGAAAATTTTTGTTTGAGATCGCGCGAAAAACCTTGATGGCAAGGTGTGGTTGATTGATTGAATCTCGCAGCGAGCTTTTATTTCAAAATAATCTGGATCCCAGTTTCTCCCGGGGATCCCTGACGGTAGAATTAAAACCCACTCGAGCTCCTTGTCCAGCGGTCCAGACGTGCTTATCGACTTCCTGAGTGATCACTTAGTCATCAAAAAAACGCAGCAGGACCAGTGAGTTGCAAAGAGCGGTACAGATCGGATCGGATAGACATTTATAAGCGTGCTAGTGTCCTTTTCAATCATCAAGTAGGTACCTACATATTATCAGTCAGTTCGAACAAACGGTTTATGCACGGGAGTGAACAACAAAGTGGTTTTTAGTGCAAATTAAAGGTTCATGGATGGATTACCACGTCACAAGGTAAGGTTTAAACAGTTTACCCCTCCCACCACACACAGCTTGTTCCTGATTGGTTCATAATGACGTCACTTTCTATCATGATTATTGCTTGATGTTGATTGGCTAATAGTGACGTCACTATTGCTTGATGCTGATTGGCCAATCAGTAAACCGTCGAGTTTCGCCAGGGTAAAGAACAGCACGTCTCGGTATCAAACAGTATTGTTCGGACCGTCGAGTTTCGCCAGGGTAAAGAACTGCACGTCTCGGTACGAACCATGCCTCCAAAACGCGAGATGCAAAACTCTTCCTCTAAAACAACCCGTCCTTGTAAGGATGAAAATAATGCAGCATATAAATATTGTAGTATATGTTCGTTATATAGATCAAAGAGTCAATTCGCACGACATTTAAAATCGAAAGCCCATAAAAATAATATTATTAAAAATGAAAAAAAATATAGTAAAAGCTATTTTGATCCTAAAGCTGAAGCCTCTGCTATTTCTCTTACTAGGAAAAATGATACAAGGGTAAACCCTCAACAGAAAAGCCTTGATTTCACACGTTACATGAAATTACCCGAATACACAGATAGTTTAACACCGTTTATCAGTAGAAAACCAACAAGACCTGCCAAAGTCGCTACAAGCCGTGCTTCTGTTCCACCCCAGGATCTGCCTGAAGATTTATTACAATATTACAATGTTCCAACCATGATAACGCCTTTCGCTGATACTCCTCCCCACACAAATCTTCTTTTCCCTTCCCCTCCTGTAAGAAAAGTCCACCCAGATAATAATCGAATTGTTGGTTTGTTGGGTGAAAATCCATGCATCTCTAACAAACCACCTAAAACCTTTGAGCAATTTAGGGGTTGTATGACAAATTTGTCTGGCAGTACCACTATTAAATCAAATCCCGAGGAAAAAATTAATTCCCATGAATCGAGAGAGGATGCTCTGAAACGTATTTCTAAATCGATATTTGATGCAGATTCTCAAGAGGAACTTTCCACACCTCACTCTCCGCCAAAAGAAATCCTAGCAGATAAGGATAGAATCGTAATCAAATTAGTTAAAGACCCTATTACTAATCAATATAAGGTTAGTAAAAACTCCACAGACATACCCCCTAATTCTCACACTGATGGTCCCTCTCTAATGAGTGTGAATTCTAAAAAACATTGTTCTACATGTAATATTCTGGTGACAAAATCAAATTGGGCTCGGCATATCAAATCTGTAAAACATGTAGGCTCCCAGAACTCTATGATTCCAAATACTTCCCCTCCTCAGATGCAAGATAAAAAAATATGTTCTTCCTGCAATTTGTCGGTAACAAAATCAAATTGGACCCGTCATATCAAATCCAAAAAGCACATTAGCAACACCGTATCAAATCAAGAAAATTTGAATGATGCGTTTTCAACAGAAGAGGAAATCACCATCAACTCTCAGTTCAAAAAGATTATGTGGACTTATATTAAAGGTTCCATTGACATATCTGCATTCTTGGAGTCGTTAAAGAATCCGATGATAGACAAACTCATGGAATATTGGGTTTTGAATCCATCAATCAAATTGCAGGTAAGCCTGGAAGCAACTTATTCTCGTGAAAAAATTGACGGGGAAACCCAATACACAGAAATGTACTTCCATACAAAATCTGACGTTATTACTACAAATATTAATTTAAATGATGTTATAGAACAAAAATTTGATGATTTAAAACAAAGAGAATCACAGCACCAACCTGCAGCAGGCTCAGGATGGTCATTATATAGACCTAAAAGACTTATTCTGAGCTTGAGCAAATATAACCCTTTGAGTGGTAGTTCTTACATAGAGTTGCCCAAATGGATTTCAGATAAAAAAGCTTGTGTAAACGTTCATAATACTTCGGATAATTTGTGTTTTGCTTATTCTATATGCTGTGGTATTAATGACAAGAGGAAAAACCCTCAGAATGTTAGCCATTATAAACACCAAGTAAAAGATGAAATATTCAGAGGATTTCAATATCCCATGACACTTGATAATATCCCCAAGTTTGAGAAAAAGAGTCAAAATGGCTACCCAGGATATCCTAGTATGGCTATCAATGTTTATGAGGTCTCAGGGAAAGAAATCAGACCTATTGTGATATCAACTCAACGAGCTGCTGAAAAAGATATAGATTTGTTATACTTGGTTAATGAAAACAATGGTCATTATGTATACATAAAAAACCTATCTCGATTAGTTAGGACGCAAATCACCAAGCATAAGCAAACTATTGAAATTTGCAGAAGATGTTTGGTTTCTTTCAATAGTAAACGGCAACTTGCTGAGCATTCGGAATATTGTGGTGAGCATCAACCTGTGAAACCCACTATGCCGACAGAGGGCAGCACATTAGAATTTCAAAACTTTATCAACAAATTCGAACACCCATACGTTATTTATCTCGATTTTGAATGTTTATTGCATGACCAAAAAAATAATAATAAAAATGACCAAAATGAATCCTTTACAATGAAAACTAAAAAACATATTCCTTATGGATTTACCACATATTTGGTATCTAGGGTGGATGGGAAAATTCACAAACCTTATTGCTATAGGGCAAAAGATCAAGCTGAACTCGAATACGTACCCCTCAGGCTCATTGAGAAACTTCATGGAATATTGAAATTTATCGCAAAAAAATATGAAAATTCAAAACCGATGAAGTTAACCGATGAAGAGGAAAGACATTTTCAATTATCAAACGTATGCCATATTTGTGATAAAGAAATTGAACTAGGAACAACAAAAGATAGAGATCATTGTCATCTGACCTCAAAATTTTTAGGAAGTTCACACCCCGAATGTAACCGACGCAGGCAACTCGTTACAAATATTCCAGTTGTTTGCCACAATCTATCTGGTTACGACTCGCATCTCTTCATAAAAGAACTATTCAATTATGGAAATGAAAAAAATCAAACTACAGTGCTCGCTAATTCTGAGGAAAAGTATATAACCTTCTCAAAGAACATGGTTAAATTGAGAAAGGGATACTTGAAATTGAGTTTTATTGATAGCTTTAGATTCATGTCAAGCTCTCTCGAGAAACTAGCGCAGAATTTGAAACCAGAAGAATTCTCGCATCTTAATGCATTTATCAAGGATAACTCTGTTTGTGGGAAATATTTTCATAGAGAGAAAAATGATGAAAATAAACTGTTTAGCATCCTAAGAAGAAAAGGGGTATTCCCTTACGAGTTTGTGAACAGTGTTGAAAAACTTGATCATGATAGAACACTTGCTCCTGAAGATTTCTACGATTCGCTAAACGAATCGAATATAAACTCCAATGATTTCAATCATTACCTCCACGTATGGAATAAACTGAAAGTCAAAAGTTTAGGAATTTATTCTGATTTGTACAATATTCAGGATGTTTTGCTGCTAGCAGATGTATTCGAAAATTTTCGTAACGTTTGCTTAGCTAATTATAAACTTGATCCTGCACATTACACCACAGCTCCATCACTCGCTTGGGATGCAATGTTAAAATCAACGAAAATAAAACTAGACCTAATTGTAGACTATGATATGTATTTATTAATTGAAAAGGGTATTAGAGGAGGTATTTCCCAGTGCTCGAAAAGATACGTGAAAGCCAATAACCGGCACATCAAAGATTACGATGATACGAAACCGGATAGTTATCTAAGTTACATAGATGCGAACAATTTGTACGGGTGGGCATTATCCAGGTCACTCCCGTACAGAAAATTTGAGTGGGTTCCTCCAACGCTTCATGATATTGAATCTTGGAAAAAAATAATTGAAGGATACCACGATAACAATCAACAAGGTTATATATTCGAAGTTGATTTACATTATCCTCAAAGGCTTCATGATTCACACAGAGATCTCCCATTAGCTCCAGAGCACTACAACCAGAAGTTGTGTACGACCCTCTACGATAAAAAACGATACGTTGTACATATTGATAATTTGAAATTGTATATGAGTCAGGGTTTAGAAATTACAGCCATTCACCGCGTTATAAAATTCGAACAAAAACCGTTTATGAAATCCTACATAGATTTTAATACCTCTAAACGAGCTAACTGCTCGAACGATTTCGAAAAGGATTTCTATAAGCTTATGAATAATTCCGTATTTGGTCGCACAATGATGAATTTACGTAAACGTCAAGATATTAGGCTGTGCAACGAAAAGAAGGCATCCAAATTAGCGAAAAAACCAACGTTTTCTAGATTTACGATATTCGATGAAGATTTCCTAGCGTGCCACATGACCCGAAATAAAATAAAATTTAATCAACCCCTATACTTGGGATTTTCGGTTCTCGATTTATCCAAACACCTGATGTATGATTTCTTCTACAATAAACTAAAACGATACGATCCTAATTTAAATCTTTGTTACATGGATACAGATTCGTATTTCGTAGAAACAACCATCGATCCCCATCAAATAATTAAGGAGAACTCGGATGAATTTGACACGAGTGACTATGATAAAACACATACCTGTTACAGTTCAAAGAATAAAAAGGTGATTGGGAAATTTAAGGATGAGCTGAACGGTGCTCATCTCTCTGAATTTTGTGGCTTGCGATCCAAATTATATAGTTATTCGTAAGTTGAAAAAGAGGATGAGGTTTCTAATCAGGTAAAATGTAAAGGGATAAAAAAGAATATTGTAAAACAAACTATAGGAATGGATGATCTAAAATCATGCCTCTTTGAGGGAAAGGAACAGTATCGTAAGCAAAATTTGATACGTAGTTATAAACATACCTTATACTCAATAACAATGAACAAAAAAGCTCTCAATTCTGATGACACCAAACGATTTACTGAGGAAAATAAAATTAGTACTTTGCCTTGGGGTCATTACAAAATGCTAAAATGAATTGTATAATAAATATATTAGGTATTTTGCACGTCATAGGAAAAACAAATCTCACACAAAAAATATTCTTGAACAATATTCTCAACGGGTGAACCTCCTTGCACGAGAAGACCTCGGAGAGCCAGAACTCGGAGTAGTCTCGAATCGAACACGTCTTGTTCCCTTCATTTTGAACCTCATTTTCTATGTGTTGGTTTTGTAAATGCATACTTATAAGAAGATAGAACATAAAACAATAATGTCACTCTTCAAGATATCCGGTACAGGCTCAAAGTTGAGCTTACGGATGGAGCATCCTATTCATTTGGATGAGCATAAGGATTATTCCCTCGGTCTTTTGGGATTTTATGGTAAAAATTGTATTGAAAATATTTCTGAACCTATACAAGTGGTGTTTACAGGAAGTGATGATGATGATGAGCGAACATTGTACATAGGTAGTGGGAATTACTCGATAGAAAAGATTGAAAATATGCTCATAGGTTTTATTAAATCGAATTATACAAATCTTGCAGTGCTTGCTAGTAATAAAGATCTGTATTATCTTCGTGTAAACGAAACAACTGCTAGAGTTGAAATGAAGATGCCAGTTGATGTTGGTTTGTTCCCTTCATCGTCTGAACATCGTAAAAATTTAGGTTATTTGTTAGGGTTCTATCAAAGAAAATCAAATGTCTCGTTTTATTTTAAATCAAATACTCACTATGAAGCAAACTCATACCCAAGGTTGGAACCTTTCAAAGTTATTGAAATTCATTGCAACTTGATCAAGCCTGCTGTTATTAATCATCAGAATGATCCTCATTCCCACCAGGAAGCAGATATCCTACACATGTTCTATCCTAAAACTGAGCAGATTAAATTTGGTTCCCTGATTGCAGAACAACCTGTTCAAATTAACTACCTTGATATCAATAAGAGCGTGAAGTCAATTCAGAAAATCGACTTGGTACTCAAGAACGAATCTGACACCGAAATCAATTTTTTGGGAACTGATTTGACTGTGTACCTGAAATTAATCGAAAAATGATAGAACGTAATGTTACCCCACAAATTTTTTGTTTCAAATGTAAGAAAAAAACTGGTAATGTAAATACTTCAACAGTTCAGACAGCAAATGGCTCCTGGAGGTATCTAGCAAAGTGTAAAATATGCAATACTCAGAAGAGTAAATCTTGAAGCGTGGATGGAAAAGCAACCAGAATGGTATGAACACGGGTGATATGCAAATTGAAGCAGTAGAGATGCATAAACCAGTCATAAAAAAATTTCAAAAGCGTAAAATCGTGACTTTAGGGATCGATGATTTATGGGCAGCAGATTTGATTGTGATGACTAGCTACAGTCATGATAACGACGGATATAAGTATTTGCTTAATGTTATAGATACATTTTCAAAGTACGTATGGAGTGAGCCGTTGAAAAAGAAGGACGGTCCGACGGTTGCTGCTGCATGTCAAAATATCATAGCCAGAGCAAAGAGTGTTGGGCATTCATCTCCCAATCTCCTTCACACTGATAAAGGATCAGAATTCAAAAACAATAATTTCAAAGCAATTCTAGATAAAAACTCGATTAAATTATACCACACGGAGAATCTGGAGAAATCTAGCATTATTGAACGTTTCCACAGAACGCTGAATGGCAAGATGAAAATTCGTTTTCACGTTAATCAAAATTTCAGATGGATCGATATACTGCAAGATTTAATTGATGAGTATAATCATAGCTATCACAGAACTGTTCGGATGAAGCCTGCTGATGTGTGTAAGGATAATGAAAAGATTATACTAGAGTTGGTGGTCCCTCAAAATTCCACAAAGATTCGATCAGACATTGAAGTGGGTGATCGTGTAAGAATAACCAGGGACAAGAAAACATTTAGCAGTAAGTACGGAAGTAGCTGGACTAAAGAAATTTTTGTTGTGGATAAAATTGTTTACACAGAACCTATAACTTTCAAATTGAAAGCATTGGATGGTGAAGAGATTGTAGGATCGTTCTACCGAAAAGAGCTTTTAAAAACAGCACTATAACTTTTTTAAATAAGATAAGATGGAACACCTCGTTACAATGAAAAATCCACCAAAGAGAAAAAACAAGTATATTGTTACTCCCTACGACTCTGTGCTGCAGGAGAACAGACAAAAATTTCCAGATATCATGAGGGCGATAATTGTTGGTTCAAGCAATTGCGGTAAAACTACGTTACTCATGAATTTCATATACAAAAATTGGATTGATTTTGCTTATTTGTATATATTTAGTAAGTCTCTCAACCAACCTCTCTATCAGAAATTATTGGATCGCTATCATGCTGCTGAAACTCGGACAGGAAATCTGCTTCTCTTCTGATAATTGTGAAAATATGATTTCTGTTGATGAATGTAAGCCTGACTCATTAGTCGTTT
Organism: Leptopterna dolabrata; assembly: GCA_954871275.1. Lineage (NCBI taxonomy): Eukaryota > Metazoa > Arthropoda > Insecta > Hemiptera > Miridae > Leptopterna > Leptopterna dolabrata. The sequence continues at coordinate 4,975,187 of OX940974.1, read as the reverse complement.
TTGATGACTGTCTTCTAGAGAAACAAAAGGAAATAAAGAATTATTTCACAAGAGGACGTCACAAGCGTATATCCTGCATTTATTTAGCACAATGCTACAACCTAGTTGATAGGCAGGTAATCCGTAATAATGTCAATCTTGTTTTTGTATTTTCACAGAATAAACATTATTTGAAAAACATATATAACGACTTTGTTGCTGGCGATATGTCGATTGAGGAATTTTCTGTTCTTTGTAAGCAGTGTTGGGAAAAGAAACATGGGTTTATAACTATTGATTTATCGAAGAAAAGAGATTGTGGAAAGTATCAGTGTCAGTTGAATGAAATCCTATCACCCCTCAACAAAAGAGCTGTTGAGTAATGCACCTCATCGATCCTTGAACGTTGTTTTAACGATCCCTGAACGTTGTTTGAACGTTATTTCTCGTTGTTTTATCGATCCCCGAACGTTGTTTGAACGTTAATTCTCGTTGTTTTATCGATCCCTGAACGTTGTTTGAACGTTATTTGTCGTTGTTTGAACGTTAATTCTCGTTGTTTGAACGTTATTTGTCGTTGTTTTATCGATCCCTGAACGTTGTTTGAACGTTATTTGTCGTTGTTTGAACGTTAATTCTCGTTGTTTTATCGATCCCTGAACGTTGTTTGAACGTTATTTGTCGTTGTTTGAACGTTAATTCTCGTTGTTTTATCGATCACCGAACGTTGTTTGAACGTTAATTCTCGTTGTTTTATCGATCCCTGAACGTTGTTTGAACGTTATTTGTCGTTGTTTGAACGTTAATTCTCGTTGTTTTATCGATCCCTGAACGTTGTTTGAACGTTAATTCTCGTTGTTTTATCGATCCCTGAACGTTGTTTGAACGTTATTTGTCGTTGTTTGAACGTTAATTCTCGTTGTTTTATCGATCCCTGAACGTCGTTTGAACGTTATTTCTCGTTGTTTGAACGTTAATTCTCGTTGTTTTATCGATCCCTGAACGTTGTTTGAACGTTAATTCTCGTTGTTTTATCGATCCCTGAACGTTGTTTGAACGTTATTTGTCGTTGTTTGAACGTTAATTCTCGTTGTTTTATCGATCCCTGAACGTTGTTTGAACGTTAATTCTCGTTGTTTTATCGATCCCTGAACGTTGTTTGAACGTTATTTGTCGTTGTTTGAACGTTAATTCTCGTTGTTTTATCGATCCCTGAACGTCGTTTGAACGTTATTTCTCGTTGTTTTATCGATCCCTGAACGTTGTTTGAACGTTAATTCTCGTTGTTTTATCGATCCCTGAACGTTTTTTTTTTTTTTTTTTTTTTTTTTTTTTTTTTTTTTAATTAAAAAACAACATGCTCCACATGAGTACTACATGTTATGTGGTACACAATAAATTAAAATAATAAAACTAAATATCATACCATTAATGAAAAGAAGAACAAATAAACTAAATGAGTGATTTCACCACAAAGTAAGAAATTAATTAAATCATAAATAAAGTTCAATTGGAATGTCCAAGCAGTCGAAATTCACGATGAACCTCCGCAGAGGCTTCATGTATAAAGCGAGGAGGTCACGATCCGACGGAGGCCAGTGTCCGCCCGTTGTGACGACATCCCTGATGAAGGGTGCGCGATACTGCTCCAAAAGGTGGCAGTCGAAAAGCAGGTGCGAGAAGGTTTGTGGTGTCGAGTCATCGCACAAACATGCTGGCGTAGAAATTATGCCAAAACGGTGGAGATAATGCCTGCTGCGACCATGGCCCGACAAGATTTGCGTGAGTCGGTAATCATCTGGGATGGTTACTCGCTGCCGCGACTCGATTGATGGGAAAAATCGTTTGGTTTGCTCACCCTTCGTCGTTGCATTCCAACGAATCTCCCACCTCCTCACCTGCCAAGTGGTGCTTCAGGGCTGTTCTCGGGAAGAGACAGTACGAGCTGATCCTAACGAGCTCGAGCGACGCCTCCTTGGCCAACATATCCGCCCGTTCATTCCCAACATCACCCGCGTGCGCCTTCACCCACCGCACACTCAGGGGCAACAGCGCCGTGTGAAGCTCCGATATGAGTCTCCTCGCTGCTTCGACTAGTTGGCTATGACAGTTCGGATTTCTGAGGGACTCAAGGCACACCTTACTGTCTGTGAATACCGCGAATCCAGTATCTTCGTAGTGTCGATAAACGTCCCTTATCCACTCCAAAGCCTTCACAAGAGCCAATGCCTCCGCCTGGTTGTTGGAACAGGAGCCATCCAGCCTGAACTTCGCCTGCTCCAACTCCCGGCCCTCACAGTACACCACAAAGGCGCACCCGACCGAAGCTGCTGTTTTGCTGCCGTCAGTATACACTAAGAGGACCCTCCGTTGTGCAAGCTCCCGCACATCCAACACCGCAGCCACATTTCCCACCGAGGGGTGGTTCCAATCCGATGGTTTCACTGGTGCATCAAAGCGCAATCCTCTCCAAGACTCCCCATGTGTCTTCTCGTACTCCTCCCTCATTAAGCATACTTTTATAGGTATCGGCAGAATATTAGCGATTACGAACGCTGCTTCATAAGAGAGAGTGCGGAAAGCTCTTACCATTCGCAGAGCCATCAAACGCTGAGGACGCTCCAGTATCGACGCATTAGCCTTGGTTGTAGCCGCATTCGCCCAAACCGGTGCTGCATATGTAATTATAGGAACAAAAACCCCACCGTATATGAGTCTCACGGCCTGACGGCCCAAACCCCAGTGCACCCTGACACTGCGTGAGAGAATGTTCACAATTTTCATTGACCGATCTGCCAGATATTTCAAATGTGATTTCCACGTAAATCGAGAGTTCAGGACCACGCCCAGGTACTTGAGTTCCTCAACCTCCGGTAGAACAGTCCCATCCATGCATATCGTCACTTGTTCTCTTCGCTGCCTCGATGAAACATGGAGTAGCTTCGACTTGCCTTTACTAAATCTCAAATTTGCTCGCTCAGACCAGATAATAACGTCCCGTAGCGCCCTATTTCCTATGGTCTGGAGGCTGATGTAATCGTCAGCTTTCACCATCAATAAAAAATCATCTGCAAATGCAATTGATTGGCAACCATCAGGTAATGCCATCTTGAGCAGGGAGTCGAATAGGATGTCCCAGTATCCGGGACCACAGCATGAACCCTGAGGGCAGCCCTTTGTAACAGACATTTCTACCGTGTCCGAGCCCGTTTCCGCGATCGCCCTACGGCAGCTAAAGTAATCCCTGGTAAGCCAATACAAATTCGATGGACAACCAAACGAGCGCAACTGATCCAAGATCCCCGGCCACCAAGCTGCATTGAAAGCTCCCTCGACGTCCAAAGCAAATAGCAGGACTTCTTGTTTTTCCGATAGTGCACCTTGAACGAAATTTTTCACTTTCATAACTGCGTCTGTAGTGCTTCGTTGTGGCCTAAACCCAAATTGATTATCACTTAATAAGTGACGGGACCTTAAAAAATGGTTGATACGGTTGATGAGAAGTTTTTCCAAGATTTTAGCACCAACTCGAAGTTTACTGATCGGTCTTAGACTTCCCACCGTCTGTTCGTTTTCTTTTCCAGGCTTTGGTAGAAAAATCACCGAAGCCACCTTCCAGGACACAGGGAAAACCCCTCTGGACAGACACTGGTTAAATAGAGTGGTAATCAATAGAGGAAATAAGTTGAACGCACTATAATATATTTCGCGAACCAACCCATCTGAACCTGGTGCTTTATTTTTGTTAAGACTCACTATTGCGCTTTTGATTTCATCACGAGAAAATTCAATATCGTTATCATTTGCATAGGGAGAGTCCATATTGCGGCGCACCCGACTCTGATGCGGGCTATCCTCTTCAGGATTGTCTGATGGAAAACATGTCTTCATCACGTACTCTAAAGTTCCCCGTAGACCGTCCGTAAATGTTCCATCCTCCTTTTTGATTGTAGACCAGGCTAAGGGACCTCCAAACTTTCTACATATAACTTTGTAAATCTTGTTCCATACGTCGAATCCATCCACTCCATTACAGGTCTCTCGCCAGGACTCAATTTTCCTCTCATCCAATCTGCTCCTATAAATTTTCTTCCAATGTAAGTAATCCGTTTCCCTCGTGGCACGCAGTTCTCTAGCCCTGGTTCGTTGGTAGACCCGCCTTTTATGATTGACAAGAAGCCTTAAATCTGTGAGTTCCTTCGTCCAAAACTTTACGCTACGGTGTCCATCGCGGGCGACACGAGAATTAGAAGTCGGCATAGAACCCATGCAAGCTCTCTTTATGGCATCCTCTATCGCATCTACAGCTTGCGACAAATCGTTACAATTTTCTAAAAACGTGCATAAATCCGACTCCAAACCCCCCACCGCCCGCTGACCAGCCAAAGACGACATCAGCCAATTGTCACGTATTTCAGCAAGATTAGCAGATAGAAGCCTTGAAAACTCTGACCAATTAGCTTTCTTGTATATAAATCGAATTCCATGATTATAATCACTGATGTCAGAATGTCGCTGTAGGAGAATGTCAAAAGTCAGAAGTTTGTGGTCTGATGCACTCTCATCAACTCTATTCGTCCAGTCAACCACGTATGGAGTAAAACTAGAATTGGTGACAGTAAGATCGATCACACTTGATCCTCTAGAGGATTCAAAAGTAGGTACACCGTTCATCTCGTTGATGATCATTAGGTCATGAGATGATAGAAAAAGTTCTAGGTCTCTTCCTCGATTGTTTGTGACTATATCCGACCAGTTCGATGATCTAGCATTGCTGTCAACTGCCAATAGAAATTTTTGGTTTCCAACAAATTCCAACAAATTGTCCAACCTCTGTAAATCATGTTGAATGTCCCTATAATAATCAAAGTAGGCAGATACCCCCAAGAATTTGTTATTTCCGCACTGAATCACCACTGCGATAAAATCCTCATTAGAATATTGTGTCAATAAAATAACATCTAGACTTCTGTTCATTACTATAATTCCAGCTCTTTTCCTATCAGGTCCAATTTGGAAAACCCGACAATCTGTAAACCCTTGAATGGAATTTTCCTTTGTCAAGGGCTCTTGAATGAAAACGATATCTATATTGTTTCGTTTAGCGAACTCAAGCGCGTTGGAGGTACCCGAACGTGACCTCTGAAGATTTATTTGTAAACACCTAAGTTTGTTTTGAAATACGTGTGAAGGGTCGGGGTTAGAATTCATATTGGATGTTACTACGTATGCGCTCCAGATGTCTTATCAATGATGGGCAGTTCGGATCCAACGCTCTGTGATTACAACTCCGTTTGTTATTCTCTGCGGCATAGTTATTACTTTCCGTGCAATTAATACATAAGTATGACGATTCGGTGCGCAATGTGCATTCTTTTAGGGTATGATTTTGGGCGCAAACAGGACATGTTATCTTTTCGGGGTTTTTACAGTGCTTTGATGTGTGGCCCAAACGGGAACAAACAAAACAACGGAGGACGTGCAAGTGATCATCGCAGGTGCACATAGAAAAGCCCAACTTTAATTTATGTTTGTTTATGATCGATCACCGAACGTTGTTTGAACGTTATTTGTCGTTGTTTTATCGATCCCTGAACGTTGTTTGAACGTTATTTGTCGTTGTTTGAACGATCCTTGAACGATTGCTCAATATATAATAAGAATGCCAAGATGGACGTGCAAAAATTGAATGCTGAAGCCAAAAAAGCTCGTGAGCTGTCCCGTATTGAGAAAGAGTTAGTAGCGAAATTCAGACGGGCACAGACGAAGATACGTGATCGTAACAGATTTAGACATGAGGAATATAAACCTATAACATCTGCTATTCAAAATCTAATTGAAAAAGAGGAAGCTAATGATTATAAACCTATAACAGAAGCAATTGAAAATCTACAAAAAAAGGTTGAAAATCAGTTAGTACCTTTTCAAAAATCGATAACTTTTCTCCCTCAAAACGAAGAAGACTATGATGAGGAAAAAATTTCTGAAGAGGAACAAAGTTCTGAAGGGGAAACGGATCTAAATGGCTCTCCTGATGGGAGTATGGAGACTCTGAAATTTTCCCCGACTGCTCATCAGAGTACACCCAAGCTATCAAATGAACCAAATCCTGAAGTTGAAGATAGTAACATATACGGTACACCTTCAAATAATTCACCCAAACATGTACAGTTAGGAAAAACCGCCTACAAGTTTCTACCAAGAGCAAACGATAGAACATTTGGACTTTATTATGAGATACCAAAGCAAGCGTATATGATTGGCAATACATCTGTTGATTTTGATAAAAATGATATTATATTAGGGGCTGAACGGTACGAAGGAACTCCTGGACTTTGGAGGTTGATAACCTACGATAAAGCACCAAGCGAAAATTTGTACACACCTCAGGATTTAGAAAATTATGAGAAAATTCTTACTGATACAGATTCTATGTTTCAAGGAAATAACCAAGCAACCAAAAAACCGAAATCTAGTAAGGGAGATAAATGGTCAAAACTAGTAAAGAATATATGGAAAAAATGTAACGGTGATAAAAGAACTGATCAAGTAGGTTCTGGAATCGTAGAATATAATAATAACGTCGTTGAGTATAAGTATATTGACAACTTGAACGAGCTAGTTGCACGAATTCATTATATATACAGTCAGGAGCAGGCAGGAAATAATAACTTTCATAACGAAAAATTAGCTATCCTACAGTTCTTCAACGATAGGCTTGAAGAGATTATAGACACTCCGAAGGGTACTGAATATTTAATTCGGTTTGTTTCCAACATGCCGTCAAAGCTTTTAAAAGGTGATAAGGTAGGGTCTGGCTTATTCAATTCATTACTGAAAAAAGTTCCTTTTGAAATGCACGCGAGAGGCTATAATTTCCTAGGACCTGGGACGAATTTGGAGAAACGTTTAGAAAGAGGAGATGTGGGGGTGAACAAACTTGATGACGCCGCAAAGGAGCATGATATTTTTTATAGAGATCACCCTAAAACCGCGGATAGACATGTCGCAGACAAAGTTTTGGAAGATAAGGCGTGGAGTAGATTGAATTCCAAAGACGCTGACCTGAACGAGAGATTTTGGGCGTTAGCAACTGGTGCAGCGATGAACGTGAAACAAACATTTGGGATGGGGATTGAACCTCAACTAAAGTTTTAGTAGGTAATAATAAGAGGATTAACAAACGCCATGAATAATATCTCGTCGGCATTGTCACTAACAAGCGGTCAACGGACCAAGATCCGAGCTGCATACAAGCAGGGGAATGGAGCTGTCATACAATTAAGTAAAGAACAATTGTTAAAAAACAATGGTAAAGACAAAATTGGTATAACACGCGAACAGCATAATGAAATAGCTAAATCTCGGTTGAAAAATAAAGGGTATCGTTTGAAATTATCATATGAGCAGTTGACAGAAAATTATAGAGGCGGGTTTCTTCCCCTCATATTTGCTGGGTTAGGCGCACTGAGTGGATTGTTGGGAGGTGGTGCTGCTGTTGCTAATTCAGTAATTGATTATAAAGATCGGCAGAAACGATTGCAGGAAACGATAAGACATAATAAAGCGATGGAAAACAAGAAAACGGGTGGTCAGGTAAAAAAAAAAAAAGTTCGAAGCGTTGAGCAATTTTGATATTACTTATTATGCTTTGGATAAACTTGGAATAAATAATTTTAGAGGGGTATTTATGAGAGATGCTTTACCTAAAACTCCAAACATAATTGAATGTGGAATTCTGAATCTTGGTGATTCAAAAACAGACGGTACACACTGGACGGCTTACTACAAAAACATGATGGATAAATATTATTTTGATTCGTACGGGAACGCTAATCCACCGAGGGAATTAATTTCGTACTTGGGTGGAAAGCGTTTGTTCTTCAATAGAGACAGGATTCAAGATTACACCGACCCTCCAATATGCGGACACTTGTGTCTAATAGTTCTCTACTTGCTAGTTAATAGACATATGCCCCTTAACTCGATATTAGAAAAACTAAAAAAAGATAAATACTTCTGGGAAAGTTTGCTTTAATTTTTTTTAGACTATATATAAGAAAGAGAAAGATGGCGAACGTATTTTCGAAATACATGAAGGACATTGTCCGCTCAGAGTACAAACATTACTATCCCAACAGCACTCAAAACTTTAACGCCCCCAACAAAAGAACAGAGTTCAATATCGATTATGGAGATGGATTTTCTATGTCAAAGTTTCAATATTTCATTTCTGGGACGTTGAAGAAGCGCAATGGAGGAGATTACCCAGCAAAAGCAAATGTGAAATTGATTGATAACTTCGTTCCATATTTGTTCTCTAGAATCGAGGTGAAAAAACACAATTATTTAATTGACGAAGTAGAATACCCTGGTGTTACTAGTACCGTGAAGAGCAGTGTCTCGTACAGAGGCTCAGAAAGTAATTCGATTGCAAACAATGGTTTTGTATCTCAGTGCAACGCAGATAGAAATACATTCTACGTATGCGGGAATCTTTCACATTTAGGGCTGGGATTTTTCGAAGATGTTAGTATACCGCTTTATAAAGGAGGATTCGTAATTTCCTTTATCAGAGATGGTGATGCTAACACCATTTACAGATGGAAAACGAAAAAAAGTGACGGGAGTTACGATGATGCCACCCTACCATCAGAAGGACGGGTAAGTATCACAGAGTTCATAATTCGGGTCCCGATGATTGAATTCAAACCTATGGCTAAAATCGAGCTGGTGAAAGAATTGTCCGACCTGAAAAAAATACAGTTCCATTTCAGGAGCTGGCAGTGCATACAAAAACCTGAAATCAACGGAAATACGTTTACATTTGATGTAACCAATATCTTTAGAAACATTCGAAATCCTACGTTTGTGATGGTCGCTTTCCAATCTGAAACCGGCTCGCAGTTGCAGGATGCTTCGTTGTTTGATAATGCCAACGTTAAAAATATAAAGGTGAAGATCAATGATAACGTTTACCCTGAAGAAATGGAAAACTTGGATATCGCGGCTGGTAACTACACCCTCGCCTACGAAATGTACAAGGATTTTAAAAATGTCTATCAAAATAATAATGACATGCTCTACAATCCCCAGAACTTTATAAACGGAAAATGCGTTTACGTGATCGACACAAGTAAACAAACGGAAAATATTTCCAATTCGAAATCTAATATTATAATTACCGCGGATTTTGCACCCTCAGCAGGAACAAATCTTTACGTAGTACTCGTGTCTCACACTACCTTAGATTATGATCTCTTCAATAACATAATCAAGGAAAGTAATACGTAGGTCCGTTGATACCAAAATCCTGATACTGAAAAAAATACGAAATCTGCAGAAAAAAAGTTTCGCGCAATCTCAAACGAAAAATTTTCTCTCACCTGTTTCATTTTTATTTTATTTTATTTTTTTTTTCATTTTTTTTTCTCAAGCTTGAAAATTCAGAGTTTGGTTCCCGACACCCAATGCCTCGCTTTCAGTTGACGGGCTAGAAACCCCAGCTCGACGGTCGGGCCAGTAGCCCCAGCTCAACAATCGGGGCCAGAGGCCTCATCTCAAAATCGGGCCAGAAGACCCATTTTATATACTACTTGTATCTATAATGTAGCTGGGCTAGGGTTGTTCGAAAACGCGGTACATTTATAGTGTAATTTACTTTAGCCCTCGTATTTAGGTGACGATCAGGAAGGGATGGGGCGTTTTCCCTTACCATTTGTTTCAAGCAGCTGACTTCCACAAGGTTCAGAAATGGGAGAATTTGCATTTGCCTACATAAGGGTAGCGAAGGTTGTCGGGAAACTGAATTTGTCGTAATCCGAATTATTGTTTTTTGGGTATTTATAATAGGTTTATACCTACGTTGTGACATGTCCTCCACTCCAATAACAGTATAACAGTATAGAGCTCACCAAGGCATCGTACACTCTTTTTAGAAATTTAGTATCTAGTAATGCCTCTAATTTGGCAAATATATAGATTAATGTTCTTAGTTTACTGTTTGTTTATTTATTTGGCGATCCCACTTTAAATTTTCATCTAGATAGATTCCCAAATACCTTGCGTTTTGCACTCTGTTTATATTTTCGCAATCTGTAAAACTATTTAGCTCTTGACAGTCGGCGTTGTGTAATCTTAGCACATTTTGATCTGGTCGTGTATTTGGTGTAATTGAAAAAGTTAGAAAGTTAGTTTTTTAATGTTTACTGAAATTTTGTTGTAATTTAACCATGAATAAATTATCCTGAGACTTTTTCGGCCAGCAGATACGCTTCGTTCCAGGATTTGGCAACAATGTACAAAACAGTATCATCAGCAAAAATGATAAGCGATCCTGGGATATTTAGTTTTGCCATGTCATTTATGTATAATATGAACAGTATCGGTCCTATCACCGTACCCTCCGGTACTCCATATTTTCCTAGTATAGTGTCTTCACTTATTACGTTGTTTACCCTTACACACTGTGTCCTACCTAGCAAGTAACTGTCAAACCACTGTAACGCCACTCCGTCAATGCCATATCTTTTGAGTTTTTTGAAGAGCCTGTCATGCGATACAGTCTCAAAGGCTTTCGCCAGGTCTAATAAAACAGCAATTGGCTTCAATTCATTGCCTATGTCGTCGATTAATTTTCTGCTCAGGAGACATGCTGCATCTGACGTAATTCTACCCTTTCTAAACCCGTATTGTTCCTTACCTAGTATATGATTTCTTTCTAAAAATAGAACTAACTGACTTTTTAAAATTTTTTCATTTATCTTTGCCACAGTATTCACTTTTACTACTAATGGGTACTAATGAGATCGGCCTATAATTTGATGGGTTAGTTCAAGTGTGGGTCTCTCAGTAGTAAATTTTGGGATACACCAGCTAAGTAATGATTGAATCACATGATGTGAGGGAGCAACAAGTTTTTGGAAAAACTGTCTTTCAAAAGTGGTCTCAAGGCTTCGGTTGCCCCGGCTTTGAAGCGAAAATAATTTCGATGGCTATAATCGTATTTGGGCCGCTAAAATAAATCCCGGCCACTTACAGCGGTCAACCGACGGGATAACAACGTTTAACGCCGTCTGGATGGGTGGGGATTATGTCAGTCGAGAGGGGGCAAGCGGCGCGGCGGGTGTGTGAGTTGTTGAATGATCGCAGATTTCTCCCACCTCACCGTCATCCGATGTTTCCGTGTCCAGTCATCGAAGGGGCGAAAGCAGCCAGGGTTGAGAAGGGAAGGAGCCAGGAACCGTGATAAATGTCCATAGGATTACCTGCCCTCATAAATCTATATCTGACAAACTGTTTAGTAGACACCGACCATCTACCTCTATCAATTAGTTCCCTCTTCTTGCTCAAGGGACTTGTATTTCAACACACGTATCCTTCCTCACCGCCTCATACCCCTTGGCTTCGTCCAATTCTAGTCTTTTTCTCCCAATTCTTCTTTGCCGTTACTTCGGGGTTGTATCCTGTTGCAGACCCTCCCGTATCTTTGTTAGACCCAAAATTAGTAACTTGTTTAGGAATTCGACACACTCTCCATTACCCGGGTCCTCCTATGGTTCCCAGTAAGGTTTTTCATCACCCAACTTTCACGCTCGTGCAATTTCCTTCAGGACTTTCTTGCTGCAAACTTTCCCGAATAGGGTTGTTCACTGCTCTCTCGAAGTGTTCGTATAAAGCAGTGGTTCTCAAACTGCCCCCCCCCCCCCACAACGGTGGTGGGGGAGAGGGTCGAAAAATTGGAATATCCAAACTATACTTAGGAGAGAGGGACTGGGGTGAATGGGCCAACAATTTTAAAGCCACTACCTAGTTTAACGGCGCATAGCTTCCTCGTACCGATAAAATGACCGTATAGATCACTAGCACACACAGACCCATCCATTATGATGAATATGAAGCCAAAAGAAGGGGAAATAGAATAGAGAACTGGATTTAAGGTTTGCACATAAGCAGTGGCTACGATTCATGTTACGAAATTCATTCATTATTTTGTAGAGACGGATCCTAACTACCCACCAAATTTGGGCGAACTGGCGTCTATGGTTACAACGGGGCGAATTGGCACCTCTGATTTGATTTACATAGACTCGTACTTAGAGTATACCAATCATCCCATCGCAATGAAATTCATAGAAACCAGGCCATTGGTTCGTGGGAAATGGATTACCTCGGATATGGTGTTTGTGCATGCGCAGTGGCATAAACAGTCATCTGATAGTGATAAAATTCATAGAGGACATAGCGTGCATCTTGGGCATAACCCGCATGATTCCTGAAAATTTCATCAAAATCGAGAAATATGATCGCGACAAATATAGTATCTCAAATTTCGCGTTTGCGCATGCCCAGTGGCTATACCAACCATCTTATCGCGATGCAGTTCCCAAGGGATGATCTGTGAGGCACACCGTAACTACCCACCGAATTTGAGAATAATTGGGTCATTGATTCGTGACCTCGGGTTTCGTATGTTCGCATGCGCAGTGGCATATTTTGGGAGTTTTGGGACCACGGGCCCCGTGAGCCAGGGCGACCAAATGAAATGATAACCCTCAGATGGGTGTGTAGATCGAATGGAGGGGGGGGGGGGGGGGTAGCGTTGACGATCAAACTCACGTTAAAATAGAAGTAACGCGTTGTTTTTCTTTCGTCTGACGTTTATTTTATTGAGCTCCACTGCCAAGAATAGAAATTATGGAACTTATCATGGGAACAGGTAAACTGGGCCATTTAGGAGCATTATTACATTATGTTGCTTTTGGTGAAAGACGAACTCCTGTTCAGAAGTTTCATGCGTCTGCGCTACGATAAGGCTCAGTTTCACCAACGCAGTTTGAACCAAGTCTCAATAAATCCTGGATTCAAATTTGATCCGCGGTTCAGAGCTTCGACAGTTTCACCAACGTTTTTGATCCACAGTTTAGCCGATCCTGGGTTTAAGCCGAGATTGTTCAGTTTGCATCAGCATTGCTATCTCCAGAAACGCCAATCCCGTACTGTAGATGACATGGGGGATACGAACTAAATAACTCGCGAAGAAATCGTGGAAACCCATTTCAAAGAAAAACGGAGTTATTGAGAAATAGTTTGTTTCCACTAATACACGAAAAAACGCGGAAAATACACTGATATGCCGGTTTCGGTGATCAAACCATCGTCATTGTTTGTTGCTGACGATGGTTTGAACACCGAAACCGGTATAATAGTGTGTTTTTCGCGTTTTTTCGTGTAATAGTGGAAACAGACTATTTTTCAAAAACTCCGTTTTTCTTATCCATGAGTGGTGGATCTGCGATATTTCTTCTCTGGATACTTAGTACTTTTGTCCGCCACCCATTGCTCTATTATCAAAATTTTGTCTCAACAGTAACTAGTGGACGCGTTCCCCGCGTCATTCGTTCGCCCATTGGACTGTTTTCAATCAAGCCAGCTTGATTTGAGGTCATCCGGCATACGCGAGAACTAGGTACCGAAAAGGCTGCAAAGTCCTTGTCACATCGGTTTATTATTCTATTGGACAAACCTACAGAAATGATGGCTGTTCATTTATTGTTTCTTTCACGTGAAAATAATTCGAATAGCCATTTCTGATGGTTTTCACCAATTTTGGCCCCCAAAAACACGAATTAGGTAGGCTCCTTTTGGTTTATTATTCTGTGAATAATACACCTATGTATTCGCTCAGCAAAAAACTTGTATAACACCCCCTCAAAATTTTTTTCTTTTACGTTTCAAGGTGCGTAGATTCCAAATAATTATGCAATGTCCGTCCGCCGTCCACCGTACGCCGTCCGCCGTACGCCGTATCACGTGTACAGGCTTCATTTTCGGTCTCAAAATTCGTTCTTTCGCACACATACTCCATTTGGGCCCTAGTTGTGTCCCGAAACTTTTCAGCCCAATCGGAATATACCCAGGGGTGTTATGAGTGAAAATGTGTGTAAAAATAGGTACCTTTGGCGTTTTAGCAAAATGTTGGTAACATGAGCTTCTGAGATATCGTTTTCCATGTTTTTGGGGACGAGCAGACCGAATATGAAGTCTATTTTGACCAAAGAGTGGAAAATTGAGTTCTACAAAATGTTCAGCTCCCAAAATTGATTTTTTCTGAGTGAAAAACCTGGTAAATCGTCTGAAATCACAATCAATGTGTATAATAACACTAGGAAAAGTGTCAACACGTGGATCAAGACGATTAAATGGCACTACCAATGATCATAGACAGTTAAAAAAAAAAAAAAAGGAGCGTACCTAATTTGTGTTTTAGGGGCCGAAATTAATGGAAACCATCAGAAATAGCTATTTCGATTATTACGCTTGAAAGAAACAATGAACAGCCAGCATTTCTGTAGGTATGTCCAATAGAATAATAAACCCATGTGACAAGGACTTTGCAGCGTTTTTTTTTCGTTTTTTTTTTCAATTTATCTTTGACCATTGGTAGTGCCATTTAATCGTCTTGATCCACATGTTGAAAATTATTCTAGTTTTATTATACAAACTGACTGAGATTTCAGACGATTTCCCAGGTTTTTGATTCACGAAAAATCAATTTTGGGATCTGAACATTTGGTAGAAACCCAATATTCCACTCGTTGGTCAAAATCGACTTCTTGTTCGGTCTTCTCGTCTCAAAAACATGGAAAACGATACCTCAAAAGCTCATGTTACTAACATGTTGCAAAAACACAAAAAGTACCTATTTTTACACACATTTTTACTCATAACACCCCTGGGTATATTCCGATCGGGCTGAAAAGTTTCGGGACACAACTAGGGCCCAAAGTGGGCATGTGTGCGAAAGAACGAATTTTTTAGACCGAAAATGAAGCCGGTACACGTGATACGGCGTACGGTGGATGGCGGACGGACATTGCATTTTGGTTTATTATTCTGTGAATAATACACCTATGTAATCGCTCAGCAAAAAAATTTTCTAACACCCCCTCAAAATTTTGGTTTATTATTCTGTGAATAATACACCTATGTATTCGCTCAGCAAAAATTTTTTATAACACCCCCTCAAAATTGTTTCTTCTCCGTATCAAGGTGCGTAAATTCCAAAAATGCAATGTCCGTCCGCCGTCCGCCGTATCACGTGTACAGGCTTCATTTTCGGTCTAAAAAAATCGTTCTTTCGCACAAATGCTCCATTTGGGCCCTAGTTGTGTCCCGAAACTTTTCAGCCCGATCGGAATATACCCAGGGGTGTTATGACTGAAAATGTGTGTAAAACTAGGTACTTTTTGCGTTTTAGCAACTTGTTAGTAACATGAGCTGTTAAGGTATCGTTTTTCATGTTTTTGGGGACGAGAAGACCGAATATGAAGTCGATTTTTACCAAAGAATAGAAAATTGGGGTTCTACCAGATGTTCAGCTTCCGAAATTGATTTTTTATGAGTCAAAAACCTGGGAAATCGTCTGAAATCACCATCAATTTGTAGAATAACACTGGAAAAGGTGTCAATAGGTGGATCAAGACGATTAAATGGTACTATCAATGATCAGAGATAATTTATTAAA
The DNA here is from genome assembly GCA_954871275.1 of Leptopterna dolabrata. Taxonomy (NCBI): domain Eukaryota; kingdom Metazoa; phylum Arthropoda; class Insecta; order Hemiptera; family Miridae; genus Leptopterna; species Leptopterna dolabrata. The sequence continues at coordinate 4,959,682 of OX940974.1, read as the reverse complement.
AAAAAGGAGCGTACATACTTTATTCGTGTTTTTGGGGCCAAAATTGGTGGAAACCACCAGAGATAGCTATTTCAATTATTTCAAATGACAGCAACAATAAATGAACAGCCAACATTTCTGATTTCTGTAGGTATGGCCAGTAGAGTAATAAACCCATGTGACAAGGACTTTGCAGCGTTTTGGAATCTACGCACCTTGAAACGGAAAAGAAACAAGTTTGAGGGGGTGTTAGAATTTTTTTTGCTGAGCCATTACATAGGTGTATTATTCTCTGAATAATAAACCAAAAAAAGGAGCGTACCTTATTCGTGTTTTGGGGGCCAAAATTGGTGGAAACCACCACAGATAGCTATTTCAATTACTTTATATGAAGGAAACAATAAATAAACAGCCAACATATCTGTAGGTATGTCCGATAGAATAATAAACCCATGTGACAAGGACTTTGCAGCGTTTTTTGAATCTACGCACCTTGACACGGAAAAGAAAAAAATTTGAGAGGGTGTTATAAAAAATTTTTTGCTGATCGATTACATAGGTATATTATTCACAGAATAATAAACCAAGTATTATTCACAGAATAATAAACCAAAAATTGATGAAATTCGGTTTTTAGGTTCTGTTCGGGGTCTAGTTGGTCCTCAAAGCTCGGCGTTACTGTCAGTCATCTCTAGTGGGTTTTCTTTATGTTATTAAATTTGGCTTGAGCTAAACAATTTTTTGAGACCACCCGGAGCATTTACAGCCAGCCGTTCGTGTGAAACAAAAAGCTTCGTCAACACGATCGTGAATCAAACGGTATAAATCCGGCCCGGATATCATCACTAGGGAGCACCTGATTATAATCACGGATGGCTGTATGAAGTTGAGTTGGTTGTTCTGCGATATTATTTCATTTGATAAGTGATGAGGATTTGAGTGTGGGTTTTGTTGGTAGGTACTTCTGAAACTTGAACAAACTTTGAAGTATTATTGATTGGTAAATTATTACACAATGGTTCATTTTACTATCTACGTAGAAGGGGCACCTATACAGGTAAGTTATTACACAAACGTTCATTATTTGTCTTATGCTTCATGAATAACTACAAATAATCAATGATTGAATTATTGAATCCCGCGCATTTGTAGGAAACTTTAATTCTGGAGCGGCTCCAGTACTCGATTTAGGGCTTTCGTGGGGGGAGCTCGAGGGTAGTGACCATAGAAAACTGTGATCTACGCAGAAGGGGCATCTATACAAGTAAATAATAAACCTTTGTGTTATAATTTGCAGCGTTTTTTAAAATGAATGTAGGTTCCATTCTAGGAATGTCGAGACCAGCCGCACTATCCTACGATGAATAGTTATTTTCCTATGAGCTAGCAAAATTTTGAACGAGGTGACGCCCTTGCACCCCTCCCGCCTGTGCGGGACCCCCTAGCCATTTGTCGCGTGTTGTCGACAATTTGAAAGCTCATAGAAAAAGAACTAGTCATCGTAGGAGAGTGTGGTTGGTCTCAAAATTCATATAATGGAATCTGATTCCATTCAAAAATGTAAACAGAAGTTGTGGGCACTCCTCATTATTATTAACCCAAACCAATCGACGGTACGTACTCATCTCCTCCCCAGGCAAAAGCTTAAAATTTGGCTAAATCTGTTTGACATTCGATGTTATGTAGAAGGTTGAAGAGCAGTTTGTGTTTGTACGATAGGTACTTGGAAAATCCTCTCATTATGTGCATGTTTCATGGTTTTGATCACGTGACTCTGAGCCAAGCTCCTTGTACATCGATTCCGCCTCAGAATCAGGACGATTTATGGTGGTAGTATGGGGGGGGGGGGGGGGGGTATGTGTAGAAGAAGAAAGTTTCTTACGAATTTCGTGAGCGGGTGACGTGAAGGGACAGCCAGCGGTGGCGGGCGGAAGACTTTCACGCTGTGAAGGCGGTAGTCGGCACCTTCCAGCCACACCCTTCCTCCCTCTCAATTGAAAAATATTGAACCACTCATCTTCCCGGCATTTTCACATTCAATCCACGCTTACCATCCCAGGTTGTCCACACAACACCTTGTTAACGATACCATACCTCGTTATCCACGCCACACGTCGTTAGCCATACCTCCATAATTCCTCGTACTCCATAATCTATGTAAGATACTGGAACATGGCAAAGGAGGAAAATTTAAGGTGAACCATTTCAATAAGAGAAATTTTTCTAACTCAACTGCTGAAGTCCCAGTGATCTCACTAAAAATTTAATAATAAATTCTGCCAGCCAATAGGGCTAAGAATTATGTTACAGTGGACACCGCTTAGTGGGGGCACCTCGGGACCAGAGCTTTCTGCCCCAATAAAGCGGGTGCCCCAATAAAGCAAAATCCAAAATCCCCACCCTTCCCAATCTTTTTATTCAATGAAAATGGAGTTCATTGAACCGCGGGGGTGGTCCGAAGGGTCGATCGTAGATAGAATTTCACGTAGATTACGAATACGCGATAAAAAATGGGGGTTACCATTTCAATTAACGAAGTTGGCCATGGTCGACCATAGTTCCGCTATGGTGAGGGAATTAAAAATGCGACGTTGCACAACTTGGGAGCCTACTGGATATTCGTGCCAAATTTGGTCGATATCCGTCGAGCCGTTAGGCCGTGGGAAGACAGACAGACAGACAGACACACACACACACAGAGATTCGTTTTTATAATATATAGAGATACAGGACTATTACTGTGATACAGGGTACTATTGCGGGTGAAATGCCTTAAAAGTAAACAGTGAGAACGATGGAAAATTAGCAGAGTACTTACATGAGTTGAAGTAGTATATATATATATATATATATATATATATATATATATGTATATATATATATATATATATATATATAAACCTGACCACCTTTGTGGCATCTAACCGCTTGTAGCATCTTGCGGCCTCCGGTCTATATTCACCATCCGCCTCATTTCATTTGACCACATTTGCTACATCCGTATAGTTGACCGTATTTGTGCCTTCTGTATATCCTCCCAATTTTCCACATGACCAGTATTACGAGTTCCGGCAGCGTTGCCAAATCTCTCCTAAAGAACCCGCATATACGATTTAAAAAACGTATTCCCAAGACCAGGACATAAGGTACCTACTCCAATTCAACAAGGACTGACGTCGAAATCTCGCGCCTTTGATCAACTTTTCTGTAAAACCTCGTTCGATTTTACGTGATGTAAGTTTGGATGGCTAATTCAACATTGTAAGCTATGAATACATTCTAACTTTGTAGTAAACTGACATGCAATTATCTTTGAACATTAGAAAGTGAAATTCAAAATGAAATCACAAGTTTGTGCGAAAACCCGCGTTTCCCACTACCTACCTTCTTCAGGATTTGTGAATTTGGGTGGGAACGACTCGCAGAAAAAGAAACAGTACCATTTGATAAATGTTACAGGTTTTCATGATTTCAAGGGGCGATGGTAAATTTTAAAATGAAATTCCGATTTGTGTGTGCTTCTTACCTATACTACCTATACTATATTAGGCTTTACGAATTTGGATGGGAACGACTGGTAAAAAGGCGGAGGAAATAAATTTGATGAATGATGCGATACATCAGGATTTTGTAAGAATTATCAGGATTTTGTACATTTTAAAGTGAATTTCCAATATTGTGCCAAAAACCTACAGCGCTACTTACTATCTACCTATTTTGGGCTTTGTTGATTTCAAAGTGAACGACTCGTAGAAAAGGGGCAGGGAATAAATGTGATAAGTAATACGATTCATCATATTTATCAATATGAGATATGAGATATTTCAATATAAAATTCCAATTTCTTGCAAAAAAAAGCGCTCCTCACAACTTTCCTAAGTACCTCCTTCAGACCTTGAGAATAGGGATGGGAAAGACTGGTAGAAAAGGTATATCAAATAAATTTGATCAATGTTACTGTTTTTCATGATTTTTCAAGTGGAAAAAGGAAATGTTTAAAATGAAATTCCCATTTCACAAGAAAACCATCTCTTTCCAATACCTAACCACTACTACACGCTTTGTGAGTTTGGATGGGAACGACTTGTAAAAAAGGGGCAGTAAATAACAAACTTAATGAATTATACGATTAATCGAGATTTTTCATGATAAGGCAGTTCAAGAACCGGTTATTCCTATGAATCGCTATCTACCTATGCAGGTAGGTACTTCGAGAACAAACCAGAGGCTTACTCTAGTCGACATCATAGCGAGCTTGCAGAAACCTGTTCCTCCCCAGTTTCTTTCTAATGAAAGTCGGAAAAATTCAGAAAAAATCGAGGACATTCACCTAAACAATCTAAATGCATTTCATCGATGGAACATACAGGAACATGCTGATTCGTTAATTAAAAACGCTGTGAATTATTACACAACGGTTTATTATGTACCTATATAGATGCCCCTTCTGCGCAGAACACTGTTTTCTTTGGTCAATACATTCCGTCGAGTTCCCCCCAGGAAAGCCCCTAAATCAAGTACTGGAGCCGGCCCGGGAATTACAGGCTCATAAAAATTCGCGGGATTCAATAATTATATCATTAAATATTAGTTTTTATTCATGATGCGTGAGGTAAATAATAAACCGTTGTGTAATAATTTACTCGTTTAGATGCCCCTTCTGCGACTGTTTTCTGTGATCAATACCTACCCTTGTGACCCCCCCCCCCCCCCCCCCCAACACCAGGAAAGCCCTAAATCGAGTAGAGAAGCCGGCCCGGGAATTACAGTTTCATGAAAATGCGCGGGATTCAATAATTCAATCATTAATACATTATCTGTTGTTATTCATGAAGCATAAATGTTCTAGTTGCAGAAGTACCTATCAACAACATCGAAATGATCCATCATTCTTCAAATGAAATAATTTCACAAGTTGTGGGAGGGGGTTAAATTATTTTTCTTTGATGCTCGATTCCAGAGGTCCATTATTGAAAATAATAAACCAAAATTAATTAAGAAATTTCTAGGGCGAGAGAATGACATTTTAAGTGTTTCCTTAGGGTTTGTCATCCTCTCACCCTTCTAACAGTCATGCCCTCGCCTATCGGGACTCCAAGAGATTTCTGTATCAAAGCAATTTAAACTAAATGTTAATCTTAATAATTTATAGTAAATATAATAAATAAATTGCTGAACAACCCTGACAATTTATATCCTCCTAATTTGTACAATTTGTCAAATCATGATTATCTTTTAACTGTATTACTGTGCAGAAGTACCTACGTACTGATACCAGTGTAGTAATTCTGAACACCATTTTCATCACGAAACACTTTCCCCATTGAAAAAAGACTTAGGGCGTACAAAATATAAGTTACATATATGACGTGCTGGTGTTGACCTCACTTGTTGAAGGTAATTATATTTAGCGGAAAACTTTTTTTTACAACCAAAGACTTTAAAAAAATCTGATAATATCAGTATAAAAATTAGAAGGTTTCTTGTAAGTAATAAATTTTGAATCATCTCGTTAGACCTTCAGAAACCGACGTTACATGGTTTTCCCTTTCCATCCTGAGTAGTTTTATCTATCAGTAGGAAATTTTCTAGTGAAAATATTTAAATTCACCCCTTCACTTCCGTGCCTTATTTTTTGCCCAGTCTAGGTATCACATTTAATCAGTGTGATGAAACACAATTCTGTTCCCATTTGAGCTCATCACATTTGTATGACGAGGTGAAATTTTAAATTTTTAACAATTTTTCAACAAGTACATACCTATACAATTGTACTGTCAACAACGGCTCAAACTATTCATCATTTTCACATTCATATTTTGAGGTATCAAATCAAATAGCTATGGCAAGAGATATCCCTTACAAACTCTTACCTAATATTTAAATCGGCGACTGAGGATGAGGTACATGAAGGAGAGAAACTTCCCATAACTGGACGATAGATGCCCTATGTATAGACAGTTTGGTAGGTACCTACTTATGTCCAAACCAGGGCCTGGTGATGAGGTAAATGCTGGTGCGAAACGTTGAGATGTGATATAAAACAACAATTTAGATACTGATTAGATAGTGATTAGTACTTCCTTTTGTTGAATATTTCTAACAATTTTTGGAAATTTTAAACAAATTTCCCGAGCCTATTGGTAATTCCCATAGGTAGTTTATTATCTCATCCACCTCAACTATGGTGAAAAACAAGATATAATTATTTATAGAGGTTGGCACCTTTGATGCATTTTTATACCTACCTATTTTTCCACAGTTACACTAAGACTTCTCCAGCTTATTATTAATTTTTAAACTTAAATAATTCCCTTCACCACTCCAGTGACGTGAAGACCAAGACCTAATATTGACTTAGTGGTTTGATGAATATTTACAACTATTTTTCCAGAACATTACAGTTACACAATTACCCGAGGCTTCAGTAAATTATTAACTTTAATTTCCCCATCCATTGCTCCTATGGTGAAGAATAAAATGCAACAGTGGTTGGCATGTACTTCTTCTGAATTTTTGCACACATTTTTCCATCGTAATATATCAAACACTCCTCCCGAGCCTATTAGTTACTATTGAAGTTTTGTTAGATACTTTTGAACTTTAATACCCCATTCTTATCAAGTTTACGGATGCTGACTTGACAAATACCTGGTAACCGTAACTTGGTAAGCCTGAAAATTGAAATCCACGTGATTGTTACACAATGAAACCTTTTTTTTCGGACTTCACAGTTTGTTACTGTTGTAACAGAATAAGCTTGAAAAATTAAGAATATAGAAAAATTTGATGAATCGTATTATTCATCAGATTTATTCCTTAATCCTTTTCTAAGAGTCGTTCACTTCGAAATCAACAAAGCCGAAAATAGGTAGATAGTGGGAAGCGCTGTAGGTATTTTTCAAAATGTTAGAAATTCATTTTAAAATTTACTTTCACGTCTTACAAAATCCTGATAAATCGTAGCATTCATCAACTTCATTTCCTGCGCATTTTTTGCCAGTCGTTCCTATCCAATTGCGTAAAGCCTGAAATAGGTAGGGTACGAGAACAATACGGAATCTAATTTTAAGGTTTACTACCTCTCCTTGAAATCATGAAAACCTTTAACATTTTTCAGATGTTTTTGTTTCTTTTTCTACGAGTCGTTCTAATCTAAATTCACAAAGCCTGAAAAAGAAGGGTAGTATGAAACTCGGGATTTCGCACGAACTTGTAATTTCATATTGATTTTCACTTACTAATCTTCAAAGATAATTGCATGCCAGTTTACAACAAAGTTAGAATGTATTCATAGCTTACAATGTTGAATTAGCCATCCCAAAGTTACATCACGTAAAATAGATCGAGCTTTTGCATCAAAGTTGAGCAGGGGCGAGAGATTTCGAAGCCAGGCCTTTTTGAATACCATATTTTCCGGTCTTGGAAATACTTTTTTTTAAATTGTCAACTTCACCCACTTCCGCGTAGCTGAGCTCTACATGTATAAATATGCTAATTGGTCACGTATATAAAATGTTTCCGTCCATAACTAACCACCAAGGCCATTTAAAATTGGTTGGGAGTTACGATTTCGAGCGAATAAGTCTGAACCAAAAAATATTTTTAAAATGGCGGTCAACGGAACAACGAAAATTAACAGTTTTTGCCTCATATGAATTTTCCGGAAGACCAACCAAATTGGCCCAATGTGATCAATTGGACAAGTTTCAAAAATTGATTGTTTCATGCTCATACACTCATTGCGCTGATTAAAAATATAAAAAACGCTGCACATTATTACACAACGCTTTATTATTATTCTGTATAGATGCTGATCACTGTTTTCTGTGGTGAATTCACTCGAGCTCCCCCCCCCCCCCCCCCCCAGCAAAGCCCTAAATTTAGTACTGGAGCGGGCCCCGGAATTATAGTTTCCTACAAATGCGTGGGATTCAATAATGCAATCATTAATTATTTATAGTTATTCATGAATCGTAAGGCAAACAATAAACCGTTGTGTAATAATTCACCTGTACTGGTACCCTTTCTACGTAGACAGTATAATGAACGTTGTGTGATAATTTGCCCATTAACAATACTTCAGCGGTTGTTCATGTTGCAAAAGTACCTGACAACAAAATCAAGCTCCTTCTACGTAGATGGTATGATACACCGTTGTGTAATAATTTACCGTCGTATAATAATTTACCGTTGTGTAATACTTTACCGCTGTGTAATTTACTGTGGTGCAATGATTTGCCATCGTTTAATAATTTACCCATCAGTAATACTTCAACTTTGTTCATGTTGCAAACCTGTCAACAAAACCTATCTACCAACAAAATCCAAAAGATCCATCATTTTTCAAATGGAATAATATCACTGAACAACCAATTCGACTTCATACAGCCATCCTTGCTTATAATCAGGTGCTCTTTAGCGATGATATCTGAGCCGGATTTATACTGTTTGATTCACGATCGTGTTGACGAAGCTTCTCGGTGCAAACAAACGGCTGGTCGTACATTCCTCCAGGTGGTCTCAAAAAATGCTTTAGTTCAAGATCAATTTAAAAACGCACCAAAAAAAAAACCATACCATACGGGAAGTTTTCGAGCTTCGGCGTTCTGAAAATTGCAACCCCTATTTTGAACCCTTTAGAGATGACTGACAGTAACGCCGAGCTTTGAGGATCGACTAGACCCCGAACGGGACCTATAAACCAAATTTCGTAAATTTTTGTTCATGGTAATTAAGAAAAGTGCTATGTACGGCGTAAAAAAAAATTTTAACCCCCCTCAAAATTTTATGGTTTCCGTTTCAGGTTATGTAGAATCCGAAAATGCAATACATATTATGCAATAAAAAAACTTTCTTAGTTATCATGAATCAAAATTGACGAAATTCGATTTATAGGTCCCATTTGGGGTCTAGTTGGTCCTTGAAGCTTGGCTTTAATGTCAGTCATCTTTTAGGGGTGAACAATTCGGGTTGAAAGGTACAGGACGCCGTCACCTCGAATTTTTTAACAGTTTTAAATAGTTCTCGAATTTGGGAGTTTTTTAAAACCACCCGGTTGTCCGTCCAGCCGTTCGTTCACAGTAAGGCTCGGAAATTTGCACCGACAGGCTATTGTCAACAGGAGGGTGAATGAAATTGTATACATTCAGCCCAGATATCATCGCTAGGGACGCGGCAAAAATCGGATATTGGCCCCGGAATCATCATTGCTAGGGAGCACCTGATTATATTCACGGAGTATGAAGTCGAGTTGGTTGTTCTGTGATATTATTTCATTTGAAAAATTATGGCTCTTTTGGTGTTTGTTGATAGGTAGTGAAACTTGAACAAACGTTGAAGTATTATTGATGGGTAAACGATTACACAATAGTAAATTATTACACAACGGTAAATTATTAAACAACGGTTCATTATACCATCTAACAAGAAGGGGCTGGAGTTTGTTGGTAGGTACTTTTGCAACTTAAACAACCGTTGGAGTATTATTGATGGGCAGACTATTACTCAACGGTAAATTATTACTCAACGGTAAATTACTGTACAACGGTTAATTACTGTACAACGGTTAATTATACTATCTACGTAGAAGGGTCACCTATACAGTTAAATTATTACACAACGGTTTATTATTTGCCCTATGCTTCATGAATAATTACAAAATAATTAATTATTGAATTAATGAATCCCGCGCATTTGTAGGAAACTTTAATTCGGGGCCGGCTACAGTAGGTACTCGATTTAGGGCTTTCCTGGGAGGAGCTCGAGGGTATTGACCACACAAAACAGTGATCTACGCAGAAGGGGGATCTATGCAGGTAAGTAATAAACTTTTGTAATAATTTGCAGCGTTCTTTTAATTGCATTTTCGGAATCTACATACCTTGAAACGTAAACCATCAAATTTGGGTGGGGAGGGGGGTTAAAATTTTATTATTTTTCGTGCTCGATTCCAAAGGTTCATGATTGAAAATAATAAACCAAAACCTACTGTTTTAAAATATATCCAATGGGTAGGACCTACTTCAACTTAGCACAACATAGTCGCGAGCATTTAGTGCGGAGAAATTTGAAATGAAAAATATGAAAAGATTGGCAATCAATAAAAAGTAGAAAATTGAACACTTTTTGCCTCATGAATTTGGCGGTAGGGCCAACCAAATTGGCTAAATTGACTCAATGGGAAACGATTGGAAACAAATTTTGTAGGTTTGGTTTGACCAGTTCGGTTTTTTCGCGCTCAACCCCTAAATTGCATATTTTTTCTCACAAGGTATAGAATGTTGCACATTGAAGAAAACAAAGTCTGCCAATTCGAGTAGGCAGTATTATAGGTTCCTCACTTGAATCACATTAACGTATAGAATAGTTGGGTAGGATCATTCAGTGGACAGATGGAGAACCCATTCATGGGTTACATGCAGTTGAGGCCATCCAACACCTCAACTCCATCTATCTTCCAATTTAAATGTTTTACGACGATTTGCGGGGTAGTTATGGGCGCTATGAGGATCTGACGCTTCCGCATGCTCAGACGAAAGTTACGGTACGATTTCAATGATCTTGATATGCGGCAGTTTGCCATCCAACCCGCGTGTACCTTGGAAATTTCAGCTTTCTGCGACTATTTGTCGCGTAGTTAGTAGCGCAAGGAAATGTTCAACATTTCATGTTTGGGCATGCGCAGACAAAAGTTACAATACGATTTCAATGAAATGTATAAGAAACCGTCAAAATATTATTTCTGATCGACCTTCCAAGTAACCATAAGTTCCGAAAATGCAATAAAAAAACGCTGCAAATTATTACACAAAGGTTTACTCGATATTTAAGGTATTTAGTGCGTTTCAAGTATTTCACGTTTGTGCATTTGCAAACGAAAGTTACGGTACGATTTCAATGGTTTTGATATGCGACCATCTGTGATTCAACCCGCATGTACTGTCAAAGGTGAGTGTTTCCAAACACTTCAAGGGGGGAAATGGGTTAGTTTCATTGGGGGGGGGGGGGGGGGGGGATTTAAAAAAATCAAATGAATCATTGATTGTGATGTGGGATAGTGAACCAAGATAGAAAAACTCATTCTTGAATATGGTTAATTGTCATTAACATTGGCGGAAATGGGAGAGGGGACTCAAGGGTGAAAATGAGTAAAAATCACCATAAATTCAAAAATTGACAGAAGTACTGTATTTTGTGAAGGTGAACGATTTCCAAAATTTAAGAGGCAGATTGTAGTAGGGATTTTCTTCAAAGACAATATAAATGGCCAGAAGTTGAAACCTGCGAAAATTCGCTCATATAGCCATGCTGCACGACTGGAACTTTTTATACACATACCAGACACCAAGTAATAATATTGAAGAACGCGATTTTTTCATGCTCGATTCCAACCAAAATATACCATTGACTGCATTAAACAACTCGAACAGGTTAGGTTGATGATCGTCCTATGGATTATTTATTGCCCTCATTAGGGTACTTTTGCCCTATAAAGAGACTACAAAATCTAAAATTTCGCAGAGGTTCCATCTAAGACCTAATCACATCTCAGGAGGCCTAACAGGTCGACCTATTGTGAAACGATAAACAATACATTTTGGTCTATTATGTATTTTGAAATAATACATGAATGGCAAAAAAAATTATGAAAACAAAGGCTTTCATCCGTATTGTTCATCTGTAATTTAAACTGAAATCAGGGACTTTCAATAAACCGGATCGATGGAATTTCACAACACAGTACATTTCCTCCATATTTCGTCTCCGATGGCTACACACAGTAGAACTCATCAAGCATTGACAGGGTAATGGCAGACTGGCGTCCAAGTTGAGAACAAAGCAACGCGACGTTGCCACATCTCGTGGAGGTCACAGAGGTGGTCAAACGGTAATATACACTCATGATCTAAGCGCTACCTAGGTTATATACCCGTGAACTAAATTATACAGCATTTTTCACTTGGCAACCAGTATGACCTCCTCCTAAAACTCCTGCCAGGGGTTGGGAAGGATATTTTTTGTTTGACTGAATGAATGATGGCTTACTAACAAGACTAAGGAAGGAGTAGGAGGTAAAATTGAAGCCATGGAGGTAGGTGGGGGTAAGATAACGTTAAAAAACATTATGACCTCCGATTCGGAGGTCACAAATCTAGCGGAGGTCATAATGGTAGGAAAAGGACAACGTATGGACGCCACATCACCTGTCAAGTGTATATATATATATATATATATATATATATATATATATATATAAATCTTTGGTGTCTTTCGGCAGTGAATTCAGGATGGTCTGAAACGGATTTTGGTTTAAAAATCTTTCGGAAATTCGAGTTTTAAAAATTTAGGACCGAGAACAATAGCTTCCTTTTCTTCGAAAATTCGCTAAAACGTAAAAAAAACCATACCCTTCTATCGAAAGTTTTCGAGCTACGGCATTCTGAAAATTTCAAACCCTATTTTTCACCCCTTAGAGATGGCTGACAGTACCACCGAGCTTCGAGGACCAAGTAGACCCCGAACGGAACCAATAAATCAAATTTCATCAATTTTCATTCATGACAACTAAGGAAAGTGCTCCGTACGGCGTACGGCCTCGGTTCTGAACCCCTCGATATAATGCAGAAATCTATTTTGAAGGTAATTGCACATAAACCCCGAAGATTTCCTACTATTGATCTGTATAATTGTACTCGGGTATTCTTCGTTCAACAATTATACCTCAAAATGTCCCTCTCCTTTTTTCATAAACATCCAGAATTTTTCAACCACTCGAGGAATCCTCCCAACCAATTTCGCTTCATTTCCCAAGCAGCACCTACACGGAGTACATCAAGACACATATATAGCATCCCATTCTTGATCCGATCATTGCCTGATGAGATGAGATCACTCTCAGATTTTACTCGTTCTGTTTATTAAAAAAAAGATATTTTCCTGGCTTATTTCCCTCGGATTAGAAAATTTAAAAACTGTCCTCACTAGCATTTATGTGAACTAAGATGTTATATATCTATACAATTAAATTGGTGATAAAAGAAGTCCATATTATTTTCATTTAAACACCTAATGCACATAGTTGTGTTTATGTAGTGTCCTCCCAGAATATTATCCATGCGTAGACACTTCATACTCATAGATCCTTAATAATATTAAATAAGATAGAATAACATAGTAGAATAAGAAATAGGATGAGCAACTCCCACCAACCGCAAAGGGCTTGCCTTATGGTTGCGGGGTATACCTATTCCATTTTTTACACTGAATATGTATTGTTTTTTTAATAAAAAGGAATTGTAATAAATAAAATAAAAATGTCATCAGAATTCTATACGGAAGACGAATAAAATGAACTGCACGCCGAATCGAGTTCATAACGAAATCCATAATTTTGAATTCGAAGCTCCTTCCAGTCTATCACGAATCGCACCCTCGGAAATCAGCATAAATAATTCGTCCCTAATGTTATAATAATTGGAAATCCGATAATCACGATACCATGGAGGCGGGTACTCACAGTTGTGGAGGTCGCGTTGTTCCATATTCATTGAACAAGCGCAGGAAAACACTGAATCTGAACACTTTTACACCAAGAAAAATGAAACAAGTCTAAGCGCGGTACTCGTAGTTGTTCTCCAACGTCCGAAAACAAACTGACCTGCAGGAAACGAAAGGACTGAAAGGGGCAGGTGACCGAGCTGACAAGAAAAACGGAATTTTGGAAGAAGCCAATCAGAGACCAGCATTAGGGCGGCGTGACGGTGTTTACCCGACTTATTAAACTACCTTTGAACCCGGTCCTTCAAAAATCCCTTTCTCCACTCTGCAGTCCGATGTTTGCGCCAGATTAATTTTCCTAGAACTCAGAAACCCCTGATTCCGCCGAGGAAGGCAGGTTGCTCGGTTCTGCAGGTTTATTCCCCTTCCAATTGGTCTTTTTCCATCTAATGAATTTACCACAAACACGCTGCAAAGTCCTTGTCACATGGGTTTATTATTCTATTGGACTTACCTACAGAGATGTTGGCTGTTTATTTATTGTTTCTTTCATATAAAATAATTGAAATAGCTATCTCTGGTGGTTTCCACCAATTTTGACCCCCAAAACACGAATAAGGTAGGTAGGTACCTACGCTTCTATTATTATTATTTTTTTTTAATAAAAAATTATCTCCGATCATTGGTAGTGCCATTTAATCGTCTTCATCCACATGTTGACACTTTTTCTAGTGTTATTATACAAATTGATGGTCATTTCAGACGATTTCCCAGGTTTTTGACTAAAAAAAAAATCAATTTAGGGAGCTGAACATCTGATACAACCTCAATTTTCCACTCATTGGTCAAAATCGACTTCATATTCGGTCTTCTCGTCCCCAAAAACATGAAAAACGATACCTTAAAAGCTCATGTTACCAACATGTCGCTAAAACGCAAACAGTACCTATTTTTTATACCAATTATTCACTCATAACACCCCTGGGTATATTCCGATCGGGCTGACAAGTTTCGGGACACAACTAGGGCCCAAATGGAGCATGTGTGCGAAAGAACGACTTTTTTAGACCGAAAATGAAGCCTGTACACGTGATACGGCGGACGGCGGACGGACATTGCATTTTTAGAATCTACGCACCTTGAAACGGAAAAGAAAACATTTTGAGGGGGTGTTATAAAAATTTTTTGCTGAGCGAATACATAGGTGTATTATTCACAGAATAATAAAGCAAAATATCGCTCATCATGAGGATCCAGATACCTAAAAAAATCACTGCAAAGTCCTTGTCACTAGGGTTTATTATTCTACTGGACATACCTACAGAAATGTTGGCTCTACATTTATTGTTTCTTTCATGAGCAATATGTATGGTGCTGGGACTTGGTAGAGGAGAAAAATTCAAGGTGAACCAGTTCAGTAAAGCCGGGTATCTACTTGTATCAAACTTCTGTACCGTAACTCCGTCGCCTAACAAAAATCAATTAAAATTATGTTACGCCCCGATCATCTTCGCCTATTTGTTCGGGCTCGGGGGTCGGGGCTGATCGCTCCGTTGGCGGTTTTCCCCCGTCACATCAAAGGAATGATACGCGCGTCCACACTATGCGGAATGAGGGGTGGGGGGGGGGGGTGACAAGGAGTGCAGCGTTTTGGTTTATTATACGGTGAATAATACACCTATGTATTCGCTCAGCAAAAAATTTTTATAACACCCCCTCAAACTTTTTTCTCTTCCGTTTTAAGGTGCGTAGATTCCAAAAATGCATTGTCCGTCCGCCGTATCACGTGTACAGGCTTCATTTTCGGTCTTAAAAATTCGTTCTTTCGCACACATGCTCCATTTGGGCCCTAGTTGTGTCCCGAAACTTTTCAGCCCGATCGGAATATACCCAGGGGTGTTATGAGTGAAAATGTGTGTAAAAATAGGGGGTAAGTTCCGTTATATGCCCCCAATTCTTAAATTTTTTTCTATTAACTTTAAACCTTGTGAAACGGCTAAGAAAAAGGCTTATATACCCTTTAAACCTTATAAAAATGATGTAGTCGAGTAACTGAACTAACATTCCATCAATCAACAAGGATTTACAGGTATTCCGGTCAGTATTGTTATCGCTGTTATCTTATCTTTCTCGGGAATTCCGAATCTATTCAGAAGTCCCAAACAACCTGCTCATTCACGGGATAGTTTCTGGGATTGTTTATCTTGTTTGAGATGCGAGCGCTAGCGAGCATCCAGATCGCTTGACAATGCCTTGACAATTTAAGAATTGGGGGCATATAACGGAACCTACCCAAAATAGGTACTTTTTGCATTTTAGCGACATGTTGGTAACATGAGCTTCTGAGATATCGTTTTCCATGTTTTTGGGGACGAGAAAACCGAATATGAAGTCGATTTGGGCCAAAGAGTGGAAAATTGAGGTTCTACCAAATGTTCAGCTCCTGAAATTGATTTTTTATGAGTGAAAACCTGGGAAATCGTCTGAAATCACCATCAGTTTGTATAATAACACTGGAAAAAGTGTCAACACGTGGATCAAGACGATTAAATGGCACTATCAATGATCAAAGACAGTAAAAAAAAAGAATAACAAGAAGAAAAAAAAGAGCGTACCTAATTCGTGTTTAGGGGCTAAAAATGGTGGAAACAATCAGGAATAGCTATTTCAATTATTTCACATGAAATAAACATAACTGAACAGCCAGCATTTCTGTAGGTATGTCCAATAGAATAATAAACCCATGTGACAAGGACTTTGCTGCGTTTTTTTGTGTTTTAGTATCATGAGCTTTTGAGCTATCGTTTTCCATGTTTTTTAGGACGAGGAGACCGAATATGAAGTCGATTTTGACCAAAGAGTGGAAAATTGAGGTTCTACCAAAGGTTCAGCTCCCGAAATAGATTTTTATGAGTCAAAAACCTGGGAAGTCGTCTGAAATCACCATCAGTTTGTAGAATAACACTAGATAAAGTGTCAACACGTTAATCAAGAGATTGAATGGCACTACCGCTTTTTGGGAGCGTCCCGCCCGCCTAGAAAACCGAAAACCTTGGCACCTACCTACAGCGACCAGGACACTGTTTACACGTCAACACACGTAGAGGTTTCAACTCCTCCTCCCCCCCCCCCCCCAACAACAAGGCCCCCTGGGGGGTCTCCGATGTTGATTTTTCCTGCAGCCATTCTCGAGGGGCCTGAGGACGTGTACCTTGTTTCAACCCTCGGGACCCATCAGGTGCCGGTGTTATGGAAGTTTGAAAATCGCGATTTTTCACGTTTTACCACTTGTTATCGCGTTGCCTTTGACAGGGCCACATCCTCACAGACATAGAGGATCGAGCTCAAGTTTCGCACGCACAGTCTTTGTGCTCCAAGGAAATGCCTTTTGTGAAATTTAGTCCCCCTCCCCACCCACAAAGCTCCATTTGTGAGAGGGCGTTAGGAGTAGTTCGGAGAGGGTTTCAAAGAGCTGAAATTTCGCACTCATGTGACTTCTACCCCCTCCGTCCCTCCAAACCCCATTGAGGAAGCCTTTGGTGGCGGTTGGTGGGGGGGAGCGGGTTAGATGTTGAAATTTTATTGAAGAGTTGAAATTTTGCACGCATATTCGTTATGCTCCAAGGAAGTCCCTTTTGTGAAATCCTCCCCCCTCCCCATTTGACACCTGGGGGGGGGGGGGGGGGTTACATTAGAGAAGTTTCTAGAAGCTGAAATTTAACGCGCATCTGCATGCCTACGGTGCAATTTGCCCTCACCACTATTTTGTGAGTTTGGGGGGGGGGGGGGGGGGGTTAGGAGATGCTTGCCGAGGCAAAAAGCAGCCCGCCAAACAGTTTCAAGAGACATTTCAAGGTTTGGGGGAGGAGCGAGCACGTCACTTCGTTTTGAAAAACAGATATCAATCCTTTTTGCGGCTGAGGAGGTTTTGTTGGATTGTACATTTTTTCACAGCATGACTGGGTGGGGGGTTATAATCACACATGGCTGAATCAAATCCAGGTGGTTGTTCCGAGATACTATTTCATTTGAAGAATGATTGTTATTTTGGATTCTGCTGATCCGTACCTACTCTGGGGAACAAAAGAATGTGTGTGTGTGTGTGTGTGTGTGTGTGTGTGTGTGTGTGTGTGTGTGTGTGTGTGTGTGTGTGTGTGTGTGTGTGTGTGTGTGTGTGTGTGTGTGTGTGTGTGTGTGTGTGTGTGTGTGTGTGTGTGTGTGTGTGTGTGTGTGTGTGTGTGTGTGTGTGTGTGTGTGTGTGTGTGTGTGTGTGTGTGTGTGTGTGTGTGTGTGTGTGTGTGTGTGCGTGCGTGCGCTTGCGCGATCATTGACCACACACTGGTCCTGATGCATTAGGTATATGGAATTATCCTGTTCTCCCCTACCAAGCTAAACGCTTCATGTAAAATGCTGTCCAGAAAGAAGAGTACCCGATTTTTCCAGAAAGCTGTGTTTCAAAAAATGTTGCATGGTTGTGTAGGTATCACTTTATTTTTCTACACAACTAATCGCCATTGCGTGCAATTGCTTTAGAAATAGTTTTAGTCCTAATTTACCCTCTTGGACATAAATACCCAAATATTTGGGAAAAATTTGGGGTCTACCTTCCCTCCGGTACCCTAATTTTTTTTACACCTGTGTTTAAAAAGTTCCTGTCCCCTCGTTCTTTCACTTGTTGACGTCATTCTGGACTTCCTGGTCGGAGTTCAACCTTTCCCAGTCCGGCAAGGGCTGTGATAACCTCGAGTGAAGGATTCTGGGGAACCTGGATCTGATTGGAAACATCCCGATAAAGGAGTTCAAAACTCTGTTGTGAAACGCGCTCTTTTGTTCTGAATCGCCCTCCAAAAGATTCGTCAAAATTATCACTTTCCGATTCCAAAAAAACAATTGCCAAGACTTCAAGTTGAGCAAAAAGGTTTTGAATTTTCTGTCAATGAGGCGAGCGGGGGGGGGGGGGGGAGTATAATGACTGTGTTTTGGAACACCTCAAACGGGGGTTTTCCCCCACTGGTACTGGACTGCGGGGTGGCGGAATGTTAATTGACATGTTTTACATAAACGCTGCTGAACGAGACTGTTGGTCGTACCGTATCCATTTTGGACGTTTTATCTGGAAAACCCTCCCCTAAAAAGCATTGATGGGTAACCAGATTTCGAGTAGGTAGGTACCTTCTCATATTAATGATGATAAGGAACTTTAACCGCCCAAAATCGGCTGATTAATTCCACATAATAGTTAGGCTAAACCTAACTACGTGGAATTCAACAAATCCGATAATTACGGATAAGCTCCGATTAAAATCCCTAACGATTATTAAAATCGTAGGTGAAATAGCCCGTAAATACCGAGGGTCGAGGCTTCCACGCTAATGTGGCTATTGGTTGCCTCTTTATTTTAGAAACAATGGGACGCAGATGGAAGTAGATGTTGGATCCATTAATGACAATCAATATATATACAAAGAACGAAAACTCCGGTTCACGAGACAAAAATGGACTTTTTCAATCACCTGGAGAGTGTTGGTGACTGGAGAATGTTGTGATGATGAATATTTTTAATATTGCAAGTGGTTATAAGAAATATATTTACGAGGTTAACAGATAATAGTAGTGTAGTAATATGATTCAATAGTTATATATTGAAATGCTTGGAATAACTTATGTACCTTCAGTCTACTATCAGAAAAATATGTCAACTTTTGTTTATTTTAGGAAATGATTCGGTCAGCTCAATGTTCGTGACATACACAACTTCATAGAAGATGAAATATATCACCTACCTACCTATTTTGTAGATTCTTAGTATTGATGTCGGTAAATACCATATTTCAATTGTCGACTTACTAAGTACGTTATGGCACTACCAAGCTGTACACTGTGCAAGTGATCTTGGGGTACATACCTAAGATTGGAACACCATCTCCACATGATACACTAGGGGTTTCGCACACTGTGATACAAAAATATGTGTAGCTTCACGTATAATGGTCTGAAACCGACACTAAAGTACGGTGATGATTGTTGTTGGTTGTGGGGAAACGTTTCACAGATGTAAAACGGTTTATTAAATTAACAGCTTCATTGTTTCCTGGGTTTCCAGAGTTTACGATAATTGCAGAGGATTAATAACAAATTACCACAACAAAACTCCCGCGGACACGTACTAGTCCGTTTGTTGCAATATGATTCATCAAATATATTTTAACGTCAGAATTTAACAACATGATTTCGTTCCCATTTAGTACTCAAAGGAAAAAATATATAGAGGAAATTGAACAGAACAATATAAATTTAGAAAAATATAGACAGTGTTGCCTAATTTTGTGTGTGAAAAATAGGGGCATCTCAAGCAAAATGGGATTTTCGATGAATGACTGAACAGTTATTTTTTATTTTCAATTAGATCATTAGTTATAGAACCACGTTTCTTTTTCCATGTGTTCGTTGTAATTGCCCACTAGCTAACTTGTGGTTCCACTGACCAGCTGCCTCATGCAATTTGGAAAATATGCTCAAATCCTACCTATGTATCACGCTCAATAATAGCCTTTTTTCGAAAGGTTTTATGGCTAAATATTTATCAATCACTGCAAGGGTGATTTTTTTGGCGCCGTTCCCTGGCACCATGGTGGAGCCAAAACATATACAGCAAATTCTGAAGGCATAAGGAGTATACTGTCAAAGTTTAAGTCAAAATGCCCCAAATTGCGGCTTGTAGCGTGGTACGTTCATACGTACATATTTATGTAGTCAACCGCAAATGCCGCTGGACTCTAAGTAACAGCCTCACTCACGTTCGGCGACTAATTCCGCTATCCCGCTATTATCTAATTTCAGTAAATCTGTACTCAGCTCGATACCATAATAATTATAATATAATTATGAACGTGTAGGTCGCAAGTTGCCACTTCTCTGAAATTGAAAATGGTAAGGCAACCTTCACCTACACACTAGTTCTTTAATTTCTGAGGATTGTTGGAGAAGAGGCCGAGCACATGGTTCTGTAGCTCAAAAAAAAAGAATGCGGGGAAAAAACAAGAAATCTGACATGTCGAGCTTCGTACGTTTTTTCCCCCTTCAAATTTCCGACTTTTGCCACTAAACTGTTCTCACCAAGGACGTACTATTTCCTGTTTAGAGCAATGGAATTGACTATTTGTTGCATTTCTCTAGCGAGCCGCTTCGGCTGCATTGGATGGATATGGAAAATGACTATTCACGTATTTACGTAGGTACCTATTTTAGCAGCCAGTAGATGGTGGTACTATGAAGTTTGAAGGCCTCTTCTCTCATATCTACTGGTATTGAGGGGATTTTGTTCTTTCGGATCATGAAGTCAAATACTAGGGTAATCAGATCATGTCCGATAAAAAAAAATGAAAATAAAATAATAATAATATCTAGTAATTACGATAATAATAAAAAACAAAAGGCCGATAAATGCCCTATGGGGATATCTGAATGATCAGTCAAGTTCCGAAATGCTCCTTCGTCTCTCCTTGACGGACTAAAACCAGGCTTCTCCTCAAGCGAGTAAGACGAAAAATAAGGCGATGTCAGAGAGGCATGAATCCCACACGGTCCCCCACAAAGACAACGAATGATTTCGCTGTTTCGGATGAGGGTGTGTAAACTTTTTATTTATTTAATTATTTATTTATTTTTGTTTTTGTTACTACCTAATCTTTTTTACGTATTTGCAGTGCACGAGTGATACAGCTTGACCATATTTGCAGTGCACGAGTGATACAGCTTGAAGGTGCCAGCCTGTTTCTCGCGGTGACACAGAAGAGGAAACAGTTGCGTTTAGAAAGATACTAAGCAGGGGATGGGAAAGGTAACGGAGGAGAGAAGCGATGACAAAATGTTTCTTATTGACTCACCACCTCTGGAGTCTTTGGCGTTCCTCGGGGTCACACGCACTTTCACATCTGCACAGAAAGAGCCAAAAACACCGCTCCACTAGTTTTCACACTTATAGGATTTTTACTTTTTTTTTTTACTCACAACAAATATCATCTCCACCGACTCAACGGGGTATGCGCAGTGTTATTTTTTTACTTTTCAGTGTCAGTTGAAAGATCTAAGCGTAGGATTTCCACGAGAAGTGTTCGAGGAGAGCATGCGACACTTAACATTTTGACCGAATTTACCACCCGATCTGTGACCAAAATATTGGGAATTTCTAGCTGATCATTTAAAGACGAGATTAATCAGAATTATGGCATTAGTATGATTTTTCCGACCAATGCGCATACCCTATTGATAACGTGATTGGCAACCAACTAAAAACATTCTGAATGATGCAAACACAAAACAAGAAAATCCGTAACATCGAGCAGTAAGATATAGAACACATCTACCAACACATTTTCATTTATTCTGTGCATTTTTCATTGAAATTTGTAAAAAAAAAATTGATTTTTTTTTTTAGAACCCTAGCGATTATTCTATTTGCTTTATGTTTATTTCAAGTTTTCAAATCAGGAATTTAAAAATGATTGCGAGTTCCTAAGTTGTAAATTTAAATTTTTGGATTTATTATAAATTTATCCTTGGGTTGGAAGTGTTAAAAATTCATTTTTAGAAGTTTCAGGGGGTCTGAGAAAGGGTGATGAGTTTCTTACCGGAAAATGATATTGTGAGCACGTAAGGCGAAAAGACGTGAAGTCCCAGGATGAGGATTTTACGGAGGTCCATCCTGGCAGAGAGCTCGGAACGGACTGAAAGGAAATGAACAGGTGGTGGGCAGAGCCGCCCCTGAAGCTCCGCCCCCGGGCGGCAAAGTGGGGGAGGTAAGAGGGTGCATTGAGGCTTTGGGGGTACATGAGAAAGAAGGAGAGGAAGAGGGTGTAGGGTGACAAAGGGGGCCCTGCCCCCAGCCTCATCCCCCTTCAGTGTCTTGGGGAAATTTGGGTTGCTGGCAGAATTAGGCCAGAAGAGCGGTGGGGCAGTGAGGTCTGCCGAGGCGGCTCTTGGAATCCTCGTTTTCTAGGTGGTTGGATGGGCTGGACGAGAATGCCCGTGACGAAGGACCGAAGGATTCGATCTCTCATAAACGTGGAAAAGTGAGATCGTGGAACAACATGAGTGTGTGTGCGACGGCTAACTGCCACAAGAGATATTGGGCTCATTGTGAGGTGTCGGAATACCGTCTTAGCACGTAATCTTTTTGAAGACCGGAACTTGAGCCATAAGACCAGTGAGATCAGCTGAGGCGGCTCTTGGAATCCTCTTTTTCTAGGTGGGCTGGACGAGAATGCCCGTGACGAAGGATCGAAGGATTCGATCACTCATAAACGTGGAAAAGTGAGATCATGGAAAAACATGAGTGTAATCTTATGGTGAGCGACGGGCTAACTGCTACAGTGATATTGGGCTCACTGTAAGCAGTCAGAACACCGTCGTAGCACGTAATCTTTTTGAAGACCGGAACTTGAGCCATAAGACCACTGAGGTCTGCTGAGGCGGCTCTTGGAATCCTCGTTTTCTAGGTGGTTGGGTGGGATGGTCGAGAATGCCCGTGACTTAGGATCGAAGGATTCGATCTGTCATAAACGTGGAAAAGTGAGATCATGGAATAACATGAGTGTACTTCTATGGTGAGCGACGGGCTCACTGCCACAGAGATATTGGGCTCACTGTAAGCAGTCAGAACACCGTCGTAGCACGTAATCTTTTTGAAGACCGGAACTTGAGCCATAAGACCACTGAGGTCTGCTGAGGCGGCTCTTGGAATCCTCGTTTTCTAGGTGGTTGGGTGGGATGGTCGAGAATGCCCGTGACTTAGGATCGAAGGATTCGATCTGTCATAAACGTGGAAAAGTGAGATCATGGAATAACATGAGTGTACTTCTATGGTGAGCGACGGGCTAACTGCTACAGAGATATTGGGCTCACAGTAAGCAGTCAGAACACCGTCGTAGCACGTAATCTTTTTGAAGACCGGAACTTGAGGCATAAGATCACTGAGGTCTGCTGAGGCGGCTCTAGGAATCCTCGTTTTTTAGGTGGTTGGGTGGGATGGACGAGAATATCCGAAGGACCAAAGGATATCTCATGATATCCTGCAAGGATACGAGTTTATTATTATTATTATTATTATATTATATATTATATATATATACATGGCTTCGGACATTCTCCATACAGCCCCAGCAAATTACAACAATACGAATGATACTTATTTTAAATACATCATATAAAACTGATTATATGATATAAAGTATACCAATTATATATAAAATCTCATTTTACAGGTTGCGGTTTATATCACACAAAAACTTGTATATGTCTTTACATATATTGGTATCACTAATCGATAGCAGATGGTTACAATTAAAGGGCTTAGCCACGTTTCTTAATAACTTCCGAAAAGTTCAACTCTTTCACAGATATACCCTGGTCAGGATAGTACAGTGTGCTTCACTGTCTCGTTATCTTCCGAGCAAAACCCTCAGGCTGACGATTCATTGTGATCTATACGACATAAATATATAATAATATTATATTGTTTACGATTGCGTCTCGCTACCGTCTACTATAGCCATCAAACTGACCTAGATAGGTACCTATGTACCAGTTCGTATCTTATATTATAAGATACGAACTGGTACATAGGTACCTATCTAGGTCAGTTTGATGGCTATAGTAGACGGTAGCGAGACGCAATCGTAAACAAAAAATTATAATAGGTATTACTATACTCAACTATTCCGGGTTGGGTAAGGAAAGTAAAATCGTTGCCGAGTCCTTGTCGCATGGGTTTATTATTCTACTGGACATATCTACAGAAATGTTGGCTGTTCATTTATTTTTCATTCATGCGCAGTAATTGAAATAGCTATTTTTGATGTTTTCCAGCAATATTGGCTCCCAAAAAACCGAATTAGGCTCGGTTTTTTTTAAAGGATTATCTTTTATCATTGATAGTACCATTTAATTGTCTTGATACAAATTTATGGTGATTTCAGACAATTTCCCATGTTTTTGACTCATAAAAATGAATTTCGGGAGCTTACCCTTCGTTACAACCTCAATTCTTCACTCTTCGGACAAAATCAACTTCATATCCGGTATTCTCGCCCTAAAAAACATGGAAAACGATACCTCACAAGCTCATGTCAACGAAAACCTCAAACATCCCTCGAAAACCCATATTTTTACACCCATTTTTCTCCCTTTCACCCCTGGGTGTATGCCGACTGGGCTGCCGAGTTTCGGAGCACAACTAGGACCCAAATGGGGACCCAAACTGTGTCGACAATTATTTCGGTTGGTTATGGGCGTTACAAGGGATTACCACAGACAGACAGACAGGCAGACACGGAACCGAAAATGTTCCTCGATGTCTGAAACGCAAAATGGAAGTGGAAATTTTCATTTTGGAAGACATTAATTTTTTTACTCAGTCACGAATCCAAGGCTTCCCTACCGTCGGTAGTGAGGAAGCGAAAATATATTCAAAAATAATAAGAAATTCGTAAGTTTTCTTACAAGTAGGTACATAATATTCAAAAGGAGGTTCGTCGACCTATACGCTCCCTAAGAGTGGCCACCCCAACAATAGTGTTTAAAAAAAATTATGGTTTTCCTCTATTAATGAGGCAGAAGGGAGAAGTCCAAGACTCCTGGAGGGGGAAATGCACCTCTCTGCTTCGCTTCCCCGTTTCCTAACCACACGTCCAAATCGGGGTAGTTCGTCAAGAGCGGGATAACTGCCTCCAATATAGGGAAATCGAGAGACACTTCGGAAGGCTATAACATACGAGTACCTCATCAGGAAATGTTCGGAAGATCCAGAAAGGATAGAAATCAGATTCCTGTAGTATGCGGGTGGGGTAGGGGGTTGATGAGCGAGTTCAACATTATAATTACCTCGAAGTGACCACAGTGAATGAAGATCTTGAATCTGATTGTCTTTTCCAGTGCCAGTCATCCAAATCTGTTCATGCAGGGGATGACCGGGGAGAGGTTCAGTGTTGGGGAATAAATATCGAAGATATTCCACTGTGAAATTCATTAGCGACTAATCCAGCTATGTAGCTGCCGACGACCCGCACGTGGCGCGAGCGAAAAAAGCGCTGCAAAGTCCTTGTCACTTGGGTTTATTATTCTATTGGATATACCTACAGAAATGCTGGCTGTTCATTTATTGTTTCTTTCATGTGCAGTTATTGAAATGGGCATTTTTTATGGTTCCCACCAATTTCGGCCTCCAAAAACACGAATTAGGCTCGGTTTTTATTTAGCAGGTTATTTTTGATCATTGATAGTACCATTTAATTGTCTTGATTCACCTGTTGATACTACTTCTAGTGGTATTATACAAATGTATGGTGATTTCACACAATTTTCCATGTTTTTGACTAATAAAAAATTAATTTCGGGAGCTTAACCTTCGTTACGACCTCAATTCTTCACTCTTCGGTCAACATCAACCTGATATTCGGTCTTCCCGCCCTAAAAAACATGGAAAACGATACCTCACAAGCTCATGTTCACTAAAACATCAAAAATTCCTATTTTTCCACCCGTTTTGGTTTATCATTCTGTGAATAATACACCTATGTATTCGCTCAGCAAAAAATTTTTATAACACCCCCTCAACATTTTTTCTTTTCCGTTTCAAGGTGCATAGATTCCAAAAATGAAATGTCCGTCCGCCGTCCGCCGTATCACGTGTACAGGCTTCATTTTCGGTCTAAAAAAATCGATCTTTCGCACACATGCTCCATTTGGGCCCTAGTTGTGTCCCGAAACTTTTCAGCCCAATCGGAATATACCCAGGGGTGTTACGAGTGAAAATGTGTGTAAAAATAGGTAGGTACTTTTTGCGTTTTAGCAACATATTGGTAGTATGAGCTTTTAAGGTATCGTTTTTCATGTCTTTGGGGTCGAGAAGACCGAATCTGAAGTCGATTTTGACCAAAGAGTAGAAAATTGAGGTTCTACCAGATGTTCAGCTCCCGAAATTGATTTTTTATGAGTCAAAAACCTGGGATATCGTCTGAAATCACCATCAGTTTGTAGAATAACACTGGAAAAAGTGTCAACAGGTGGATCAAGACGATTAAATGGTACTATCAATGATCAGAGATGATTTATTTAAAAAAACGCTGCAAAGTCCTTGTCACATGGTTATATTATTCTATTGGACACAGCTACAGAAATGTTGGCTGTTCATTTATTGCTTCTATCATGCGTAATAATCGAAATAGCTATTTCTGATGGTTTCCATTAATTTTGGGCCCTAAAACACAAATTAGGTACTTTTTTTTTTTTTACTATCTTTGATCATTGGTAGTGCCATTTAATCGTCTTGATCCACGTGTTGACACTTTTTCCAGGGTTATTATACAAACAGATGGTGATTTCAGACGATTTCCCAGGTTTTTCACCCATAAAAAATCAATTTTGGGAGCTGAACATTTGGTAGAACTCAATTTTCCCCTCATTGGTCAAAATCGACTTCATATTCGGTCTTCTCGTCCAAAAAAACATGGAAACCGATACCTCAAAAGCTCATGTTACCAACATGTTGCTAAAACGCAAAAAGTACATATTTTTACACACATTTTCACTCATAACACCCCTGGGTATATTCCGATCGGGCTGAAAAGTTTGGGGACACAACTAGGGCCCAGATGGAGCATGTGTGCGAAAGAATGACTTTTTTAGACCGAAAATGAAGCCGGTACACGTGATACGGCGTACGGCGGACGGCGGACGGACATTGCATTTTTTGAATCTAGGCACCTTGAAACGGAAAACAAAAAATTTTGAGGCGGTGTTATAAAAATTTTTTGCTGACCGAATACATAGGTGTATTATTCACAGAATAATAAAACAAAAAAGGGGGGGGGGGGGGAGCGTACCTTATTCGTGTTTTGGTGGCCAAAATTGGTGGAAACCACCAGAGATAGCTATTTCGATTATTTTATATGAAAGAAACAATAAATAAACAGCCAAAATCTCTGTAGGTATGTCCAATTGAATAATAAACCCATGTGACAAGGACTTTGCAGCGTTTTCTCCCATAACACCCCTGGGTGTATCCCGATCGGGCTGCCGTGTTTCAGAGCACAACTAGGACCCAAATGAGGACCAAACTGTGTGCGAAAAAACGACGATTTTAGACCAAAATTTAACGTAGGTAAATTTAAGGCTGACACTTCGTTACAACCTCGATTTTCCACTCTTTGGTCGAAATTGACTTCATATTCGGTCTTCTCGTCCCAAAAAACATGGAAAGCGGTAAATCAAACACTCATGTTACCAACATGTTACTAAACCACAAAAAGGACCTATTTTTATACCCATTTTCACTTATAACACCCCTGCGTATATTCCGATCGGGCTGCAAAGTTTTGGGACACAACTAGGGCCCAGAAGGAGCCTGTGTGCGAACGAACGAATTTTTTAGACCGAAAATGAAGCCGGTACACGTCATACGGCGGACGGACATCGCATTTTGGTTTATTATTCTGTGAATAATACGCCTATGTATTCGCTCAGCAAAAAATTGTTATAACACCCCCTCACAATTTTTTCTTTAATGTTTCAAGGTGCGTAGATTTCAAAAATGCAATGTCCGTCCGCCGTCTGCAGTACGCCGTACGCGGTCCTCCGTCCACCGTACGCCGTATCACGTGTACAGGCTTCATTTTCGGTCTAAAAATATCGTTCTTTCGCACACATGCTCCATTTGGGCCCTAGTTGTGTCCCGAAACTTTGCAGCCAGATCGGAATATATCCAGGGGTGTTTTGAGTGAAAATGTGTAAACAAACTGTTTTATTGTTTCTGTCATGTGAATTAATTGAAATAGCAATTTCTGATGGTTTCCACCAATTTTGGTCCCGAAATACGAATTATATACGCTCCTTTTGTTCATCCGAATTATCTTTGATCACATTGACAGTACCATTTAATCGTTTTGATCCACGTGTTGACACTTTTTCTAGTGTTATTCTACAAATTGATGGTGATTTCAGACGATTTCCCAGGTTTTTGACTAACAAAAAATCAATTTTGGGAGCTGAACATCCAATTTTCCACTCTTTGGTCAACATCGACTCCATATTCGATCTAATCGTCCCCAAAAACAAGGAAAACGATACCTCAAAAGCTCATGTAGTTAACATGTAATTAAAACTCAAAAAGTACCTATTTTGGTTTATTATTTTCAATAATGAACCATTGGAATCGAGCATGAAAAAAAAAAAACGCTGCAAAGTCCTTGTCCCTTGGGTTTATTAATCTATTGGACATACCTACAGAAATGCTGGCTGTTCATTTATTGTTGCTATCATGTAAAATAATTAAAATAGCTATTTCTGTAGGTTTCCGCCAATTTTGGCCCCCAAAACATGAATTAGGTAGGTAGGTACTCTCTTTTTTTTCCAAATTATCTTTGATCATTGGTAGTGCCATTTAATCGTCTTGATCCACGTGTTGACACTCTTTCAAGTGTTATTCTACAAACTGATGGTGATTTCAGGCGATTTCTCAGGTTTTTGACTCATAAAAAATCAATTTTGGGAGCTGAACATGTGGTACAACCTCAATTGTAAACACCTTGGTCAAAATCGACTTCGATTCGGTCTTCTCGTCCCCCAAAACATGGAAAACGATACCTCATAAGCTCTTTCACTAACGTGTTACTAAAACACAAACGCTGCGAAGTCTTCGACACGTGGGTTTATTATTCTATTGGACTAACCTACAGAAATGTTGGCTGTTTATTTATTGTTTCTTTCATATAAAATAATTGAAATAGCTATTTCTGATGGTTTCCATTAATTTTGGCCCCTAAATCACAAATTAGGTAGGTTTTTTTTTTTTTTTAACTATCATTGATCATTGATAGTACTATTTAATCGTCTTGATCCACGTGTTGACACTTTTCCAGTGTTACTATAAACACTGATGGTGATTTCAGACGATTTCCCAGGTTTTGGTAGAACTAAATTTTCCTCTCTTTGGTCAAAATCGACTTCATATTCGGTCTTCTCGTCCTCAAAAACATGGAAAACGATATCTGAGAAGCTCATGTTACCAACATGTTGCTAAAACGCAACAAGTACCTATTTTTACACACGTTTTCACTCATAAAACCCCTGAGTATATTCCGATCGGGCTGAAAAGTTTTGGGATACAATTAGGGCTCAAATGAAGGATGTTTGCGAAAGAACGAATTTTTTAGACCGAAAATGAAGCCTGTACACGTGATACGGCGGACGGCGGAAGGCGTACGGCGGACGGCGGACGGAAATTGCATTCTTGGAATCTACGCACCTTGAAACGGAAAAGAAAAAAGTTTGAGGGGGTGTTACAACAATTTTTTGCTGATCGAATACGTAGGTGTATTATTCACAGAATAATAAACCAAAAATTCTAACTCCCCCTCTAAATTTGTTGGTTTACGTTTCAAGATACGTAGAATCCGAAAATGAAATGAAAAATATCTGTTTTTCCGCCGTCCGCCGTACCGAGCACGTTTCATAGTTACCATGAAAAATAGTTGATGAAATTCGGGTTATAGGTTCCGTTCGGAGTCTACTTCTTTATTTCTTTATTTCTTTATTACTTTATTACGGGCAAGCCCAATTACTTTACAGGTCAGTGACAGTGAGATACAGACATAGGTAAACATTCTTAAGAGTTATGATTATAATTGTTACGTCCTGAAAATAATTACGGAAAAGGAAAACAATGATGAAACTATAAAATTTGAAAAATGGAACATGGAATCTTTCACTATAGGACCACATCGGGGGTACCGCGAACCACGGCCCTCGACCTCGAGAGGGAATCATTAAAAAAATCAAAATCGGGATTCAAGTTCAAAAAGAGGTTTGCAGTTCGTGGGATACGACGAAGGGGGCGATTTAGTTGGTAATTTGTCGGCGAGAAAGGAATACCAAACAATGGCGAAGAACGTGCAGACAATCGTGGAACCCGGAGGCTAATCTTGGATAGGAGAACAGGGCAGGAGACCAGATTATTTAAGATTTTGAACAGCAGAGTGAGGTCAGCCACGCAACGACGCTTCTCAGGGGGCATCAAACGGCAAACTCCACGTATGTGTTCGTAGTTCACATCGGTTGAAGCAATGCCAAGCTTATACGCCACATATCGAAGAAATTTGTTCTGCACTCTCTCCAACGTGTGTTTGTGCACTGCATAGCAGGGTGCCCATACCGGGGATGTATATTCCAATACCTACATTCCAATGCATACTTGGTCCTCGAAGCTCGGCGTTACTGTCAGTCATCTCTAAGGGGTTAAAAATAGGGGTTGACATTTTCAGAACGCCGTAGCTCGAAAACTTTCGATAGAAGGGTATGGGTTTTTTCGTTAATAAATTTGTCTTGAGCTTAACAATTTTTTGAGACCACCCGGAGCATTGTGCGACCAGCCGTTCGTTTGCACCAAAAAGTTTCGTCAACATGATCGTGAATCAAACGGTATAAATCCGGCCCGGGTATCATCACTAGGGAGCACCTGATTATAATCAACGAAGGCTGTATGAAGTCGAGTTGGTTGTTCTGCGATAATATTTCGTATGATAAGTGATGGACAATGGGATTTTAGGTAGCCGTTGTAGGTACCTACTTCTGAAACTTTTGCAAACGTTGAAGTATTATTGATGGATAAAGTATTACACCAGGGTAAATTAATACACAACGGCAAATTATCACACACGGGAAATTATTACATACCGGTAAATTGTTACACAACGGTAAATTATAACACAACGGTCCATCTACCAAGAAGGGGCTGTATTTTGTTGATCGGTACTTTTGCAACTTGAACAACCGTTGAAGTATTATTGATGGGCAAGCTATTACACAACGGTTCATTATTCTTGACCACGAGGGTCTGTTTTGACCACAGAAAACAGTGGTCCCCGCAGAAGGGGCATCTATTTCACTCCACATCAACTATTTTCCTTCAGAACTTCATTATTTGCGTTTATTTTTATTTTAGTCACTGTTTGTCATCGACAGAATTATTTTAGCAACATTTAACTCGTGATTTACGTAGTTACACAGTAACGAGTATTTCACAGCGGGGTGAATGAATTGATACATTTAGCCCAAATGTCATCACCAGGGACGCTCTAACAATCGGGAATTAGCCGGAGACAAAATCATTGCTGGGGATCACCTGAATATATTCACAGAGTATGATGTCGAGTTGGTTGTTCTGTGATATTATTTCATTTGGAAAATTATGGATCTTTTGGAGTTTGTTGGTAGGTAGTGTAACTTGAACAAACGTTGAAGCATTATTGATGGGTAAATTATTACAGAATGGTAAATTATTACACTACGGTAAATTATTACACAACGGTAAATTATTACACAACGGTTCATTATACCATCTACGTAGAAGGAGTTGGAGTTTGTTGGTAGGTACGTTTGCGACTTTTTTCACTCCACATCATCAATTTCACTTCAGAACTTCATTATTTCCGTTTCTTTTTGCTATTTTACGTACTTTTTGTCATCGACGGAATTATTTTAGCATAATTTAAGTCGCGATTTAGGTAGGCACCTAGTAACGAGTACGGGGTTAGGTACTAACCTACGGAGGTTCTGCGATCTACATAATATGTATAGAATAGTACATATTATATTATATAGAAGGGTTATACATACAGAGAGCTGTGATCTATGGCAGAAGGGTATTTTGTACAAAATAATAAACCATTGTGCAGGGATTTGAGGCGTTTTATAATCATTTTCACTCATAACACCCCTGGGTATATTCCGATCGGGCTGCAACGTTTCGGGGCGCAACTAGGGCCCAAATGGAGCACGTGTGCGAATGAACGAATTTTTTAGACTGAAAATGAAGCCGGTACACGTGATACGGCGGACGGGCATTGCATTTTTGGAATCTACACACCTTGAAACGGAAAAGAAAAAATTTTGAGGGGTGTTATAAATTTTTTTTTGCTGAGCGGATACATAGGTGTATTATTCACAGAGTAGTAAACCAAAAGGAGTGTACCTAATTCAAGTTTTGGGGGCCAAAATTGGTGGAACCCACCAGAAATAGCTATTTCAATTATTTTACATGAAAGAAACAATAAATAAACAGCCAGCATTTCTGTAAGTACGTCCAATAGAATAATAAACCCATGTGACAAGGACTTTGCAGCGTTTTGGGATCTACGCACCTTTAAACGTAAAAGAAAAAATTTTGAAGGGGTGTTACAAAAGTTTTTTGCTGAGCGATTACATAGGTGTATTATTCACAGATAATACACCAAAAGAGTGCCGTTCCCGAGAGGTAGTCGAAAGCGAGGTACTTCTCTCCTTCGTTGGAGTGGCTAGCAGAGGGGCTGGTGCCTGGAAGTGCCAGCTCCTCCGGCTGTAGCCTTTCGAATTCGCTACAAATTCGTGAACTAAAAATTTTGGCCTCATTCCACTAGCGGTGGGAAGAAAATATTTTGGACTCCGTAGGGTTTCGAGCGGCAAAATCTAATTTCCGGCGGCGACTCATTTATACGTAGGTACGAAGACTTCGGAATTCAAACGCCATCTGGTCAAAGGAAAATACCTAGGAGTTTCCCTGGTTTCGAAGAATATTCAGATGAAATTCCGGATTTTTGGTTCAGTTAGGTGAGGCATCATTAGAAGTCACAATCGTATCCCATTAAGGCATTGAGGAGGGAACATGTGAAGAAATTTTGAGAGATCGTGAATTCATGCATTCATGGTTTTCCGATTATCTAGTAATGATAAGTTTTGTGGTTGAAAATCTGCACCCCTCCCTCTTCCTCTGCCACGTGAAAAAACCCGTTATAACATGTTTTCATTTTCTCTCGCCGGTTTTATTCTTAACTTTTCTCCTCGCGAAGGATATTAAAGGAACCATTAATATATATAATATATCGAAATCGAGCCCCGAAATTGGGATTTTCCATTTTGGTTCATTGATCTGTGAATAACACCCCTATGTATTCGCTCAGCAAAAATTTTTTATAACACCCCCTCAAACTTTTTTCTTTTCCATTTCAAGGTGCGTAGATTCCAAAACCGCTGCAAAGTCCTTGTCACATGGGTTTATTATTCTATCATTTTATTGGTCTGAAGAAATGCTGGCTGTTTATTTATTGTTTCTTTCATGTAAAATAATTGAAATAGCTATTTCTGGTGGTTTCCACAAATGTTGGCCCCCAAAACTAGAATCAGGTACTACGCTCCTTTTTTTTTCAAATTAGGTACCTTTGATCATTTATTGTATCCATTTAATCGTCTTGATCCACGTGTTGACACTTTTTCTAGAGTTATTACACAAATTGATGGTGATTTCAGACGATTTCGCAGGTTTTTGACTAATAAAAAATCAATTTTGGGAGCTGAACATCTGGTACATCCTCAATTTTCCACTCCTTGGTCAAAATCGACTTCATATTCGGTCTTCTCGTCCCCAAAAACATGGAAAACGATACCTCAAAAGCTCATTTTACTAATATGTTACTAAACCCCAAAAAGTACAGCTATTTTTATACACATTTTCACTTATAACTCCCCTGGATATATTCCGATCGGGCTGAAAAATTAAGGGACACAACTAGGACACAAATGGAGCATGTGTGCGAAAGAACGAATTTTTTAGACCGAAAATGAAGCCTGTACACGTGATACGGCGGACGGCGGACGGCCATTGCATTTTTGGAATCTACGCACCTTGAAATGGAAAAGAAAAAAGTTTGAGGGGGTTCTATAAAAATTTTTTGCTGAGCGAATACATAGGTGTATTATTCACAGAATAATAAACCAAAATGCAATGTCCGTCCGCCGTACGCCGTATCAAGTGTACCGGCTTCATTTTCGCTCTAAAAAATTCGTTCTTTCGCACACATGCTCCATTTGGGCCCTAGTTGTGTCCCGAAACTTTTCAGCCCGATCGGAATATACCCAGGGGTGTTATCAGTGAAAATGTGTGTAAAAATAGGTACTTTTTGCGTTTTAGCAACATGTTGGTATCATGAGCTTCTGAGATATCGCTTTCCATGTTTTTGGCGACGAGAAGACCGAATATGAAGTTGATTTTTACCAAAGAGTGGAAAATTGAGTTCTATCAAAAATGTTCAGCGCCAAAAATTGATATTTTATGAGTGAAAAACCTGGGAAATCGTCTGAAATCACTATCAATTTGTAGAATAGCATTGGAAAAAGTGTCAACACGTGGATCAAGACGATTAAATGGCACTGCCAATGATCAAAGATGATCTTAAAAAAAAAAAAAAGCGTACCTATTTCATGTTTTGGGGGCCAAAATTGGTGGAAATCATCAGAAATAGCTATTTCAATCATTCCACATGAAAGAAACAATACATTTAACAGCCAACAAAAATCTCTAGAACTCCAATAGAATAATAAACCCATGTGACAAGGACTTTGCAGCGTTTTTTTTTTTTTTTTTTTTTAATAAATTATCTTCGATCATTGATAGTACCATTTAATCATCTTGATCCACCTGTTGACACTTTTTCCAGTGTTATTCTACAAATTGATGGTGATTTCAGACGATTTCCCAGGTTTTTGGCTGATTAAAAAAACATTTGGGAGCTGAACATCTGGTACAACCTCGATTTTCAACTCCTTGGTCAAAATCGACTTCATATTCGGTCTTCTCGTCCCCAAAAACATGAAAAACGATACCTTAAAAGCTCATGTTACCAACATGTTGCTAAAACGCAAAAAGTACCTATTTTTACACACATTTTCACTCATAACACCCCTGGGTATATTCTGATCGGGCTGAAAAGTTTCGGGACACAACTAGGGCCCAAATGGAGCATGAGTGCGAAAGAACGAATTTTTTAGAGCGAAAATGAAGCCGGTACACGTGATACGGCGGACGGCGGACGGACATTGTATTTTTGGAATCTACGCACCTTGAAACGGAAAAGAAAAAATTTTGAGGGGATGTTATAAAAATTTTTGCTGAGCGAATACATAGGTGTATTATTCACAGAATGATAAACCAAAAGGAGCGTACCTACTTTGTATTTTAGGGGCCAAAATTAATCGAAACCATCAGAAATAGCTATATTTCGATTGTTACGTATGAAAGATACAACAAATGAACAGCCAACATTTCTGTAGTTATGTCCAATAGAATAATAAACCCATGTGACAAGGACTTTGCAGCGTTTTGGTTTATTAATCTCTGAATAATGCACCTATGTAATCGCTCAGCAAAAATTTTTATATTAGGTAACACCCCCTCAAAATGTTTTCTTTTCCGTTTCAAGGTGCGTAGATTCCAAAAATGCAATGTCCGTCCGCCGTCCGCCGTACGCCTTCCGCCGTCCGCCGTATCACGTGTACCGGCTTTATTTTCGGTCTAAAAAAGTCGTTCTTTCGTACAAATTTTCCATTTGGGCCCTAGTTGTGTCCCGAAACTCTACAGCCCGATCGGAATATACCCAGGGATGTAATGAGTGAAAATGTGCTACAAATAGGTACTTTTTGTGTTTTAGTGACATGCTAGTAACATGAGCTTCTGAGCTATCGTTTTCCATGTTTTTTGGGACGAGGAGACCGAATATGAAGTCGATTTTGACCAAAGAGTGGAAAATTGAGGTTCTACTATATGTTCAGATGCCAAAATTGATTTTTTTAAAGAGTCAAAAACCTGTAAAATCGTCTGAAATCACCATCAATTTGTATAATTACACTAGAAAAAGTGTCAACCTGTGGATCAAGACGATTAAATAGATCTAGCAATAATCGAAGATAATTAAAAAAAAAAAAAGAGCATACTTACCTAATTCGGGTTTTGGGGGCCGAAATTGTGGATCACAAATAGCTATTTCGGCTATTTCAATTATTTCACATGAAAGAAACAGAAATGAACAGCCAGCATTTCCGTAGGTATGTCCAGGAGAATAATAAACCCATGTGACAAGGACTTTGTAGCGTTTTTAGTGGCTACTACTCGATCTACCCACTCAAGAGCGTGCGCAACACACACACACACACAAGTTTACAAGTTTACATTTACAATTTTACGCCCCAGTGACACAAAGTCGCGCGGGGTAGGGTGTGTGCTGCTCTTATACCGGGTGTTCATTTTAAGAACGACGAAACTTCAGGGATCGATTCTACAACTAATTTCCAACAAAAAGTGTCTCGAGTTTTTTCTGTAACCCCTTGTTTTTGAGAGTTTATTCACTTCTAATATTTGTTTCGTGTTTTCGACCTTCTCTCACTAAAACGACCATAACTCACTCAAATTACACGGTGAATCAAAATTTGAGGATACCGTTGGAAGGAGCGTTAAATTTTCTTTCAGATTCAATCATGAACTTTTCTCTAAAATCAAGGAAAACAAGCGTTTTTTGAACCCGAACTACAATTTTCGCCATTTTGGTTTATTATTCTGTGAAAGAAACAATAAATGAACAGCCAACATTTCTGTAGGTGTGTCCAGTAGAATAATAAACCCATGTGACAAGGACTTTGCAGTGTTTTTCATCTTTCTTGGCTATTTTCAACGGTATTTTCCAACAATATCGGCTGCTGAAAAACTGATGAACTTCACGGTAAAAACATCTACGTTTAATAACCTTTCCAACGGTATTATGCAGTTTTATTTTTAACGCCATTGGTAAAAGAGAAATCGGTGATTGAATGTGACGAAACCCGAGTTAGTGAGGAAACGAGGAATTTTCGCGATTAGGATGGGTTAAATAACAAGCAAGAAGTGAAAATTGAAAAGTAATCTCTTTTTCCTTCATATAAAAAAATTATTTAAATAAATAAAAATAATTTCTACAAGATTTTACAATTTATTTTTCTTATCCCTCTTAT
Source organism: Leptopterna dolabrata (assembly GCA_954871275.1). NCBI lineage: Eukaryota > Metazoa > Arthropoda > Insecta > Hemiptera > Miridae > Leptopterna > Leptopterna dolabrata. The sequence goes on along the minus strand of OX940974.1, from coordinate 4,922,359 downwards.
GCCTTGTTGTAAACAGATTCTGCACCTCATGCGAACACTGTCAACAGCGCTGAGCAACTCCAAGCGATTTTGCTCCATTTCGGCTCAACACAAGTTTATCCTGCCAATAAACTCCTCCGGAGTTTCGACCCTGACGCAGTAAACTTTGGCCTTCAGGATGCCACGAACGTAAAAGTCTAAACGACGCAAATCTGGGCTCCTCGCAGGCCACTTCACTGGTGCACCGTTCGATCCATCTGTTTCTAAAATCTCGTTCAACCACTGAGATACGTTGCGTCCATTGTGGGCTGGACATCCATCCATTTGCCGTTACATAATATTCTGCCTCCTAACAAGAGGCAGTCCAATAACCCTATCAGACCGTTGTCCAGAAAATTTAGAAACCCTTGTGAGTTTCGGGAGGAAGATGGGTCGTAAGTCCTCGAGGAGTTGATTGGCAGGATAAACTTGTGTTGTGCCGAAATGGAGCAAAATCGTTTGGAATTGCGCAGCGCTGTTGACAGTGATCGCAAGAGGTGCAGAATCTGTTTCCAAAAAGGCTGAGAGCATTTATAACAGTTTCTGTAACAAGTTAAAATGTCGTAGTAAAAAGTTATAAATTTGTAAAATCTTGTAGAAAGAAGTTATTTTGGTTTATTATTCTGTGAATAATACACCTATGCAATCGCTCAGCAAACAATTTTTAATACACCCCCTCAAAATTTTTTCTTTTACGTTTCAAGGTGCATAGATTCCATAAATGCAATGTCCGTCCGCCGTCCGCCGTATCACGCATACCGGTTTTTTCAGTCTAAAAATTCGTTCTTTCGCACACATGCTCCATTTGGGCCCTGGTTGTGTCCCGAAACTTTGCAGCCAGATCGGAATAAGCCCAGGGGTATTATGAGTGAAAATGTGTATACAAATAGGTACTTTTTGTGTTTTAGTAACATGTTAGTAACATGAGCTTTTGAGGTACTGTTTTCCATTTTTTTTGGGATAAGACCGAATATGAAGTCGATTTTGACCAAAGAATGGAAAATTGAGGTTCTAACGAAGTTTCAGCCTTAAATTTATGTTGAACTAGCTGTGTACCCGCGCTTCGCAACGGTAGAACAGACACCCCCTTTAGGACAGGCCCCACTCATAACAGATACCACCTCAGGATTGACAAAGAGTGGTTGTTTGCTACCGTAAGCCACGGTTCAAGGGTGATGATGATGATGATGATGAACTTGTTTTATTAACAATCTGTACATAAATTAGGGCTCGAAAGCCCTCTCTTCCAAAATGCACAGAAAAAAATAGATACATCCTTATTTATATATAAAGTCAGGTTATATATAAGGTCAGGAATACATAAATAAAGTAAAAAAAATACTTGATTGTGCTCAGAGGCTCATTCTTGATTATACTAAGTGAAAATTTTGGTTTGAGTAATTGGTTATTGTTTGATTACATACACTGTTTTATGATATATTATACTATTTGAACCGACGCGTGTTGCTGCGATTTAAATAAATGGAGCCAACGGTCATGTATTTTATTAATATGCCTGTATCCCCCCTCCTCAATTGATCAGAAACCTTCCCCAATGCCAACCCTAACTGCCTTTAACCCCCCCCCCCCCGTATCCTATGAACCCTCCCTACCTGGTTAGAAACATTCCTCAATGTTCACACAACAAATTCCCAAAGTTGCACTCCAATTGGTCAAGTAGTTTTGAAATTTCTCTAGACCCCCCCCCCCCCTCTCATAACCTGTACCCCCCTCCCACTAACATCCTGATTGACGTACCACTTGAATGTACTCGTCGAGCTGAAACCAGAATCTAATTACAATCGGATTTACGTCCAACCGTTCAAAGTTGTTATAAGCATAAACGTCCTCATAGAAGTGATTATAACACGTTTTTTAGTAGTATTTCATTCATAGCGTTTCAACGGATGGACAGATTCAAATGCGGATTTTTCATAAACCTTCCCAGATAAATTCTGCGTCAAATGGTACCAGCCGCAACTTTCTACGTTCAGCCGTTCTCAATTGATGCCGAGACAAACAAACAAACAAACAAACAGACAGACACTGTTTTATTATATGTATAGATTTTGGTCTAAAATCGTCGTTTTTCCGCACACAGTTCAGGTCCCCATTTGGGAGCACATATGGATCCTAGTTGTGCTCCGAAGCACGGCAGCCCGATCGGCATACACCCACGGGTGTTATGGGAGAAAAACAAGTGTAAAAATATGGGTTTTCAAGGGATTTTTTAGGTTTTAGTGAATATTGAAATACTTGGCAGAATCAAGAACGACCTTTTTGTAATCCAAAGCAATCAACAACTCAACTTTTACAATTCTCAAAACTAATGCAGCGTCCTGGCAACTGTTATCATATGCAGTTCCTAATAATAATTATAGTGCATCTTGTCAGTAGGGGTGGAGGGGGCCTCTTTTGGTTTATTATTCTGTGAATAATACACCTATGTATTCGCTCAGCAAAAAATTTTTATAACACCCCCTCAAACTTTTTTCTTTTCCGTTTCAAGGTGCATAGATTCCAAAAATGCAATGTCCGTCCGCCGTACGCCGTCCGCCGTACGCCGTCCGCCGTCCGCCGTCCGCCGTACGCCGTCCGCCGTATCACGTGTACAGGCTTCATTCTCGGTCTAAAAAAATCGTTCTTTCGCACACATGCTCCATTTGGGCCCTAGTTGTGTCCCGAAACTTTTCAGCCCGATCGGAATATACCCAGGGGTGTTATGAGTGAAAATGTGTGTAAAAATAGGTACTTTTTACGTTTTAGCAACATATTGGTAACATGAGCTTCTGAGATATCGTTTTCTATGTTTTTGGGGACGAGAAGACCGAATATGAAGTCGATTTTGACCAAAGAGTGGAAAATTGAGTTCTACCAAATGTTCAGCTCCCAGAATTGATTTTTTATGAGTGAAAAACCTGGGAAATCGTCTGAAATCACCATCAATTTGTAGAATAACACTAGGATAAGTGTCAACACGTGGATCAAGACGATTAAATGGCACTACCAATGATCAAAGATAGTTTAAAAAAAAAGAGCGTACCTAATTTGTGTTTTGGGGGCCAAAATTAATGGAAACCATCAGAAGTAGCTATTTCGATTATTACGCATGAAAGAAACAATTAATGAACAGCCAACCTTTCTGTAGGTATGTCCAATAGAATAATAAACCCATGTGACAAGGACTTTGCAGCGTTTTTACAGAATGTCCCCCTTCGCACGGTAGGGGGGTCCTAATATGGCAAGGGGGATGTGACGTCACAACATCAACCCTTACACGGTCCTACGTCACAAAATCACCCTTTACACAGTGGAGGCCCCACGTTACATTGTACCCCGTGGTACCAGATGCACGCCGCCTCCAGCACCCACCCGTCGGCTCAGGTCACCATGGGTAGTACCTACGTCACCTCGTACCCACTGTGCTGTACACAACCAACTCCAACCCCCGCCACCGATTCGTACAAACAATCGTTACGCTACCCGACACCGTCGCACCCTACGGTGCTGTACTTACGTCGCAAACGTACTTACCCATGTGTAGATGATATGCATCATACCACAGACCGCAGCTATCCGACACGGGACGTCGCACGTCGCCGGTAGCCGGTGGTCACCACCACAGGGTCGCGCACCGCAGGGTGGTAAGTACCTGGTAAGTATAATTGAAAAAAAAAAACCACAGTCATGCAGCATGGCTATAAGAGCGAATTTTCGAAGTTTTCGGCATCTTCCTCCTCCGCCTAAAATTTTCTGAAAATTTATTTTCGGCCAATGTTTTCCCGACTTGATACCATACAAAATTAAAACAGGAGTAGTTTTACGCGAAGTAAAATTTGGGGTGGAAGGAGGGGGAGGGGGAAATCAAAAATGTTTTGAATACCAGAAGAGTAGGTATTGGATACGTAACAAATTTTTTGTTCCATTTTTTGCCGAGTAACACCTCGGTTTGTAGATTTTCCAACGCTGAACACGATGGTGAAGTCAGAATTGCGATATCCCATTCCGTTATCAGATTAGAGCAGACGAACCAGGAAGAACATCTCAAGAAATAACCACGTTCCTTCATCTTCAAAGTGCTCCAGTTTGAGAATGGAATGAGATATCGCAATTCTGATTTCACCATCGTGTTCAGCGTACAAAAACCTTTAAAATGAGGTGTCACTTGTCAGACTTTTTCATTTTGGGAATTTATGGGTAATTTTCCCCCCCTAAAACTCCCCAAAACTCCACCTTAGAGTGACCCGATTCTGCCCATCTTCGAACTTAGCCTGTCGATTGCCAAGACAGAATTTTCGTGCAAATTTGAACTTTTTATCTCAATTCTTTCGAGAGTTATCGTCTGGAATGACACATACATATATAAATATATAAATATATAAATATATAAATATATATATAAATATATATATATATATATATATACATATAATTTTTGGTGTCTTTCGGCAGTGAATTCAGGATGGTCTGAAACGGATTTTGGTATAAAAATCTTTCGGAAATTCGAGTTTTAAAAATTTTGGACCGAGAACAATAGCTTCCTTTTCTTCGAAAATTCGCTAACAACATTGCGAATATTGTGTCAGTATCATAACCACCACCTAGTTTAAGCCCAGCAGTGTTTAATCGTAGCTATATGTCAAACATACTCGTACCCCCTCCTTATCCTCGAGTCGTCACGCAGAGTCGTCGTCGGCGTCGTAACCCCCCCTTGAACACCGGACGTGACTGTAAATTGTTACGAATAAAATAAAATGACGTAACGATCTACAGTCACGCCTAACGCTCGTGGGGACCCGCAGATCGTATGTATTTCCACAAACAACAACAACACATTATTCTATCTTATATCTATGCATGTGTACATCATAATCTTAAGGCTAACGATACACGAATCTTAGATCTACTCGGTTATGGGATAAACACCCTACATAAAGACCAAATAAACGCTTTGCATATTGGACAAAAATCGATGCGACTGCTAATACACTGCCTACACGTGCTGACGTGTAGACATGGTTTTAATAAAATTTCGATTTTATTAGTCATACAAATTTTACAGGTTAATTGTCTACAACAAGATCCACATGCGTCTGTAGTACATGCATTTTCACAACCACCGCTCGATAGTTGAACTGGTCCCTCACCATATACGTAAGGCTGAGTGCAAATATCGATTAAATGGAAATCATTTAACGTAAATGTACGACATTGATCAATAAAAGGGCAGGTTGTTCGCGTGCCAAATGTATCACCACAGGTACGTCATTTTCTGTAAGATTATTTACATCCAATTCTAAATTACACGCAGAACAAACTATGGTACCATTTCTATACCAAAAACCAGCTCTGGCTAGTTCGTCGAATAAGTCGACCCAACTGCCAGGTCACGCAGATAGCGACGTTCAATGATTTCACTAGCACTGTTCATAAGGAAAGGAAGGGAAAGGTATCATTATGGAAAAACGCTGCAAAGTCCGTGTCACATGGGTTTATTATTCTATTGGACATACCTACAGAAAGTTTGGCTGTTCATTAATATTGTTTCTTTCATGCGTAATAATCGAAATAGCTACTTCTGATGGTTTCCATTAATTTTGGCCCCCAAAACACAAATTAGGTACGCTCTTTTTTTTCTTTTTTTTTTTAACTATCTTTGATCATTGGTAGTGCCATTTAATCGTCCTGAACCACGTCTTGACACTTTTTCCAGTGTTATTATACAAACTGATGGTGATTTCAGACGATTTCCCAGGTTTTTCGCTCATAAAAAATCAATTCTGGGAGCTGAACATTTGGTAGAACTCAATTTTCCACTCTTTGGTCAAAATCGACTTCATATTCGGTCTTCTCGTCCCCAAAAACATAGAAAACGATATCTCAGAAGCTCATGTTACCAATATGTTGCTAAAACGTAAAAACGCTGCAAAGTCCTTGTCACATGGGGTTTATTATTCTACAGAAATGTTGGCTGTACATTTATTGTTTGTTTCATGTGAAATAATTGAAATAGCTATTTCTGATGGTTTCCAACAATTTTGGCCCCCAAAACACAAATTAGGTAGGTAGGTACGATCTTTTTTTTTTTTCAAATTAACTTTGATCATTGGTAGTGCCATTTAATCGTCTTGATCCACGTGTTGACACTTTTTCTAGTGTTATTCTACAAACTGATGGTGATTTTAGACGATTTCGCAGGTTTTTGACTCATACAAAATCAATTTTGGGAGCTGAACATCTGGTACAACCTCAATTTTCCACTCCTTGGCCAAAATCGACCTCATATTCTTTCTTCTCGTCCCCAAAAACATGGAAAACGATACCTCAAAAGCTCATGTTACCAACATGTTGCTAAAACGCAAAAAGTACCTATTTTTACACACATTTTCACTCACAACACCCCTGGGAATATTCCGATCGGGCTGAAAAGTTTCGGGACACAACTAGGGCCCAAATGGAGCATGTGTGCGAAAGAACGACTTTTTTAGACCGAAAATGAAGCCTGTACACGTGATACGGCGTACGGCGTACGGCGGACGGACATTGCATTTTTTGAATCTACGCACCTTGAAACGGAAAAGAAAAAAGTTTGAGGGGGTGTTATAAAAATTTTTTGCTGAGCGATTACATAGGTGTATTATTCAGAGAATAATAAACCAAAAGTACCTATTTTTACACACATTTTCACTAATAACACCCCTGGGTATATTCCGATCGGGCTGAAAAGTTTCGGGACACAACTAGGGCCCAAATGGAGCATGTGTGCGAAAGAACGATTTTTTTAGACCGAAAATGAAGCCTGTACACGTGATACGGCGGACGGCGGACGGCGTACGGCGGACGGACATTGCATTTTTGGAATCTATGCACCTTGAAACGTAAAAGAAAAAAGTTTGAGGGGGTGTTATAAAAATTTTTTGCTGAGCGAATACATAGGTGTATTATTCACAGAATAATAAACCAAAATCACGCGGATTTTGATTTTCATATTCTAATTGAGTTGTGGGTGGTGGTTCGACAGGAGTGGGGGTAATTCTTTAATTCTCTAATAGTAACAGTATAAAATCGGGGAAAAAAAGGGTTTCATAATGTAAAAATCACGCTGATTTCGATTTTCATATTCTAATTGAGTTGGGGGTGCCTAGTTCAAAAAAAAAAACGGTATAACTATTCCTTAGAGACGCACCTACCGGAAACACGGCATCACCACTTACACTCAAAACTGAATAACTATCCTTGGAAATGGACTTGTATCAATGGGTCTCTAGCGTGGTACTAATAATAATTACCGAACCGGTGATGCTACAATGAACATAATATATTATTCCTACCATATTCACATGAAATTCGAGGAAATACCATTATATTTTGACATCATCTACACGACATACGTGTGAATATGAACATATTCCTACCATATTCACATGAAATTCGAGGGAATACCATTATATTTCGACAACATTTACACGACATACGTGTGAATATGAACATATCCCTACCATATTCACATCAAATTCGAGGGAATACGATAAAATTCGACCATATTTACACAAAATTCGTGTGAATATGAACATTTTTTCATAGATTTTAACGTGAAATTCGAATGAATACTACGTTCACTGGAATGCCATTATATTTCTACAATGCTTACACGAAACTCGTGTGAATATAAACATATTCCTTCCACACCCAGATGAAACTAAGAGGGAATACGATTAAAATTCTACAATATTTACACGAAATTTATGTGAATATAAACATATTCCTACCACACTCACATGAACTTCGAGGAAATACGATACAATTCGACTATATTTACACAAAATTCGTGTGAATATGATCATTTTCCTAAGATTTGACGTGAAATTCGAGTGAATACCACGATACATCTACCGTATTCACAAAGTGAATACGGTAGATGAAACTGTCCGTCTTGGCCTGAAGCACCAAACCTGATCCCCTTCATTGAAAGTTGGCATCTCCGATCGCACATTGTAACGTCGCTTTAAATCGTTTGATGCCTTGCAGAGTCTGTCTCTAGCCAGTTGGTGTGCTGACTCCAATCGATCCTGCAGCACTTTTGCAAAATCGGTCGTTGTAGACTGGTTTGGTACTCGACCACACAACAGTGTCACGGGTAATGTCATTTGACGGCCAAACATCAGCATGGCTGGCGAAAACCCGGTCTTAGCATGATCTGTGGCGCGGTAGGCCATGAGGGTGATAGGTAGCTGACGGTCCCAGTCGCGCTGATGCTCCTCAACCATCTTTGACAACAAATCCCACAGCGTCCTGTTGAACCTTTCGACTAGGCCATTACTTTGAGGATGTAGGGGTGATGTCCGAGTTTTGTGAATTCCCAACAATTTGATCACTTCTTGGAAGACACCAGACTCAAAATTCGTCCCTTGGTCAGAATGCAGTTCCAGCGGTACACCAAACCTGCTGATCACATGATTGATCAACCCCTCAGCCACCATTGGCGCTGTCTGGTCTGCCACAGGGAACGCTTCTGGCCACCTTGTGAAATAGTCCATAACAACAACAATGAACCGGTTGCCGTCGTCTGATTTTGGCAGGGGACCTACGACATCTATGGCCACCCTTTCAAAGGGAGCACCTACCACGTACTCCTGCATGGGTGCTTTTTGGTGCGGTCCTCCCCTTCTCTTTCCGCACACCTCACAGCTTCTTACGCAATACTTGACGTCCCCATGCATGCCGACCCAATAAAAATGTTTCCGAAGACTGCTCACCATCCTCTTTTCCCCAAAATGGCCCGTCTGATGGGTATCTGTCAACACCGTCCTCTTCAGCGCGTCAGGGACAATGATCTGAAACACCCGACTCAGCCCATGCCCCCAAACTCGTTTTAGAACCCCATTCTCCAACACTAAAGCATGATACATGGCCCAGTATGCCTTTACATTCCACTTTGCCACTTTGGCCTCTGTCCCTCTGATACCCATTGTAACACCAGTCTAACTATCGGGATCGCTGGGCTTGCTCCCAATTCACATCCGTTTGCAGTACTGTTCGACCCAGCATCCCTTCCCTTGCCCGTTGTTTTTTGTGGGCGTGGGTTCGAATCCCACTTCTGACACCAGTGAAATACTTGGCAGAATCAAGAAAGACCTTTTTGTAATCCAAAGCAATCAACAACTCAACTTTTACAATTCTCAAAACTAATGCAGCGTCCTGGCAACTGTTATCATATGCAGTTCCTAATAATAATTATAGTGCATCTTGTCACACGCACTGCACATCACTATGAGCTTGTGATATCGTTTTCCATGTTTTTTAGGGCGAGAAGACCGAATCTTTGGTCGATTTTGACCGAAGAGTGATGAATTGAGGTCGTAACGAAGGCTAAGCTCCCGAAATTCATTTTTTATGAGTCAAAAACATGGAAATTGTCTGAAATCACCATACATTTTTATAGTAACACTAGAAGTAGTATCAACAGGTGAACCAAGACAAATAAACGGTACTATCAATGATCAAAAATAATCTGTTGAAAGGAAAAGCCGAGCCTAATTCGTGTTTTTAGGGGCCAAAACTGGAGGAAGCCATCAAAAATAGCCATTTCAATAATAGTACTTGAAGGAAACAATAAATGAACCGCCAAAATTTCTGTACGTATGCCCAGTAGAATAATATACCCATGTGACAAGGACTTTGCAGCTTTTTATTGAGTTATTTAATTTTTTTATGTGAAGGAAAAAGAGATTATTTTTTCAATTTTCACTTCTTGCTTGTTATTTAACCCATCCTAATCGCGAAAATTCCTCGTTTCCTCACTAACTCGGTTCCCGAAATATGTGGGAATGCCCTCCCTCTCCACGTTTTTTCACATTCAATCACCGATTTATCTTTTACCAATGGCGTTATAAATAAAACTGCATAATACCGTTGGAAAGGTTATTAAACGTAGATGTTTTTACCGTGAAGCTAATCAGTTTTTCAGCAGCCGATATTGTTGGAAAATACCGTTGAAAATCGCCAAGAAAGATGAGAAATGACGAAAATTGTAGTTAGGGTTCAAAAAACGCTCGTTTTTCTTGATTTTAGAGAAAAGTTCACGATTGAATCTGAAAGAAAATTTAACGCTCTTTCCAACGGTATCCTCAAATTTTGATTCACCATGTAATTTGAGGGAATTATGGTCATTTTAGTGAGATAAGGTCGAAAACACGAAACAAATATTAGAAGTGAAAAAAACTCTCAAAAACAAGGGGTTACAGAAAAAACTCGAGACACTTTTTGTTGGAAATTAGTTGTAGAATCGATCCCTGAAGTTCCGTCGTTCTTAAACCGAACACCCAGTATACTAGAATGACTTCTTCATCTCCAGGGTAAGTTCTTCTGTGTAGCCAACAGTGAGTTGCATAACTTTTTTTCAACCGTAATTAACTCTACTTGCCAGATTTATGAAATATGAAACAAATCAACAACTCAGCATAAAGCAATGACAAACAATAAGCACGTAAGCACCTTTTCCATCTCCAAACACTCTTAATAATATGTCTTTAAGACCATCTATCGCCAAGCTCCTTTATAAAAAGTACAACACATACAAACTCTATAAAAAAATAAAACTTCTTAATGAAAGGTAAAAACTCTATAAACAACCTATTAAAAAACATATTATCATAAATTCATTTTTTCTTGTTTTTTCAAACCATCAGGTACAGATTACAGTTACCACAGTTTTTCTTATACTCGTACTATGTTATATTTCTGTTACGTGTATCTCTAGTTCTTATTATGAATATGAAAACTTAACTAACATAAATAATAATGTCCGACCTCACCAGTTCTTCTGACGCAGCACCTAGAAGCTATAAGTGCAAGTCCCGAACAACTAAGTCAAGTTCAAGTTCTTGTGTATTTGAGCAATAAAAATATTTAAAAACGAGCATCTTGATTCCAAAGACATTTCTTATATACTAGCCTGACCGCTCGCTTCGCTCGCTATCCGAGATTCGCTGTACGCAGTATCGTGGAACCAACAAACGACGGAAAAATCCCATAGCCTACCGGGTATTTGTGCCCAATTTTATCAAAATCCGTCAAGCCATTCAGGAGTTGACCATGGTCGACCATATTTCCGCTATGGTCAGGGAATTAAAAATGCGCCTACGTTCAACTTGGGAGGCTACCGGATATTGGTGCCAAATTTGGTCGATATCCGTTGAGCAATTCGGGATTCGACCATGGAGGGGCCCATGGATGCGCTATGGTCGACCGCGGGGGTAGTCCGAAGGGTCGATCGTAGATAGAATTTCACGTAGATTACGAATACGCGATAAAAAATAGGGGTTACCATTTCAATTAACGAAGTTGACCATGGTCGACCATAGTTCCGCTATGGTCAGGGAATTAAAAATGCGACGTTGCACAACTTGGGAGCCTACTGGATATTCGTGCCAAATTTGGTCGATATCCGTCAAGCCATTCAGGAGTTGACCATGGTCGACCATAGTTCCGCTATGGTCAGGGAATTAAAAATGCGACGTTGCACAACTTGGGAGGCTACCGGATATTGCTGCCAAATTTGGTCGATATCCGTTGAGCAATTCGGGATTCGACCATGGAGGGGCCCATGGATGCGCTATGGTCGACCGCGGGGGTAGTCCGAAGGGTCGATCGTAGATAGAATTTCACGTAGATTACGAATACGCGATAAAAAATAGGGGTTACCATTTCAATTAACGAAGTTGACCATGGTCGACCATAGTTCCGCTATGGTCAGGGAATTAAAAATGCGACGTTGCATAACTTGGGAGCCTACTGGATATTCGTGCCAAATTTGGTCGATATCCGTCAAGCCATTCAGGAGTTGACCATGGTCGACCATAGTTCCGCTATGGTCAGGGAATTAAAAATGCGACGTTGCACAACTTGGGAGCCTACTGGATATTCGTGCCAAATTTGGTCGATATCCATTGAGCAATTCGGGATTCGACCATGGAGGGGCCCATGGATGCGCTATGGTCGACCGCGGGGGTAGTCCGAAGGGTCGATCGTAGATAGAATTTCACGTAGATTACGAATACGCGATAAAAAATAGGGGTTACCATTTCAATTAACGAAGTTGACCATGGTCGACCATAGTTCCGCTATGGTGAGGGAATTAAAAATGCGACGTTGCACAACTTGGGAGCCTACTGGATATTCGTGCCAAATTTGGTCGATATCCGTCAAGCCATTCAGGAGTTGGCCATGGTCGACCATAGTTCCGCTATGGTCAGGGAATTAAAAATGCGACGTTGCACAACTTGGGAGCCTACTGGATATTCGTGCCAAATTTGGTCGATATCCGTCAAGCCATTCAGGAGTTGACCATGGTCGACCATAGTTCCGCTATGGTGAGGGAATTAAAAATGCGACGTTGCACAACTTGGGAGCCTACCGGATATTCGTGCCAAATTTGGTCGATATCCGTCGAGCCGTTTGGCCGTGCATAGAAAGACAGACACACACACAGACTGTCAGACAGACAGAGATCCGTTTTTATAATATAGTAGGGATAGTAGGGATATGAATTCATGGGTTTGTTTTGACTGTACCTATCCAGTGTAATTTCCCAGCTTCTACCTCTATTCTACTTACTCTCATCTCATTGCTCCTACATCTGTTATTGTATTTTCTCTCTAGAAACGGGTGAGCGAACCTCTAATTCTTGCCTTTAACATTTTCTTTGTTGTAGTTTCAACTGTCTCTCCTTCTGCGATCACTTTAGGTAAGAGGGCGTTATAAAGTAGGCGGAGTTGGTACGTACTTCGCAACCTTGCGTGTTTATGAAAGAATGTAGGTAATTTAATTTTATGATGTTTACCTCTTCTAGTAATTCGTTCCCTTCTAATTTCTTCTATTTCAAATTTCTCTGTCTTGTCCACGACCCACATGAAACCCACCATACTATAAAGATTTTCCTCTGTGAATGCCATCTTTCCCTTACTGTTCCCTCCCTGTACTATCTTTCTTCGACAATTTACCACGCCATTTAACCTTCGCAGAATTGAAGGAAAGGTTGACCCAAAATGAATCAGGTCAAACCTCAGGGATGCTGAAAAAGTTGCCTCATAAACATCAAACAGTATATCTCTGCTCGCAATTGGCTTAAGTCCTTATAGTATTCTCGACAATTTGCCTCCCAAACTCCCAGGTTAACCTATTGTCGATTGTGAGATCCAGATACGTCACATCACTCCCCTCCTTCAGTACAGGGCATGGACACCCGCCCTTAGCGCACTTCGGTTCATGAATTATCACTTCAAAGTTATCGGCTAGGTTCAGATAGGTATGTGAAACGAAAATGAATGAGTTTGAACTTTTCCCCATTTAAAACCAGTTTATCTTTTGCGAATCAAGTGGTTATTCGTTTCATGTCATGTTCCATCATCTCCTTAAGCTTTACTGAGTCTTCCTCACACCAAATCATTGCCGTGTCATCAGCGAAAGAGAAAATTTTCCCACTCACATTCATGTTCGTTAGATCGTTGATATAAATGAGGCTAATAAAGTAATGCTATGGGGGCAATCGTCCTCCCCTTGAGGGATCCCATGCTGAATATCTATCTCCCCGATCACATCCACCCCAATCTTCACCTTCTGGCTCCTACCCGTTAGAAAACTTTGAAACCAACGGAATGTTCTTCCACGTATTCCAGTTGTTACCGGTTTATTTGGAAACAAGTCTATGTTTATCAGATCATAATCTTTGGCTAAATCTACGTACAGCCCTCCCACTCTCCTATCAGTCTCCAAGCCAAATGTTACCTAATGTTGAAATTTGTTCGTACACAGCGAGTTCAGTTGACCGGCCTTCCAAAAATTCGCAGTGGTTTGGGAAGAAAGATTCAGTGGAGCGTAGATAACAGTTGCTCTTTAACGATTTTCTCAAATAATTTGGAAAATAGGCTCAAAAAGCTTAATGGTCTATAATTTTGGTTTATTATTTTCAATAATGAACCCCCCCCCCCACCACCAACAAAATTTTATGGTTTCCGTTTCAAGGTATGTAGAATCCGAAAATTCAATAAAGAACTTTCTGTCCGCCCGCCATACGCCGTAATTCGCACTTTCCTTAGTTACTGTTTGGAAAACTACAACCTAAATCAGCAACTTGTGCAATTGAGAATCATCATAGTACCTGGCATCAATCCATCGAATCATTAGCAATCCTTCTTCTACTTAACACCTTCACAATCACACCTGTACCTATTTCCGTCATTCTTTCTATAGTTAAAACAAATTTTAAACATTCACTTCATCTCAATCCTTTGTTCCACAAAAACAGAATATCAACATACCGGCCATGTTATTTTGAAGCCTCCTATCGTCATTTTCCAGTTGTGCCAATTGAACGGCACAACATTTCCGTAGAAAAGTAATTATATCCTGATGATCTTCAACTTTTAATTATATGTTTTCGTTGTTTGTATCTAGTGTTTAATTCGTCGTTGTTTACGTAGTACTGTAGGACTTTCTATATTTATTTATACCCCAAAACTGCTTGTGAGTGAGTGTAATGTCAATACTAGTGAAAATTCATCTGCATCAACTCGTCAGACATCATTGCCAGGCTATCATCTGGGTATGACGTCAGCCTTTTGTCAGCCATCTACGAAGTTCCCACGCATTGTTCCTTACATTTAAAAAATCTCTAGTCATCCGTGTCTAGATCAAGTTGTTGCATTAAAAGTTGGTACCAAATCGTTCAGCGCTGCATCAGCTTCTCCGAAAAATCAAGGAGAGTCACTGGATTGACACCTTTCAGTGTTGGTGAAACATATCCAACAATTGACCACCTGTTGCTGGAAAACCAGTGCAGGTTCCAGGAACTGTGGTGAGATCCTACCAATTTTTTCTAGTCATCTTTCTTCGCATGCATCTCAAATTCTAGTCAGGCTGTACATCACCATACATACCACATAACTATCTTCTCTTTCTACCTACCTGGAGTTGGGCCCATCATCTTCACTCTTCACATCATCTATACCGACTTTCTTCATCTGAGAATTAAGACATTATCTGTCCACGTCAAGTCTGTTCCTACCAACTTCTTTCCTGTGATACATTCTATGTCAATTATATATCTATTTGTTCTAAGTGGCCACTAGTTAGGCATTTATTCTAGTCACAATATTATCTTTAATGTCACAAGTTACCTCACTCACTGTTCAGTAAATTTGGTGAAACGTTGTTTATGGTTGTTAAGTCCATTTGTTTCCCTAGCCATCACAGAGTCACATCATCTAGTCAGTGGTTATCTTTTGTGTGTCTTGTGTTCTTCTTCATTAAAATACAGTCCACTTTGCGAGTTCATTGCAATATCGAGCACTCAGCTTACACAAATTCAGTATCTTCACTGCAGCCAAGAAGTAGGTACTGGGTTCTACAATCAGTTACCATGTACCAAAATCGATGAAATTTGGTTTTTAGGTCCCATTTGGGGTCTAGTTGGTCCTCGAAGCTCGGCGTTAATGTCACTCATCTCTAAGGGGTGAGAAATAAGGGGCTGAAATCTCCAGGACGCCGTCACCGCGAATTTTTTTACGGTTTCAAATAGTTCATGAACTTGGGAGTGTTTTGAGACCACCCGAAGCATTGTACGTCCAGCCGTTCCTTCACAGTAAGGCCCCGAAGTTTGCACCTACAGGCTTCGTCAACAGGAGGGTGAATCAAACTGTATACATTCAACCCAGACATCATTGCTAGGGAACACCTGATTATAATTACGGATGGCTGTATCAAGTAGAGTTGGTTATTCTGTGATATTATTCCATTTGAAAAATGATGGATCTTTTGGATTTTGTTGATAGGTAGGTACTTTTGCAACTTGAACAAAAATGTTGAAGTATTACTGGGTAAATTATTACACAACGGTAAATTATTACACAACGGTTTATTATACTATCTACGCAGAAGGGGCATCTATACAGGTAAATTATTACACAACGGTATATTATTTACCTTGTGCTTCATGAATGACTACAAATAATAAATGAGTTAATTATTGAATCCCGCGGGTTTGTATGAAATTCTAATTCCCGGGCCGGCTCCAGTACTCCATTTTGGTGTTTCCTGGACGGAGCTCGAGGGTACTGACCACTGAAAACAGTGAACTACGCAGAAGGGGCATCTATTCAGGTAAATAATAATGTAATAATAATTTGCAGCGTTTTTTATTTCGGTTTTCGACTCGTTCTTCCAATCAGGTACTATGATGGATTTTTTTTTAACCTTCATGCGTTCGCGCAGGCGGTCAAGTGACCGCCTTTCTTGAATTTCGAAAAGATGCGCTCACCAGTGATTGTTGGGAGGGATGGGAGGGGCATGTATTCTCTAGATACACTTCTCACCGCACGTTCAGCACCTGAAATCAGTGACCCGCCTCTTTGTTTACGCTCAGTACAGTTCCAAAGTTGATGGTGTCGACTGCGGTGGTCAGGAGACAGCCGCGCGAACGCTTCCGTAGTTTTGATTTCACTGACGGCGGTCAGGTGACAGCCGCGCGACTTCTGACGAAATATTTTCATCGACATCGTAAAATGTAAGTAAACTATAATTTCGTTAATAGTATATATTATACCTAATTAAAATCAATTTCTTTCAAAAATAAGTAGGTACCTATCTAGTAAATTATAATTTTTTCTGCAATGTTGCGACTTCATTTGCCTATCTTGCCTCTCTCGCCCTCTTCTTCATACACCCAAAAAAACTAATAATCCTTTTTCATTTTTTTTTTCAGGGAAAAATTTCACAGAACGACTGAGGAGATAGCTCAGGTGCTAGCAGAAATGGAAGAAATGGACAGTGATGGAGAAGATGGAGGAGATCCGAAACATAAAACATAAAAGAAAAAAGATAAAGAAAAAAAACATAAAAACCAGGCGAGAATGTGGAGGTTGTGGCAAAAAAGTTTGCGTAAAACACTCAACCACTTCAGTAAAGTGCAATAATAATTGTCAGTTGCTTGAGAACGAGGTCAGCGAGACAGACTGAACAATCCTGCAAGACTGAAATGATAATTATGTATTTTGTAATTTTGTAATTTTTTTTATTACTTATCATTTCGTAATTTTTTTCTGTTTCGTAATTTTGGAACTAATGGCTCAGGTTTTTTTCTAGTTTCCATCTAGTTTGAATGAAAAAAATGACATTTTTACAACAAAAATTTGAAGAAGAATTAGGTATTGTCCGAGTGGCCTTTTTGATGCCGATTGCGCTTTTTTGAGTTGTTTGAGGATGTAACATTCATACATGAGTTTAAATATATTTGATTCTAGTTCCTTAGTATCTAGTTTGATTGAAATGAATAATCTAGTTTTTTCACAAACAAACAAAAGTTGAAGGAAAATAATTATTTTCCAAGTGGCCTTCTGAAGCCAATTACGTTTTTTTCGGAAGCAATAGTTTATTTTTATGTTAATGGCTATATTATTTTTGAATAATAAAGAAGTTTTTGATGGAAAATGTGTTTTTTTGAGTTGGAGTTGGCAATGGAAAGTAGAGAAACCAGCATGGTAATCATAAAAAAACGTGGGCGGTCAACTGACAGCTGCACGAGCGCCGGTGTGACTCATGTTCGCGCGAACGCATGAAGGTTAATTCAACCGGGAAATACCCACTTCAGATATATTCATTGAACAGGTATGTCAAAGGAATTACGATGTCTTCTCCTATTGCCTTGATCTGTTCTGACTTCCAATTATCCTCTCCTGAACTTTTCTTGTTAGGCAATTGTGAAATCTCTGCTGTTACTTCGTTCTCATCTATTTGCTTCCAGTGCATATCGTTTTCCCTCCATGCTACTCCCTCAGGATCCAGTTTATATCGTTCAACTGCAGGTATATGTTTTACTTAAAAGATCTCCAGCTACTTGGCTGAAGTATCCGGTAAATTCATTTGCGACTAAATATTCATTTCTCCCCACTTCAATCACATTATTCCCTACCCTTATTACCTGCATTTTACAAGTTTTTCCTGTTTCAGCGAGCGCGTTTAGCGCTTTCCAGATTTGTTTCGGCTCATTTTTAGCATTTTCTAGCTGCTTTTGGAAATATAGTTTCGTCGCTTCATTAACTCTGTACATGTCGTTTCTTTAGCTACCATCTCATACTTCAGCCTCCTTAATGACCTCTGCCCGTTTTGGTTTGTTATTCCGCGAATAATACACCTACCTATGTATTTGCTCAGCAAAAAAATTTTATAACACCCCGTCAAAATGTTTTCTTTTACGTTTCAAGGTGCACGGATTCAGAAAATGCAGTGTCCGTCCGCCGTCCGCCGTACGCCGTAACACGTGTACCGGCTTCATTTTCGGTCTAAAAAATTCGTTCTTTCGCACACATGCTCCATTTGGGCCCTAGTTGTGTCCCGAAACATTGTAGCCCGATCGGAATATACCCAGGGGTGTTATGAGTGAAAATGTGTATAAAAATAGGTACTTTTTGTGTTTTAGTAACATGTTAGTAACATGAGCTTTTGAGGATTCGTTTTCCATGTTTTTTGGGACGAGAAGACTGTTACGATGCGGGGACTTCGGGGTGGAGCAGAGATGGTTTCGGTCGAGGCTTTCACCCCATTGCGGCATGAAGCCCCCAAAACCACCCCCGCTAAACCCTTCTCTCCCTGCCGTACTCCTAATCCTTCCCTGAATCGCGGGAAATAAATGCAAACTTCTAACTAACACTTTTGAGAATTGAAATACTAGGAAAAATGAAATTACCTATCTTTACTTTATTATTCTAAAGGGGGCGTTCCACCAACTGTTTCCCTCCCATGAAAGAGAGAGGAAACAGTAAACAAAATAATAGTTTTTAGTTTATACAAAAAACGAGGTAGAGCTACTCTAAATACACCATCCCCAAAACTCAAGTGGTTAGTGACTTCCATACCATCGTCGGTCTCGCAGCCTTGCCAAACTCATCTTGTCCCAAATTCCAATAGTGTACCTACTTCCAGTTGTTACATTTTGAATGTCTATCTTGTGATAATTCGATTATGGGCGACGGATCCTCCACGTCGGGAAACGAACCTACCCTGGAAATGGACCTAGTTTAAAATGTACATGTGATAGTGTAGTGTCCGAAAATTGCGTCAAGAATTCTAGATCACCTCCAGAGGAAAACAAAATCAATCGTCGACTTACCTTGCTTCCTAGAACTCCACTATAAGACCTGAGATCAATTGAGCAAAACTCCGAAAATGATGGAGTACTTATCATTATTTAAACTCTCGAAACCCCCTGATATAACTCCCTTCTCCTTTATGCCGGAAGCTGTCCAAACATCGCCAGGGGGGGGGGGGGGGGGAAGTAAGATCCATCAGGGGATGATTCCCGAAAGGATCCGTCTTGTCCCAAGGCACTATCATTGGCCACTGTGGATTCGTGAGGTATTAAGCCAAAATCCCCAAAGAAAGGATTAAGGCCCACTAGCTCTCGAAAACACCGAGGACCACCACAAAGGTCAAGGAAGTTCGCAAAAGTTCGGCATTTCAACCGACTAGAACTGAAAGATGAATTTTTCCCCAGACATATCGAAAAGTTACTTGAGCTCAGGATCCTATGAGAGGAGCTGCCAAACTGACTTTAGCCAGCCTATAGCAAAATGGTAGGAGGTGATCACATTTAAAGTTACTTCAAGGAAAACATAAAAATAAAGCCTAACTTCTCTCGAGGGGATAGACGAAAAATACTGTAATTAAGAAATTAGGTTGTAAGCCAAGAGGGAAACTAACGATGCCTAGATGGAGATTTTGAACGTTGGGAAAAGTGTGTACTACCTACGAAGTGGGACAAGATGCCACCAAAACTGAATCACGAGGAAAGGACATGGGTTTTGAGATAAATAGGAACAAAATCCATATTCAAACCCTCATAATTTATTAAACTAAGAAGAATGAAAAGTGAAATCGGAAAACATGGATAGGAAGTGAGTACAAAGATAATGAGTTCTTAGATTCTATAAATTCTTAACAAACTAGAAATGTACTAAAACCTGAAGGGATATAAAAATAAAATAAAAGGCCTAACTTCTACCCAAAAATGAATCTATAAAATGATCTAACTAGAACCTACATTAACAATTTGGTCGATACATTAACAAATTTTTCTTTAATGAATAACCTTTTCCGTTAAGTAACTTAGAAAAGAAAATTCTCCCCTAAATCCTAGAAAATACTCTCACTGAAACCCCAAAGAAAAGAGTTTTGAGATGGAACCACCATCACAAGATTTGAATCAATTTTCAGTGTCATAAATAAATTGCTTAGGCATGGAGATAGAGTTAAGTTAGAAAAAAAAACCCTTGAGGGCAAGGTTAACTTAAAAGGGGAAAAAAGCCTAACCCTATCCCCTTATGTTCTTATAATACTTCTCACATGATCAAACCACAAAGAATAATTTACATAAAGGCCAATTGCCAACGAGACTTTCAAAATTATTACGAAAAATTTGAAAAAGAAGTAGGTTTCTTTAAGTACCTAGATTCTGTAACACCTTTACGTTTTAGCATTTTCAATTAGGACTTTAACTTTGGTTGGGAAACTCTAATAATTTGGACTAGGAGGAAAGAACCAAGCTCTTACCTTAATGCAGCAGGAGGAGAGCAGTCCAGGGAATCTTCAGCAGCCAAGTGTCCAGATTCCGACTTCTCTCTTTCCCAAGTCAACTCCGGCCTCCCACTCCCCGTTTAATAAGAAAATCTCATACCCTGAGGAGAGGGGCGACCGAGCGAATTCTAGGAAAGGGGGCCCCGGTAAAACGGTGGATTGATGACTGAGGCCATACTGAGAGAGATTATTTCCGAATATTGGAGAATTTATATAGTTGACAATAGAAGGAGGGACATGACGAAATTCGCCCGTATTTCATTAAATATTCTAATTGATAACTTTAACAGTTGTTTTGGGAATTTCGTCGCGTCACACAGACAGAATAAGTATGAAGTCGATTTTGACTAAAGAGCTGAAAATTGAGGTTCTGACGGAGTTCCAGCATTAAATTTACGTTAAATTTTGGTCAGAAATCGTCGTTCTTCCGCACACAATTTAGGTCCCCATTTGGGAACACATTTGTGTCCTAGTTGTGCTCCGAAACACGGTAGCCCGATCGGCATACACCCAGGGGTGTTACGGGAGAAAAATGGGTGCAAAAATAGGGGTTTTCGAGGTTTTTTGAGGTCTTAGAGAACACGAGCTTGTGAGGTATCGTTTCAAGGTTTTTTAGGGCAAGAAGACCGAATATTAGGTTGATTTTGATCGACATTTGGGAAGTCTTCAGATAACCCCAAAGCAAAATAACCACTGCAAATCAGGAGCCGATTTTGCCACACACACACACACACACACACACACACACACACACACACACACACACACACACACACACACACACACACACACACACACACACACACACACACACACACACACACACACACACACACACACACACACACACACACACACACACACACACACGCGCGCGCACGCACGCACACACACACACACACACACACACACACACACACACACACACACACACACACACACACACACACACACACACACACACACACACACACACACACACACACACACACACACACACACACACACACACACACACACACACACACACACACACACACAGGAAATAGTTTCTGTCTGATACTTAGTTATGGAGCAACAATAATATAGAAAAAATTAGTTGAAACAAAAACACCGGGTAGGATTATTCAAATCACAAAATAAACGACTTGCAACTGAATTTCGATTGAGGGAAGAGTTGGAAAAGTTAACCGATTCCTTCTCCGACAGCTTCACAACCAGACGTTGGGAGCGGGAGTAGATGACAAGAAGCAAGATATCACACTGAGATAACATTGAAAGCTTCGAAGGCTCCGAGAATCACTTTCTGCTCAATCGGACATCAAAACGGGTTATCTGTTGAGCTTAAAACGCTCAGTAACTTCCTTTTCAACTCAAACGGTCGTGAGTGTTGCAACTCCGAAACATCTGGTTATGTCAAATATTGCAACATATTCAAACAAATAAAAAATATCCCTACAAAGTTTTATAACAAATGTTGCGCACGTAGAAATGGCATGAGGTAACATGATTATGTTGATGATATCCCATCATTTTCACTACACCATTTATATATGTACATACACAAAATTGAACAATAATTTTTCTCAATAGCTGTGGATTCAACTCACAGGTCCCACATTGGTGGCTGTCGGGAGAGGAAGGTTGAAAAAATATAATGTACACATTTCCAAAAATCGAGGTTGGACCCCATCCTCTTGCCTGAGATTTAAATGTACCAATGAGAAAAATCGCTAAGAATGGCTAACATTATCATGAATTCGAGCTAAGGTCACCAAGCGTGGTATAAAATGGTAACTTGAGATTGACTGATCTATCAAAGTCAAATATATTGTAAATCAAAATAAGTGGGTAAAATTTGAGTATAGAAGAGTCCAGAAGAGATGGTTGGGAAAATGGTGTTGGAGAATTTGGGGGTTGCGTTACAGCCTTCCATGTTTTGGTCGAGAGGGTCAATCTCCTGAGTGTCGCCTCTCGGGGCCAGATGTCTGAGGGAAACAGTAGTTATTCCTGACCGTTGGGCAGTCTCACAAACGCGCAGTCGGGATTTGCTTCGATCAGGTCTACTTCATCCACTGTTGGTTCATATTTACTGTGTCGTACATGGCGTTTCAGCAGTAGGTACCTTTCCTGGAGCACAGAGCCAACTTGGTAGCGAGCTTCCTTTTGCCGAGCGACGATTATGGAGGAACATGCGTTCATGCGGAGTAGCGTCAGTTGAGGTGCACAGCAGAGAACGAATGGCATGAAGGGCCTCCCCTAGCACTAGTTCCCAGTGCGATGACTTGAGGTTGCTCGAGTGTAGGTGGAGTTCGACAGTCTTCCATAGGATGCTGTGAGGGCTTGTTTTTGATGTTAGTTTGAAGGGCCTCACTATTTTACGTTCCCTTCCTTAGTGGAAGGTAATTGTTAATATGCTAGGTCAGTTTATGTTTCGGTATTTGCGTAGGAAAGACAAGTGTTACCGAGGTGACTGTGCCCCGCACTCCTTGACTTAGAAGGGAAGGAATATTGGATGATAAAATTTGGTTGTAAGGAAAACCTGTGTTACCGGGGTGACTGAGCCTCGCACTCCAGGTTTTTGTGTGGAAAGGTATTATATTACCAAGTGTTACCGAGGTGACATAGCCCCGCACTCCTTGGAATATAAGGGAGAGGATAGAGGTTTTGAAACAGTTTAACTGACCGAATTTAGAGCTAAATTTTTAGGGAAAATTTGGCTACTTCGGAAAAGTTGGCTGGTTGAAATGACAAGGCGTGTAATACGGAGAGGATTACTACCAAGAGCTTCTACCGACTGAATGAAGCTTTACCTGTGGCCCTTGGGGTTATATAGGGCCACCCGCTGCCCCTCTACTGGGCTGTGGGAAAACCCAAGTGGGTTGTCCCTTCATATTTGGTATGCCGCTCTTGGTAGGTTGTTTATTAACAATAATTATACATGTTACATAGTGGTTTCCCACATTACTCCCCCCAGAATTATTGTTATAATAAAAATAAGTGTACAATTGCAAAAAGGTTGGAAAAGATAATGAATAACAGACTTTTTGTACAAAATTTTGCGTACGGAGGTGGTACGGTGTCAGGCAGTGGTTCAGCACTGGAGTGTGTGCTTCGTCGTAGGTGGAGCCGTGCTAGAAGCGGAGTCCGTTGGTAGGGAGGTTGGTCCGCTTCTTAGCCCGTTGTCGCTGGGCTCGAGAGACGGGGGCCGGATGGTCCATCTGGGGATGTGCCGGGTCGTAGGGCTCATCAAAAATGGAGGCCTGGCGTCGGAGGGCGTGGTGGTAGAGGTTGGCGGTAGCCAGGGGAAAGCGTCGAGTCCGGAGTGGAGGCAGTTGCTTATCGCCGTGTCGGGTTGGATCAGCGATGGTGGCGACCTGAGGAAGTGGGTCAGGCTGGGCGGCCTCGTCGCCTGTGTCGAACGGCAATATGGGATGCTGGAGGATGTATGCGAGGTCCTGCATCTCCTGCCGGACGTCAATGATTGACGGCTCGATCGGGGTGACAGGGTTCCCCAAGAGACGGCGGAGGCAGCGGTTGTCGAGTGCGATCGTGCAGACGTCGACGTGGTTAGGTTGTGGTATAGTGTGAACAGTACTGGGTTGGGATGTGGTGGTCGAAGGGTTTATATAGGTCACCTTAGTGGAGAAGGTGACTTGTTTACGTTTTGGTGAAGGAGGGTTAATACCCGGGATGATACCTGGATTAGGCAGGTATGCGGGTTTGCAGCGGTCTGCGCTAATGACCTTGTTAGTCCCGTTGACGTGAAGGGTGACCAATTTACCTGAGTTATTAATAACTTGGTAAGGGCCTGTGTAGTTGGGTTCTAAGGCCGCGGGTTTGTGAGGGGTTTTGAGGAACATGTGAGTGGATTGTTTAAAGTCTTTGGGGAGGAAGATTTTGGCCGTATGTCGGGCGGCGTTGCGGAGGCTTGCTGCTGGTTCGGTAATGGAGAGAGGGGTGGGTTGAAAGAGGTCGTGTGGTAGCCGGATATTCCTAGAAAATAGGCGTTGAGCTGGTGATAGGTGGTCTTCTTGGTGAGGTGTGGACCTGAGACCCATGAGGACGAGGGGAAGGTGAGAAGCCCATTGGGACGGCTGAGGGTAGGCGGCGAGGGCCGTTTTGAGACGCCGGTGCCAACGTTCCACCTTACCATTGGACTGTGGGTGGTATGCGGTGGTGCGGATGTGGTGGACTCCCAAGGATTTTGTGAGCGCAGCGAATGTTGCTGATTCGAATTGTCGCCCTTGGTCTGATGTTAGGGTCTCAGGAACGCCGTATCGAGCGACCCAGTGGTGGAGGATGATTCGTGACACGTTTTCGGCTGAAATGGAGGCGGTGGGGATGCATTCCATCCAAGATGTGCTGCGGTCTATCATTGTGATACAGTACTGTTTGCCATCTGATTTCGGTAGTGGTCCGATGATGTCGACGTGTAAGTGCTGCAGGGCGTCGACGGGAGGAAATGGTTGTAGGGGGGTTTTGGTGTGTTTGGATATTTTAACGTTCTGACAGCTAGCGCATTCCCTGGCCCACGTGGAGGTGTCCTTATTCATCGATGGCCAGAAGTAGCGTGAAGTCATAAGCTTTCGAGAAGTTCGGATTCCTGGATGGGCGAGGTTATGAAGATGAAGGAAAATTGGTTTGCGTAAAGTTTCGGGAAGGAACGGGCGGTTTCCATTGGCCGTGTGACACCAGAGGTGGTTGCCGTCGATCGTAATTTTTGCGAGTTTATCGGCGTGTTTGGACGCGTATTGTTGGAGGGAGGTGTCATGGGGTTGTTCTTGAGCAATGAGGTCTGCTAGTAGTTGGAGATCGATAGTGGAGACTCGAGACAGCGTGTCCGCGACCTGGTTTTCGTCGCCTTTCACATATTGTATGTCAGTAGTGAATTGGCTGATGAATGTCAGGTGCCGGATACGTCGGGGGGATGCCGTTTTGGGATTTTGTGTCATGGCGTGCGTAAGGGGCTTGTGGTCCGTAATGATAGTGAGGTTGCGTCCTTCTATCTGGTCCCGGAAGTGTTTTACCGCCTCGTAGATGGCCAAGAGTTCTCGATCAAAGGCGGCGTATTTTTGTTGGGCCTTAGTGAGAGAGCGGGAGAAAAAACCTAAGGGTTGGAGAGTGGAGCCATGGCGTTGCTGCAATGCAGCCCCCATCCCTGTATCACTGGCGTCAGTGTGGAGGATAAGGGGGTCAGTTGCTGAGGGGTGGTGGAGGAGGGTGGCTGCGGACAGTTGATCTTTGATGGCTTGGAAGGCTGCGCGGGTTTCGGGGGTCCATGGGACCGGCCGCTTGTCCTTTTTCTTGGTGTTGTGGAGGAGTTGGTGGAGAGGAGCCTGTGCCTGTGCGGCGTTTGGAATACATCGGCGGTAGAAGTTCACCATCCCAAGGAATCTGCGGAGGTGCATATATGTCGCCGGCAGTGGAAATTCGGCGATGGCTGCTGTTTTGGAGGGTAGCGGTCGGATCCCTTGGGCGGAGACGAGGTGGCCGAGGAAGGTGACCTCCGGTTTGGCCAGTTGACACTTTTGTTTGTTGAGCACTAAACCGTGTTCGTTGAACCGCCGGAGGACTTCGTGGACGTGGTCGTTGTGGCTGCGAGCGTCGGGAGACGCGATCAGGATGTCGTCGAGGTAGGCGAACACATAGGGCAGGCCCTGCAGGATATGGTCCATGAACCGCTGCCATGTTTGCGCTGCATTGCGGAGACCGAATCCCATCCGTTTGTACTGGTACAGGCCAAAGGGGGTGATAATGGCTGTTTTTGGGATGTCGGCGGTGGCAATGGGAATGTGGTGGAAGGCTTTTTTGATGTCGAGGGTGCTGTAAACGGTGGAACCGTGGAGCAGGGCGTTGAAGGTGTGGAGGTGCGGTACCGCGTAAGAGTCGGGAACTGTCCTGGTGTTGAGTTGTCTGTAGTCGCCACAAGGCCGGAGGGAGCCGTCGGGTTTGGTAACGATGTGGAGGGGGCTGGACCAGGGGGATTTAGAGGGTTCAATGATACCGGCGTCGAGGAGAGCCTTGAATTCCGTTTTTGCAGCTTTCAATTTGTCTGGCGGCAGTGGGCGTGCTTTTGCATGGACGGGGGGTCCCGTGGTCTCAATGTGGTGGAACATGCCGTGCTGTTTGGGGGTGGGGGAGGGCGTGTAGGCAGCCACCTGTTGAGGTACAGCGGGTATTTGCGTGATAGCAGCAGTGTAAGCGGGCAGTGCAGCGTCGTCGTAGGGGAGGAGTAGCTGCTTGTTGCGGAGGTCTGGCAGAATTCCATAGTGGGTGAGGAAATCGGCCCCCAGGATGGCTTGTGGGATTGCTGCGATGATAAACGTCCAGAGGAAAGTTTTTCCCCCAAGGCGGAGGGTAGCCCGCGTGGAGCCATACGTCGTCAGAGGCGTATTATTGGCGGCTACCAAGGCTCCTTGCTGTGGGTTGGTGCGTCGGCAGACAGAGTTGGGAAGAATGGAGACCTGGGCTCCGCTGTCGACGAGGAAGGAAGTGTTAGTGTTGTCACAGAAGACGTAGAGGCGGTCCGCAGGAGAGGGAGCAGCTAAATCCGCCAGTTTAGCTACTCGTTGTCGTTTCCCGGGTGCGAGCAGGGTTGTTGGCATTTGCGTGCTTGAGAACCCCATCTGGCGTGGTAGAAGCAGACACCGGGTTGAGAGTTGGGCCGGCTACGGTTGCGGCGCGGCGAAGGAGAGCGTTGCGGACGGCGAGGTTGAGGGTCCGGTTGGGACGGTCGCTGGCGTACCGGAGATTGACTGCGAGTCCGTTGATGGAGCCGATCGAGCTGGAGCTGCAGTTTTTCGATGTGAGACTGAAGCCGCGTTATCGGGTCATTGATGGCGCTGATGGTGGTAGAAGTTTGCTCGAAAATGCGGTCCGCAGTCTGCGCCAGTATAGTGAGGTCGGTTTCCGGTGTGGTGGCCAGGAGTTCACGGATCCGTGGAGGCAGCTGGCGGGTCCATGGGACGCGGAGGAGGTTGTCCGGGACCGTTGAGGAAGCTTGGTAGCGGAGCGAGGCGAGGAGTAACGACGGCTTCTGTGGGCCGGGGCTGGTGGTCGAAAGGAGTGTGTCCAGCTGCTTGGCTTCGCTGTCCCCATAGGCGGCGAGGAGACGCTGTTGAAGTGCGGTATAGGGGGTGGGATCACTCGCGGCAATGTCGGACACAACTTTGATAACTTCAAGTGGGAGGCTCGCGATGATTTTGTTAAACTTAGTGACCTGAGAGGAGACCCGGTCGGCGGCGAAGGCTGCCTCGATTTGTATGAACCATAGTTTCGGATCACTGAATGAGAACTCTGGAAGCTTAGTGTGAGAAGCGATGGAAAGAGTTTCAGGGGCGGAAAGGGGTTGAGGGTTGAGCGTAGCATTGTCGGGGTTCATGTTGAAAAATGAGTTGATGTTGGAGGAGAAAACAGAAAGTTTCGAGTTTTTGAGTAATTCGGGGTTTGAATTTGAATTTTGAATTTAAGAATTGGAGTTAAATTTGAATTTGAATTTTTGAATTTGTGTTTCTAAAAAACGTTCGGGGTCACCAGTTGTGAGGGCTTGTTTTTGATGTTAGTTTGAAGGGCCTCACTATTTTACGTTCCCTTCCTTAGTGGAAGGTAATTGTTAATATGCTAGGTCAGTTTATGTTTCGGTATTTGCGTAGGAAAGACAAGTGTTACCGAGGTGACTGTGCCCCGCACTCCTTGACTTAGAAGGGAAGGAATATTGGATGATAAAATTTGGTTGTAAGGAAAACCTGTGTTACCGGGGTGACTGAGCCTCGCACTCCAGGTTTTTGTGTGGAAAGGTATTATATTACCAAGTGTTACCGAGGTGACATAGCCCCGCACTCCTTGGAATATAAGGGAGAGGATAGAGGTTTTGAAACAGTTTAACTGACCGAATTTAGAGCTAAATTTTTAGGGAAAATTTGGCTACTTCGGAAAAGTTGGCTGGTTGAAATGACAAGGCGTGTAATACGGAGAGGATTACTACCAAGAGCTTCTACCGACTGAATGAAGCTTTACCTGTGGCCCTTGGGGTTATATAGGGCCACCCGCTGCCCCTCTACTGGGCTGTGGGAAAACCCAAGTGGGTTGTCCCTTCATATTTGGTATGCCGCTCTTGGTAGGCTGTTTATTAACAATAATTATACATGTTACATAGTGGTTTCCCACAGATGCCATTATAGCGTTCAATTTGTCCGTTTCCTTGCGGATTGTATGGCGTCGTCCGACTAGTTGCAACTCCTCTTGAATGTAGGAAATCCTTGAGTTCTACCGACATGAAACTAGTGCCCCGATCCGAGTGAACAAAAGAGGGTAAGCCAAACATAAAGGATAAGTCCAACAAGTGTTTGATAACGGTCGAAGAAGTCATGTCACGACAGGCGTACGCAAAAGGGAAACGTGAGTATTCATCAATAATCGTCAGTAAGTACCGCTTACCAGTGGTTGAGGTAGGTAGCGGTCCTTTGAAGTCCACATTTAATCTCTCAAATGGAGAGGTTGCCTTGATGAGATTCCCAGTGTTCCGGAAGAATTGAGGTTTCAATGCGGCAAAAGTTGGGCAGGTAGCTGTGATCTTCCTGATGTCATCCACAGAATATGGAAGGTTTTTGCTGCGAACCCAGTGAGTCATACGTGTGATGCCAGGGTGACACAGATTATGATGTAGAGCTTGTAGGTCCGTTAGCGATGTAATGCTACCTCCTACTCCTAGAGGTTGGTGGTCACGTACTGCTGGCTTGACTCGCGACAGTGTATCTGCGGCTGCATTTTCCTTTCCTGGACGGTAGATAATATCAAATGAATAGCAAGCAAGTTCGAGGCGCCACCTCATTATTTTTTCGTTCTTTATTTTGCGGGTATGGTGTTGATCAAACATGAATGACACCGAGTTTTGATCTGTGAGGATACGAAAATGCCTCCCAAGCAGGTAGTGTCTCCAGTACCTGATAGATCCGATGATGGCGTATGCCTCCTTTTCAACTGATGAATGTTTTTTCTCACTGTCAGAAAGAGTTCGGGAGAAGAAAGCTACAGGCTGGCCAGCTTGCTTCAGTGTTGCAGCAATAGCGAATTCGGATGCATCCGTTTCTACTTGGAAAGGGATGTTATCATCTATAGCTGAGACAACTGCATTTGAAATGTCACGTTTTAGGGCCCGTTCGAGAGAAGCGGGTTACTCCAAACTCCGGGGTAACCCCCAACTTGCGCCGAATGTGTCGTTCGACAAAATGCGATAATCGATTTTTACTTCAATATAACCCGATTTTCAACCCCGGCACGTAACTCCACTTCCAGTCGGAGTTACCAGTCTGACCCTGCTTTCTATTGGTTGAGAAGCAAGTGCGGTGTGCGGACTTTCAATATGGCTGCCATCTCACAGCTGATGTGATGTTTGTGGCCCATTCCATAATTTTTATCGTAGTGGACAGTTTTTATAAAGTAATTATAATTATTATAATAAATTATATCATAAGTAGGTATGGACAGTTTTCATTATGATAGCGACGACGATTTCATGGATCTCGCGTTATCTTTATTACCGCGGCCAAGATCTGCTCGGATTCGCTATCCACATTTTGATCGTTGGAATAACTCCGAATTTTTTGAAAGATTTCGGTTGTCCAAGGCTGGCGCCACTTATGTCCTCGAGAGAATACGAGAAAGAATATCTTCAGATGGTCAGAGGTAAGTTTAGCTCCAAAATTATTTTGTGAATGTAGAGAATAGTACGTAAATCTGTACGCAGATGAACGTAGGTAGGAAGCTAGAGTAGGTACCTTCTGGAATTAGTTTTTGCGGAACTTCTTCATTATCTGGTATACACCAAAAAAAATTCTCAAATTTTGATTAAATTATTTAATAACGTTTCTCAACAACAAAACAACTATTGCATACTTGTACCATCTATTCAGAAGTCCCAAACAACCTGCTCATTCACGGGATAGTTTCTGGGATTGTTTATCTTTTTTGAGATGCGAGCGCTAGCGAGCATCCAGATCGCTTGACAATGCGAGCGGCGGAATGGGAACTAAACTTCTTGTACACCCACCGTCTTGTCTGACTGAACAATCGATGTATTTGAGATAATGGTAATTGTTGTTGAGAAACGTTATTAAATAATTTAATCAAAATTTGAGAATTTTTTTTGGTGTATACCAGATAATGAAGAAGTGCCGTTTTTGCATTACCGTCATAAGTACTTACATACTCTATTATACCTAACTAGAAAAAACGCAGTTGGCATGAAATTCATAAGAGTTCTTGTTGTTCTTGTAGAGGAAATCCCATCAGCCCGGAAGAGAGGCTCCTGACAACCCTCTCATTTTATGCGAGTGGGTCGTTTATGTCAGTGTGTGGCGACAGACATGGGTTGTCAAAGTCAAGTGTCTGCGTAATCGTTCACCAGGTAGGTATAACTACTCATGCTGTACCGCTGCGTCCAGTGCAATCGGCATCATGTTCTGATTTGTTTCTATATTGTTTGTCTGCAGGTATCAGACGCTATAGCTCGACTCGCCCCCGAATTTATCAGTTTACCACAATCAGAAGAAGAGAAAAGGGAAACAAGAAGAAAATTTCACCTCATTAGCAGATTTCCATCTTGTCTTGGAGCTCTGGACTGCACCCACGTGAAAATCGTATCCCCTGGTACGTTGATAATCAAACTTTTATACTTACCTAGTGTATTTTTATTAGGTCATAGTGTTGTACACAAATTTTTATTATCATCTGTTGTAGGTGGAGACGATGCAGAAATGTACCGTAATAGAAAATCTTATTATTCTATTAACGTGCAAACGGTTGCAGATGCAGATCTAAAAATCATGAATGTTGTTGCCAGGTATGTACCTCATATTGTTCTAAGTACCTAATATTATAAGATGTTGATTCTTCCACAGATACTTCAAGTGATTCAGAACAAATATTAGATGTATCACATAAATTACCACCAGTCATTGTATTGTGCCTTTACTATCACCTTTCATTACAAGGTGGCCTGGGAGTACCCACGATGCTACCATCCTCCACCTCTCAAGTCTTTGGAGAATTCTGCCAACTTTGGGCCAGGATGTTATTCTGGCAGATACCTAGTGGGTACGCGCTTAAGAAAAATCTGATCACGAAAATCCGGAACCCGACTACAAGAGCAGAACGGCTCTTCAATGAATCTCAAATCAGAACGAGAAATGTAGTTGAGCGAAGTTACGGAGTATGGAAGAGGAGGTTCCCCATTCTCGCTAATGGGATAAGGGTAGGGTTCTAATTTCGAATGAAATTACAGTTAATAATGACTTCTTTTGCCCCATATTTGTTTGCAGTATCGGAAATATGTTGAAGATTTTGATAATAACTTATAATTATTCTAGTTTGACAATGTGCTCATAATTTTGTGGACTTCATTCCAGGTGAAGTTGGATCGGGTACAAGGTATCATTGTAGCAACGGCCGTCCTTCATAATATTGCTATCCTTCTGAAGGAAGAGATGCCCCCAATTGACTCTTCAACTGCCGCTGCAGTTGAAGAAACTTTATTCAACGATATAGCAGCAAGTGAAGCAGAGGAGAGAGCAGCTGACCACCGTACACGGTTCATTTCCTATTTCGGATCGCTTTGAAATATGGTAAAACGTTCATACCTGCTTTTGAATGTTATTATTAGTTAATTATTCATTTAGTTTTTCATTAAAGATATACCTACCTACCTAATTATTGTGTGTGCTCATTCACCCCTATTTCTGATGAGGATAGCAAGGGTAAATAATAAATATGTACATAAAATCAAGTATTTCAAATTTAATGCCAGCAATTTTTTCTAGTTTTCATCAGCATTTTGTGTAGCTCGTTTCATTTCAATTTCTTGCAGCTGACGTTCATGGTCACGTTTCGCTTCCTCTCGCTGTATTCTTATAGCGTGAAGCTGTCTTTCGTTTTCAATTTGCAAATCAATCAACTGGAGTTTTTTTTAATGGATTTCGCATTGGTTTTTTTCTAATGTTGACTTCATGAGCTGCGAGGTTTCGGCTTTGGCCTTAGCCCAGCTGCTGACATAGTCCCTTGCCTGATTACGAATTCTTGCACCAGGCCCTAAAACATTGTTTCGCCAAATTAAAAGACTAATATTGTCTTGATATGTATTGATGTTAGATTAACAGATATTTTATACTTCAAATTTCATTGCAATATGATCATCACTTACTCAGCACCTCAGTAACAGGCTGACGCAAGTCTGCCACATTGTGGTTACCCCAATCTGGAACAGTCATTAATAAATAGTAAACTAGCTGCGTTGCTCATGCTTTTTTCGCCAATTGGGAAAGTCACTTCAACCTAACTGGTACTACTACGATTTATGACAGTACAATTTCGTTAATGTAGTACAGTTGTGATATTAAACTAGTAGATACCTGAGAGAGGAGTGGCGACTGGAGTAGAACTTGTAGGAGCAGGACCATTTGGGAAATTTACTTCTCTATCAGTACCTTCAAATGAATTAAACAAAAATGCAGTGACATACGTACCATTTTATTAATTTGTCTATTTTATTTGTTTGATATTGTGATTCATATGGAGTTATCTACGCATGAAAGCACTCCTTCCTTTTGGTTTATTATTCTGTGAATAATACACCTATGTATTCGCTCAGCAAAAAATTTTTATAACACCCCCTCAAAATTTTTGGTTTATTATTTTCAATAATGAACCATTGGAATCGAGCATGAAAAAAAAAATTCTTACCCCCCCTCAAAATTTGATGGTTTACGTTTCAAGGTATGTAGAATCCAAAACTGCAATAAAAATATTTCTGTCTGTCCGCCGTACGCCGTACGCCGTACGCCGTACGCCGTACGGGCCACTTTTCTTAGTTACCATGAAAAAAAATTGATGAAATTCGGGTTATAGGTTCCGTTCGGCGTCTAGTTGGTCCTCGAAGCTCGACGTTACTGTGAGTCATCTCTAAGGGGTTCAAAATAGGGGTTGAAATTTTCAAAACGCCTATACTATTTTTTTACGTAAATATTTTTACGGTTTTAAATAGTTCTTGAACTTGTGCGTTTTTTAAGACCATCCGGAGCATCGTACGTCCAGCCGTTCGTTCACAGTAAGGCCCCGAAGTTTGCACCGACAGGCATTTTCGACTCCAGTGTGAATGAAATTGTATACAATTCAAACCAAATCTCGTAACCAGAGACGCGCCCACAATAGGAATTTGTGAATACGGCCAATCATTGGTAGGGATCACCTGATTATATTGGCGGAGTATGAAGTCGAGTTGGTTGTTCTGTGATATTATTTCGCTTGAAAAATGATGGCTCTTTTGGAGTTTGTTGGTAGGTAGTGAAACTTGAACAAACGTTGAAGTATTATTGATGGGTAAATTATTACTACGGTAAATCATTACTCAACGGTAAATTATTACACAACGGTTCATTATACCATCTACGTAGAAGGGGCTGGAGTTTGTTGGTAGGTACTTTTGCAACTTTTTTCACTCCTCATCAACAATTTCTTTTCAGAACTTCATTATGTGTGTTTCTTTTTGTTAGGTACTGTTTGTCATCGGGAGAATTATTTTAGCAACATTTAACTCGTGATTTAGGTAGGTACCTAGTGACGAGTACGGGGTTAGGTACTAACCTACGGAGGGTCTGCGATCTACATAATATGTATAGAATAGTACATATCATATTATATAGAAGGGTTATCTATACATAGAGCTGTGATCTGTAACAGGAGGGTATTCTATACAAAATAATAAACCGTTGTGCAGGGATTTGCAGCGTTTTCTTTTCCGTTTCAAGGTACGTAGATTCCAAAAATGCAATGTCCGTCCGCCCTACGCCGTCCGTCGTATCACGTGTACAGGCTTCATTTCCGGTCTAAAAAAACCGTTCTTTCGCACACATGCTCCATTTGGGCCCTAGTTGTGTCCCGAAACTTTTCAGCCCGATCGGAATATACCCAGGGGTGTTATGAGTGAAAATGTGTATAAAAATAGGTACTTTTTGCGTTTTAGCAACATATTGGTAACATGAGCTTTTAAGGTATCGTTTTTCATGTTTTGGGGGACGAGAAGACCGAATATGAAGTCGATTTTGACCAAAGAATAGAAAATTGAGGTTCTACCAGATGTTCAGCTCCCGAAATTGATTTTTTATGAGTCAAAAACCTGGGAAATCGTCTGAAATCACCATCAATTTGTAGAATAACACTGGAAAAAGTGTCAACAGGTGGATCAGGACGATTAAATGGTACTATCAATGATCATACATAATTTATTGAAAAAAAAAACAAGGAGCGTACCTGATGCGTGTTTTGGCGGCCAAAATTGGTGGAAACCACCAGAGATAGCTATTTCAATTATTTTATATGAAAGAAACAATAAATAAACAGCCAACATCTCTGTAGGTATGTCCAATGGAATAATAAACCCATGTGACAAGGACTTTGCAGCGTTTTATCAATACTATTTCAGTATTTCTATTACATGACGAGTTTGGGTGATAATAATAAGGAAGAAATATATACCAGCGACTGGAGTCACGGTCTGTGTCAGTAGCGGTTCAGAGGACCCTGATGGATCACTGACGAAAGAAAGGTTACTGCCTGCGTATGAAAACATTTATGTAGATAGGTATAAAATGCAGTAGGTGTCAGCTATGATCAATTGAAATGAATTGTGAAACACGTAACACACCACCACCACCACAGTTCATAGACATAAACAATAACGTGCTGTTTGCAACAAAGATCTTCTACATCATACATGTTGATGGGCGCACTGAAAATATAATTAAAAAAACAACAACAAAAAACAGTATAATGCAAGTACAGGCAAACCCGCAGACCAGACACAGAAAAACACATAATTTTACCCGTAACAGCCGCACGCAATAGATTTATCTTCGGTTTTTTCCGTGGGCACACTTCCTTATTCAATGCTACAGTTCAAAATGTTAAAAAAGCTGTTAAAAGGGGTTCAAAATGTTAAAAAAGGTGTTAAAGGGGTTCAAAATTTTTAAAAAAGGTGCTACGGTTCAAAAATGTCTAAAGCATTTCATGCAAGACAGATACTATGCCGAACTATGTAGATCCGGTAAAAACTGGTAATGTTACATCAATACTGTTCCAGAAATAATGTTGAGGTAATAGGTACATTAGATACATTATATTACCTAGGTAGATTAGGTACATCATATTACCTAGGTACATTATGTAGGTACCTATTACCAATGTACCTAGGTAAATTATTATACAGGTACATTGAATTATA
Organism: Leptopterna dolabrata; assembly: GCA_954871275.1. Taxonomy (NCBI): domain Eukaryota; kingdom Metazoa; phylum Arthropoda; class Insecta; order Hemiptera; family Miridae; genus Leptopterna; species Leptopterna dolabrata. Next base: position 4,886,442 of record OX940974.1, on the reverse strand, counting down.
TTTACCTTGCGATGACGGACGAGGATCGTAATGCAAAGCGAGGCTCCTATCCTCTTCAGGCGCAACTGTTTCGCAGAAAACATCTGCTCAGTCAGAACCGAAAAAAGAATTTCAAATCAAATTATTCTTTATACAGAAATGAGGATGACGTAAAATACACTTGTAAACTAGAAATGTTTGCGATATTGTAATATATTTGTAAAAGAAATGTGGGCTCACTTTCTGGAGGTACATAGTCGACTTCTTCGAGGTCACTATTATCCTCTTCGTTTTCGTTCGTGGCATCAACCCCTTTTGAGTTGAAAAAAAGATGATTGATAAAAGAATGGAAAAACCAAGTTATGAATATGAGGAAGCAAGAATGTAGGTGTCAGGCACCTACTAGGTATGGCTCATCTTATGAGAGAGTAATTGAACATTTTCACAAATACATTCTTATGCATAACGGAAAAAGTACTTACTATCGTGTGCATCCGAAGCATACTTTGGGTTATGCCCGAACGCTTTTGTAAAACCCATCAGGTTCATCAGTAGGACCTGATTTTCGGACAGGTCCAAATCCGGAAGCGGAGGACCCCCTCCTGTCCCTTTTGAATAATTCTTGCGGTCCCCCACGTCGCTCCGTAATTTTCTCTTCATGTTCTTATATTTGGCCCGCAGTTGTGTTGCCGTTCTCACGGACGTAGGCCCGGAGGAATTGAACATCAGTTCAATATCCTCCCAGGCCTGATTCTTCTGCCTCGTGGACACCATGTCACTTTTTCGGCACTCCACGATGTGCCGAAAATGATTCACACAGTTAATTAGAACTGTTTCGTCGCCCGAGGAAAAATTCGAAGATTTCTTCGGTAACATGACGTTGAAAATTTATTAAGTACTTAGGTGAAAAACGGTTTGTTAGGTGTTGTGTGTACACGTGAACAAAAGTCAAAACAACTCGTTTTCCCGCGTATAAACAGATTTGGCGAAAACAATGTTGCCAAGAATGTCTTGATAAATGTTAGAATACGATAGAATTGGCGTTTGATCCATCCATTTCTCATGGATTGAGTATAGTATCCATAAGTCCTTGGGGTTACCCCGAGTAATCGATTATTCAGGCTGACTCGACTCGTTATCGACTTTGTCGAACGCGTTTTGGGGTTACTCTGAACTCGGCTCTGAAACCCGAGTTACGCTGAGTCTGGGCTTACCCGGATCTCTCGAACGGGCCCTTAGGGTTTCAAATGCCTGCACTACCGTTTCTGATAAAGGGAAACATTTGGATTGAATCAGTGGCCGGATTTTCTCTGAGTAGTGTGGGATCCATCGAGAGTGATGGGCAAAGATGCCAATAGCTCTTTGAAGAGCATGGGCTGAGTCGGGCACAGGCAGGCTCAGTAGGGGCTTTAACCGATCCGGATCAGGACTCACAGAACCATTTGAGATGAGGTAGCGTCAAGTAGCTTTATCGAGCGAGCAGAAAAAGTACATTTTTCCTCATTGAGCGTGAGGTTATACTTTTTCACAGCGTCCATGAAACGCTTCAGGTTACGGTCATGCTCCCGTTGATCCCTTCCGCAGACTGCAACATCATCGAGGTATGGGTAGGTACCCTCTAGATTTTCAGCCTCGATGACAGCGTCAATTGTCTTCTGAAAACAGGGAACCCCATTTGTAACGCCAAACGGGATTCTACGGAATTGATATAGCTTTCCACAAGCCTCGAACGCTGTGAATGGTTTTTCTACATCTAGGATCGGGATCTGATGATAAGCACTCCTGAGGTCGATTGTACTAAATACTGAGTGTTTAGAAACGCGTTCAACTATGGATTCGACGCGAGGGAGTGGATATGCATCCAGATGAGTGAAGCGGTTGATTGTTTGAGAGTAGTCGATTACCATTCGGCGCTTACGTCCGTTAACGACAAACACCTGAGCTCGCCATGGAGAGTTACTCTTTTCAATTATCTCTTCAGCGAGAAGTTTTTCAACGTCAGCCTTAATGAACTGAGAATCCTCAGGGGACTGTCATCGTGAGCGTGTGGCTATAGGTTTGATTCCTGGGGCTAGGCTAGCAAACAAGGATACGGGTGGGACTGTGGCGTGAGCTAGGCTGCACACTTGGAGCGGTGGTAGATCTCCACCAAAGGAAATTTCAATGGCTGAGTGATTTTTGAGAAAATCGTGGCCAATGAGAACATCCGCGCACAACCCATCAAGAGCCAATAGCTGTACATCCTTATAGCATTTTCCAAAAATCTCCAAATTTACTGTACAAGAACTATGAATGCTAGCACTTAACCCTGTAGCCGCCATGGATACTGATCCTGAAAAGGGTTTCGTCTTGATATTGCAAAGGTTTACTAAAGACCTATTGATGAAGCTCAGGGAGCTCCCAGTATCGATGAGACAGGAGAAGTTGCTGAACTCGTGAAGCCAATAGATGTCGAGCAAATATTTCATTCACCGGTTTAACGTACAACGTCTGTAACGCATTGATAGCGGCCGTGTATGTCGGGCAGGAGTCGATGAACCGAAATACGTTCGGGGCTAGATGCGCCGCAAGGAGATGTAACTTACCTACCTCGGTCACATCGGGGACAACCGCAATGAAGTTTTCAAACATAGTCCTCCAGTGAGGCCAATCTTGACAGGCGGTAGAGGCCGAGGGTTCCTGGTCGAACCGTGGTGGCTTGAGAAGTTTTTCCATAATTCTCGAACAATAAATTGTTATAAAGAACACCTTTCGAGAATAAGGCTTTATTGTTCGGGAATGAATTTTGGTACCTAAGCAAACCGAATTTAGAGAAACATCGCTACCGAAACATATGTTAGTAATAACGTAAGTAGTAACGTTTTACCACAGTTTGGTTGTGAGCGTGGTTAAGCTGCATTGAAGAATCGCTGATATGGTAAGGCTGCATGATTGGAATTGTGACTATTCTTGAAATAACTAACTGATCCAGTGATATAGAGCACATGAGTTTCATGAATGACAGAGGATAATATTAAACTGGATTGATAATAAATGTAAATAGTGATATCATCTAAAATCCTCCTAAAGAGGTTCAGGTGAACGTTTACCGATTTTTCAATGAAAAGCCAAGTCATACAGAATAATATTGCTATGAAAAACACGAAGCTACCAGAACGAACGAACGCTTTATTAAATCAAACGAACAAGCAACTTTTACACCAACTTTTTCAGCAACTTTTTTTACCTGACACGAAAAACTAGACAACCGTTTTTTTATGACGCTCGCGTCCACAGTTACCCAGTTGAACACCTGATCACTACAATATAGCCCCCCCCCCCCCCCCCCCTCATGACTATCTTCCAACCGCGTCACACTATATTCTGACAAGTACTAGCAGATTTCAAATGTAACTTCCCAACACACATACCAAGCCTTTCATTTATATCGAACCATATCGAACCATAAGAAGTTTATAATGAGGAGTGCCTGCAACTTCTGTTTATATTTTAAAATGAAAGTAGGTTCCATTTTAAGAGTTTTGAGAAAACCGCACTCTCCTACGATGAATAATTATTTTCAAGCGACTTCAAAAAACGAGGAGGTTATCAATCCGACCTGTTTCTATGTTTGTTTTTAATTAATTTTTTTAAATGTTTGTCCAGCGATTATTCCGAAATTACAGGACCGATTTAGTAGATAGTTTTTGATGAGGCTCAGACAGGTATTAACAGGGTGAATGACTGGCTTCGATATAGTTTTCTAACTTTGAATGTTGGTAAAACTAAATTTATGACCATTGGCAACCTTGCCATATCTGACGCCTTGCGAAGCATTGCTATTCACCCCTGCAGCGGTGATCCAACAAATTGTGAATGCGAGGAGCTAGAAAAAGTAGAAACTTTCAAGTATTTAGGTATACAGATAGATGCTAAATTGTCCTGGAAAGGTCATGTTGGTTTTTTGTATGACAGACTCAAGAAATTCCCATCTCTCTTCTATACCTAATATCCGCTCCATGTCGGGACTGCCTCAACTACGCCTTATATACCACAGTTACTAGTTATGTACATAATATACATAGATGGAGAGACTTATATACATAGATACTAGTTTGGGGAGGAACCTACCCAAAACAAACTTGGAAAAATTATTAATTTTACAAAAATCAATTATTAAAATCATCTATAGGAAGCCCAAACTATTTGATGGTGAGTCCGTTTTCAAAATGTCCAAGTTATTTTCTGTGCGTCACTTATTTTTGAAGAATTTATTGTTCTATTACCACAAAGTTCCTTCCTTAATTAGCGATCAACCGGCTCACCATCATAACACTCGTTTCCAAGTAGCAGGCAATGCTGTAATTCCTCGGAGCCACATCGTTTTAACATCAAAGAGCCCTCATTATATTCTTCATGTGCTGTACAACAGATTGAGCGGGGAACTTAAGTCGCCAACTACCTGTTCAAAGGCCAAATGTAAGGCTATGGTAGAGGTGTGCCGATACCGCCGGAACGGGAATGTGGAACCTAGTCTCACGATGGAACTGTTCCGGAACTGTTCCAGGCCGCTCCACTTACCGGTCCTACCGATCCGAAGACTTGTTGGTGAAGGGTGGGTGGTGAAAGACAGCCGCTGGAGTGGGGAGACCTATCGCTCATATCAACGTTCTGCTTCCCGATCCAGCTCCACTGCTCCACCTTCTCGATCCTGACTCGTTCAAATTGTTCTCGATCCTCTAACTAACCATACCGCCATATCGGTCCTCGGAACTGGATCCCTCGCCATCGGATACCGATCTCCGACTCGACCGCCTTGTCGACCATATTCCGAAAACATTTCCCTCGCCATTATTATTTAAATTAAATTCATTATTATTCCTCACATAATTTATTATATCCAACCTTTATTTTTTGAGAATGCATACGACATGTACCTAACCTTTAACGCAATTAAAAATTTTGGTACCAAAATTTTTAATTAAGTAAATAATACCTAGTACCTAGGTGCTTACCTTTAAAAAATAAAAACGAAAACGGCCGTGTTTGGCATTTGGTACATATTTACACCCTTCTCTTAAATGGCTCTAGGGATTTTTATTGAATTTACCAGACTTCCCTTTTCTTCTTACTATGAAAGTGATGCCTAATACTCTTTTCCTCCTTAAGTATTTTAAGCAGGTTGAAATCCCTACCTATTGGGTTCCCTACCTATTGGGTCAAAACTAGTAAACAGATTCCATAAAATGTAAAAGACATAGGAAACAATTAGAAATAAAACTGAGGAACCCAGAAAGCAAACTGAAAAAATTGACAAGCTGCCTCCACTTTCTCTCTCCGCCTTTGACCCCGATTCCGAATTTGAGCGTCTTTTCCAGGATTATTCATAAATACCCAATGAAAGAAGTCCGAAAAGTCCAAAGTCGAATGAACCCTAGGCAGGAGCAGGAGGAGAGCGTTACCAAGAGGGGATTGATTTGGTGGGGAGAGGGGTGGAATACCTAGTTCTAGTCCCCCCCCCCCCCACCCTGCGGATCGGTAAGCGGAACAGGACCGGTAATTTGGAACTGTTCCAGTCGTGGAGCTGGAATAGGGGGGAACGGTTCCGATAAAGATCGGTATCGTCACACCTCAAGGCTATGGTAATTTCCTATTTGATTTCGCTGAATCTTGTACAATCTAATTTGATTTTGAAAAGCATTTATGTTTGTTAGTTTAGCTATTTCATTTTTTGTATTTTTTTCGTCTACCTTTCGATAGAGTTTCAACCATAGAAGTTTTTTCTGGTCAGTAGTTTTCGCCCCAGTTTGTGTTAACAGTTGTTTTCGCTTATATCAACAGAGATATTCCTTTGTTGTTGTCTCATTTGTTTTCTTATTTTCTTTTTGAATTTATAATTATATACATGGGGTCTTGATTAGTGACTCTTGACCCTTCACCACGGGCTTAAGCCTTCAGACGGGTAATATTTGTTCTGCAAACTATTTTGCTCATTTTGTACTCCATGTATTGTGAATAAATAAAAAAAGTACTGTATTGTGATTCTATTTCCATTCAGACCGTTGTAAAACCGTTGAAAATTTATAGCGTTAAGAAAACTTACCAGTCGTGTTCACAAAAGCTCTATACTTCCTGTTGACGCACCTCCACTGTACCTCTCCGACCGAGGTTGTCCTGTATTTATTAAAGTTATTCACCAACAGCGTCACACTACCACGCTGACTAGCGATTTCGGCAATTTCGCACTGAGAAGGCATGACAACAACAACTAACAGGTGCTTCCGAAGCCGGGGACGGGCAGATACTGATTAGGATGAGACGAGTCTGCGTATTTGTTGACGGCCTGCGAAATGACCCTTAGACGAGATAACACTATGTTTTCCGCAGTGGCGTAGCCAGGATTGTTGATTGGGGGGGGGGGGGGGGGGGGTTTACCCGAAATAGAAAAAATTCCTGTCATGTAGCGTGGCTATGAGATCGAATTTTCACGAAAATATGCCTGATATTGTGTAAAGAGATGATGTGTAGCGAGAAACCATACCACTTTTCTTAAAATTATATAATTTTTCGTGATTTTAGCCATTTGTACCGATGTTTGACCCTAATAAAGTCAAATTTGACCCACTTGCTTTTGAGAAAAATAGTTTTATCATCGAGGTGGTCCCTCCGTCGTGATTAATTATCCCACACAACGTCAGGTGAATTAATATTGATTTTACCATTAATACCATTCCGTACTTAGTGGCTTCGAAACTGTGCAATTTTTCCATTGAACGAGGTGGCTCATGCAATTGATATTGGGACTTTCGAAATTCATAGTTTTCATTCCATTTGACGAGGCCCATCGTAATAGCGGGAGCGTATGATATAACTTTCTCAGGAGCGGATCGTAACGGTTTGCCCGGCCTGGGAGCGTAACGTAGGACTCCCGATTTTACTCAACGTCATTTTTAGACGAGCATTCCAGCGTCCTCTACGTGGAATCATTGATAAGCATATCCCTTTCCATCATTTAATGTCTCTGAAAACGTTATCCAAAACACGGCCTGTAGCTATTAGACAGTGAATGAGCGGATAATGATAAACGCGCAGCCACGCTCCCGATTCTCCCATAATTGAGAGGAAGGAAGGTTATGTGTATCTTGAATCCTGAAGGATGAACAACCTCCTTGCCACACCCCCGCTCCGCCACCCATTGGAGCTTTAGACCAAGCTGAGCCCCCGTGACTGAGAATCGTAATTAGGATGTTTCGAGCTCAAAACTCCGGGAGTTTACGCGCTCACCCCAGCCGTCCTTCCGCCTTCCCCTTCGCCGAGTCAACTACTACATATTCATCAATACAAAACATCAGAGCCAGTTTCATCTATCACCTAATAACAGGCGGTCTTGTTCATCATAACTAAACCAGGCTCACCATAGATTAATCAGAGACCCTGGATTGCATAAATTATACGTTCCGCTTGTGAAACACGAGCGATTTTTTACATCACACATTTCCTAGTCAGGGAATTGGCGACCTGAAATATTTTAAGTGATATCTGCTCAAATTCAGAAGCAACTGGGTACTGTCTGCTTTCTGTGGAAACTATTTATGTCCAACTGCGGGCCAGTTGCACTCACTCCGTAAATTTCATCACTAGGGACTGGAATTATATGCACAAAATTTGGCCAAACTATGCACTCGAAATGGGCAAAATATGCAAAATATGCACCCCCAAGCAAAATTACGTTTAAAAAAATTTAAAATATTTTTAAAATGAACTAAATTTTGCTGTGAGACGTACAGGTAGTCTATACATTATGTTCCAGTTATTATCGCGTCCTTAAAAAATTATAGAAAAGGATCAAGGAAGAAAATGGAATGAAAATGTACACACCTTTTTTTCTCGACTATACAATATTTACATTTATACAAAAGATGTCACTCGCTATCACAGTTATAGCACTGGATCACAATTGATTTTTCCAAATTGCGAACCGTAAATTTCCTACGGTTGTCGCTGAGGAGCAACTTTAAGGCAGAAAACGACCTATCGACATCACAGGACGCGATGGGTAAAAATTTCAGTGCTGTGAGTTCACTTGGGGTAAGGCCCGATGAGAGGTCAAAGTGCTGCATTTCCGGCTGATTCTTCCAACACCATATCCTGATGCCCTCTGGTTTTTGTGCTAAGCCCTGTCAGGTACGCGCATTGAACGGTGAATGGCCTAAGAATATCCTTGACCCCTATTCAGAAACACATATCTCGGAGGATTTGGCGATTAGAATGTCGAAAAATAGGGCAATTTCCCAATCTCGATTAAAAGTTCAAAAATATGCCCAAAACGGCCAAAATATGCAAAAAGCTCCGAGATCAAACAAAATATGCAAAATATGCTATTTACATTTCATTTTAACACACGCTACGCGCTTCAGATACCCTCAAAACGGAAAAGAAGAACGATATACACGATAAAAAACACATATGCAAAATATGCTAAGTCCAGTCCCTATTCATCACATTCCATCATACAGTTATGTGAGTGGTAAGAATTCACGAACAGTCAGACGCGCAATAATAATCGTTTCTGATAGTGAATTACTTAGTTATAGAATCCATATATGACAGCCTTTTATCGATTTAAAATTGTTTAAACCTAGAGTTTATCTTCCATATTTGAAATTTAGTGAAAAACGGTGCAAGGTACTTGTCAATTGGGTTTATTATTCTATCGGACATACATACAGAAAATTTTTTGTTCATTTTATCGGTTCTTTCATGCGCAATAATTGAGACAGCTACTGTTGGTGGTTTCCACCAATTTTGGCCCCCCAAAAACACGACCTCGACTCCCTTTTGGTTTATTATTCTGTGCATAATACACCTATGTATTCGCTCAGTAACAAATTGTTATAACACCCCCTCAAAAATTTTTCTTTTCCGTTTCAAGGTACGTGGATTCCAAAAACGCAATGTCCGTCCGCCTTCCACCGTACGCCGTCCGCCGTACGCCGTCCGCCGTATCACGTGAACCGGCTTCATTTTCGGTCTAAAAAATTCGTTCTTTCGTACACATGCTCCATTTGGGCCCTAGTTGTGTCCCGAAACTTTTCAGACCGATCGGAATATACCCAGGGGTGTTATGAGTGAAAATGTGTGTAAAACGCTGCAAAGTCCTTGTCACATGGGGTTTATTATTCTACAGAAATGTTGGCTGTACATTTATTGTTTGTATCATGTGAAATAATTGAAATAGCTATTTCTGATGGTTTCCACCAATTTTGGCCCCCCAAACACAAATTAGGTAGGTACGATTTTTTTTTTTTTTTTTTCAAATTATCTTTGATCATTGGTAGTGCCATTTAATCGTCTTGATCCACGTGTTGACACATTTTCTAGTGTTATTCTACAAATTGATGGTGATTTCGCAGGTATTTGACTCATAAAAAATCAATTTTGGGAGCTGAACATCTGGTACAACCTCAATTTTCCACTCCTTGGCCAAAATCGACTTCATATTCGATCTTCTCGTCCCCAAAAACATGGAAAACGATACCTCAAAAGCTCATGTTACCAACATGTTGCTAAAACGCAAAAAGTACCTATTTTCACACACATTTTCACTCATAACACCCCTGGGTATATTCCGATCGGGCTGAAAAGTTTCGGGACACAACTAGGGCCCAAATGGAGCATGTGTGCGAAAGAACGACTTTTTTAGATCGAAAATGAAGCCTGTACACGTGATACGGCGGACGGCGTACGGCGGACGGCGGACGGACATTGCATTTTGGTTTATTATTCTGTGAATAATACACCTATGTATTCGCTCAGCAAAAAATTTTTATAACACCCCCTCAAAATTTTTTCTTTTCCGTTTCAAGGTGCGTAGATTCAAAAAATGCAATGTCCGTCCGCCGTACGCCGTCCGCCGTACGCCGTCCGCCGTATCACGTGTACAGGCTTCATTTTTGGTCTAAAAAATTCGTTCTTTCGCACACATGCTCCATTTGGGCCCTAGTTGTGTCCCGAAACTTTTCAGCCCGATCGGAATATACCCAGGGGTGTTATGAGTGAAAATGTGTGTAAAAATTGGTACTTGTCGTGAGTCCCTCCCGGGAACACTCCACTAGTAACTTTAAGCTCTCACCAACATTCTAATGCCAAACTTAGTTTCCGTCAATAAACAAGTGAGTGGGGAGACAGGCCACAGAACCCAGGGTACACAACCTGGGGCCCCACCACCAACCCCTAACAGGGGGTTGGAGGGAGAGGCCTCCAGTTCCTATACAACCCTGGATCCTGGGGCTTTAGCCTCATTCGACACTTCCTCTAACTAGCTCTCTCTCTCTTCTCCCCTCTACCTTGCTCCTCCTCTCAGATGATCGGTGGATTACCGCCGCCTGGGAAAACCCCTCTCCTCTATGTCTAGATGATCGGTGGACTACCGCCGCCTAGACAGCACCTCCTCTCTGTTAAGAACCTAGATGTCGGTGGATTACCGCCGCCTGGGCAAATTCCTTCACTCACCTCCATCTCCTCCTAAAAGTCGCAGATGATCGGTGGATATCCGCCGCCTGCGTCTTTTTCCTTCACGCCGCCGTGATGAACCAAATTCTAAATTCATCACAGTGGTGAACCCGACGTTCACACATCCTTCTTCCTTTTTTTCCCACCTCATGTGTCGCCCCCAGTCAAGTTCAGTTCGGTGTCCCCAATTTCAAATTCAACCAGTCAAAGTGATAATTCAGTCAGTCCGTTTAAATTTCGCACTTTTCGCCCACACTACCTCAACCGCTCGGAGATCGCAACCTCTCACACCTCCGCTCAACCACACACATCTCCGCTCCCGAAATTTGCGAATTTCGATTTTGAAATTTTTAAATTTGAGTTTTCAAATTTCAGACCCCAGCTATGGACCCGAACTCGCCATCGGCCCCGCTCCTACGACCAGCCACGCTGCAGCCGCCCGCCGCTCCGACAACGGACGCAACGGCTGCACTCAACAACCCGTTCGCCACCCTCTCACCGCCTGGCTCCGCCGCATCGACCCCCACTGCCGCCGCCACCGCCGCTGCGGCCGCAGCACACGCCGCCGCCGACGTCATGTGCACCTCCTCCGCCTAGCCGACACGGTGCACGACCTCGCCACCGCCGCCAGCGTCGGCGAAATACGCAACCCCCGCACCACACCCCCTCCACGACAACATGCCACGACGTCCCGAGGCGGGCCCCCCTCCACGCCAAAACGGGGGGGACCACCTCCTTTTCCCCCAGCCCGCATCAACTCCACCACCACCACCAAGGCCTCCTACCCCTCCTATGCCGCCGCCACGGCCGCCAACCTCCCACCAGCAACTCGCTGCGCCACCAAACCCCTTCCTCGGACGCACAACGTTCCCCCACCCAGGAACGGCAACCCCTCCACCTCCCCCACGGCCGCACCTCCCTGCGCCGCTACCAACCCCCGTCCCCGAACACACACCGTTCCCCCACCCAGGAACAGCACCCCCTCCACCTCCCCCACGGCCGCGCCTCCCGGCGCCGCCACCAACCCCCGTCCCCGGACACACACCGTTCCCCCACCCAGGAACGGCAAGCCCTCCACCTCCCCCACGGGAAACCCTCCACCTTCCCCCCGGCCCCTCACCGTTCCCCCGCCAGGGAACGGCCCCCTCCCGGCCACCTCCACGGCCGTCAACCCCACCACCGCGCCTCGCTGCGCCACCCTCTCCCAACCACCAACCGTTCCCCCACCCCGGAACGGCCCCCCCACATTCGCCACCAGGGCCACCAACCTGCCGGCCGCGCCTCACAGCGCCGCCAAAACTCTCTCCCTACCAACTACCGTTCCCCCACCCCGGGACGGCCCCTCCACATCCGCCACCAGGGCCACCAACCTGCCGGCCGCGCCTCACGGCGCCGCCAAGCCCCTCTCCCTACCGACTACCGTTCCCCCACCCCGGAACGGCTCCTCCACTCCAACCAGGGCCACCAACCTGCCGGCCGCGCCTCACGGCGCCGCCAAACCCCTCTCCCCAACAACTACCATTCCCCCACCAAGGAACAGCCCCTCCACGACCGCCACCAGGTCCTCCAACCTCCCGGCCGCACCTCGCGACGCCGCTACCCCCACCTCCAGACAACCCCCCCACCGTTCCCCCACCCCGGAACGGCAAGATCTCAACCCGCGTCACTTTCGCAGGGGACAAACCCCCACCGCCACCACCACCCCTCAACTCCGGCACCCCTGCTCCTGGCCTTCCGCCCCCAATTATGTTTGCCTTGGCCCTCAGCCCCTGTCACCTTGGGCCTTCAGCCCTTCTCACCTTCCGCCTTCAGCCCCACGAATTTTAGTTTAGTCCTCATCTTTGGCCTTCAGCCCCACTTATGTTTGCTATAGCCCTCAGCTCCTGTCACCTTGCGCCTTCAGCTCCACGAATCTTGGTTCGAACTGGGGGGACCTCTGTCGTGAGTCCCTCCCGGGAACACTCCACTAGTAACTTTAAGCTCTCACCAACATTCTAATGCCAAACTTAGTTTCCGTCAATAAACAAGTGAGTGGGGAGACAGGCCACAGAACCCAGGGTATACAACCTGGGGCCCCACCACCAACCCCTAACAGGGGGTTGGAGGGAGAGGCCTCCAGTTCCTATAAAACCCTGGATCCTGGGGCTTTAGCCTCATTCGACACTTCCTCTAACTAGCTCTCTCTCTCTTCTCCCCTCTACCTTGCTCCTCCTCTCAGATGATCGGTGGATTACCGCCGCCTGGGAAAACCCCTCTCCTCTATGTCTAGATGATCGGTGGACTACCGCCGCCTAGTCAGCACCTCCTCTCTGTTAAGAACCTAGATGTCGGTGGATTACCGCCGCCTGGGCAAATTCCTTCACTCACCTCCATCTCCTCCTAAAAGTCGTAGATGATCGGTGGATATCCGCCGCCTGCGTCTTTTTCCTTCACGCCACCGTGATGAACCAAATTCCAAATTCATCACAGTACTTTTTGCGTTTTAGCAACATGTTAGTAAAATGAGCTTTTGAGGTATCGTTTTTCATGTTTTTGGGGACGAGAAGACCGAATATGAAGTCGATTTTGACCAAAGAGTGGAAAATTGAGGTTGTACCAGATGTTCAGCTCCCAACATTGATTTTTTATAAGTCAAAAACCTGGAAAATCGTCTGAAATCACCATCAATTTGTAGAACAACACTAGAAAAAGTATCAAGAGGTGGATCAAGACGATTAAATGGTACTATCAATGATCAAAGATAAATAAAGATAATCAAAGATAAGAGCCTACCTACCTAATTCCTGTTTTGGGGGCCAAAATTGGTGGAAACCACCAGAAATAGCTATTTTAATTTATTATATGAAAGAAACAATAAATAAACAGCCAACGTTTCTGCAGGTACCTTATGTCCAATAGAATAATAAACCCATATGACAAGGACTTTGCAGCGTTTTTTGAATCTGCACACCTTGAAACGGAAAAGAAAAAAGTTTGAGGGGGTGTTATAAAAATTTTTTGCTGAGCGATTACATAGGTGTATTATTCACAGAATAACTAACCAAAATAGGTACTTTTTGTGTTTTAGTAACATGTTAGTAAAATGAGCTTTTGAGGGATCGTTTTCCATGTTTTTGGGGACGAGAAGACCGAATATGAAGTCGATTTTGACCGAGGAGTGGAAAATTGAGGTAGTATCAGATGTTCAGCTCCCAAAATTGATTTTTTATGAGTCAAAAACCTGCGAAATCGTCTGAAATCACCATCAATTTGTAGAATAACACTGAAAAGTGTCAACACGTGGATCAAGACGAATAAATGGCACTAACAATGATCAAAGATAATTTGAAAAAAACAGGAGTACCAACTACAGTAAGATTCCAATGAAGTTCATACGGAACCATCGAAGTATTAGGTACTGATCGACCCTCAAAATGTGAACTCATTTCAAAGATAATTAAGGTAGTTACGGGCACTCCAAGTACTTCACGTTTGCGCATGCGCAGACTAAACGATTTTCATGATTTTGAAACGGGACCATCTGCGATCCAACCCGCGTATACCCACAGAATTTCAGCTCCCTACGACTTTTTATCGCGTAGTTAGAAACGTTACAAGGAAATGGTCAACATTTCATGTTCGCGCATGCGTAGATCAAAGTTACATTACCATTCCAATGAAATTGATTTGGAACTACCAAAGTATTATTCCTGACTGACCCTCCAAGTTTGAATTGATTTCAACGATATTTAGGGTAGTTATGGGTGTTCCAATTCTTTCACGTTTGCGCATGCGCATACGAAAGTTACGGTACTTTATCAATGATTTTGGTATGGGACTATCTGTGACTCAACCCGCACCTACCCTCGAAATTTCAGCCCACTTCGACCATTATTTCGGGTAATTATGGGTGTTGCAAGGAATTACCACAGACAGAAAGACACGGAACCAAATATGTTCCTCGACTTCTGAAACGGAAAATGGTATTTGGAAATTTTCATTTTGGAGGACACGACCTATTTTTTACTCAATCACGAATCCAAGGCTTCCCTGCCTTCGGTAGTGAGGAAGCAAAAAAACGTCGTAGGATTTCCAAGCCTCGGACCAGCGACCCAACGCAACGTCATGTAATACACGTCCTCAGCTGCTTTTGGCGTAGGTAGAACTCCCTCGGCAGTTTGCGGCGGAGTGGGGTCTCGTCATGCTCTCCTCGGAGTTGGGTGGCAGGAGTGGGGTAGAGGGAGAATTGTGCGGGCAACGGTGAGGGGAGGGAAGTTCCCCTGGACTGGACTGGACGCGGACGTTTTCGAGCCTGGTTTAGGTACTCCCGTAAAAACATGTTCCATGTTAAAAATTTTGAGGGGGTGTCATAAAATTTTTTTGCTGAGCGATTACATAGGTCTATTCACAGGAAAATAAATAAAAACTGTGAAACTACTGGTAGTTGTTCCTAGTCCCAATCACACTGAGCACTGATTTTGGTTTATTATTCCGTGAATAATACACCTATACGTATTCGCTCAGCAAAAAATTTTTATAAAACCCCCTCAAAAGTTGTTTTGTTTATTGTCGTGAGTCCCTCCCGGAACTACAACTCCCTAGCATTTAAGTCCTCGCCAAAATAACATGTAAAATTAAGTTCCGGCGAATAAACAGTAGGAGTGGGGCAACAGACGCAGGACCCGGTACACACCCTGGATCCGCCGATCCCCGCAGACCTTCTTCCCCCTCCGACCGACGTGGGCGCTCGCCCGCACAACGTCGGGACGACACGACGCAGCAGCAGAAGGAGTGGCTCCCAGCGGACCCCCCCCAACCGCTGCTTCTACCACGTCAATTTCGGCAACAAGGCGCGAAATTGTCAGCCACCCTGCGCCTTCAACAAGCCGCCGGGAAACGACGCAGCCCGTCGGTAAATCCGACCGACGGGCCCCCCTCCACGTACCCTCGGGGGGGAGGGGACCACACACTCCCCCCCCCCCCCCCCCCCCGCCGCCATCGCCTCCGCCGCAACGTACCGCGACGCCGTCCGCACGACCCGGACGACGCCATCGTCCCGACACACCGACGGCTGCTTCAACGCCGCCGCCGACGCCGCCCGCCCGACCCAGGCGACGCATCTGACGCATTCGCACCGCGACCCACCTCGCGACGCTTCCGCCCCGCCTCGACGCATCCACGACGCAACCTCCGCAACACCCACACCCTCCGCACCTACAACACCTCTCCGCACCTGCGACAAGCCTGCCCCTTCCTATGTTGACGCCATCCGCATGAAACGGACGACGCCGCCTGCAACACACCCCGACGGCTCCTTCCCCGGCGCCGCCGACGCCGTCCGCACGCCCCGGACGACGCCCCCTTCATGGCTAACCGGCGGCTGCTCCTCCGCCGCCGCCGACGCCGTCCACATGACCCGGACGACGCCAACCCCCGCAACCCCCGCGAACGACGCAACCGTACCTACAATGCCTCACCGCACCCAACCCCCCACCATCCCCGGCACCACGCCGCAACCGCACCCTCCGCAGCCACAACCTCCGCACCCGTCGCAGCCGCAACCTCCGCACCCAACGCAGCCGCAACCTCCGCACCCGACGCAGCCGCAACCTCCGCACCTGACGCAGCCGCAACCTCCGCACCCGACGCAGCCGCAACCTCCGCAACCGCCGCAGCTGCAACCTCCGCACTCGTCGCAACCGCATCCTCCACACCTAACGCAGCCACAACAACCCGACTCAAACGCCCCAGCGGCCGCCGCCGACGTCGCCCCCATGACCCGGTCGACGCAGAGCTCCCACACCGACGCCCTACACCAACTCAACCAACCCCCCCTCCGAAAGCATGTTTCATTCACCATCAACAACCCCACCACCCCCCCCTACCCCATTCCGAACCCAAGCCTCTCTTCCACCACCACCGATGCAACACCCTCAGCGCTCCCCGTCACCTCCATCTCACTCACCGGACCCCGACGTCGCCGCCGCTCTCCGCGACGTCCCGGGTACCGGCTCCCAACGGCTCACCCCCTTCACCGCCACCTTGACAGTGAAGGGGCCCCTCTATCAATCTTCACCAACGTGAAGACTGTTAGAGGGGGTCGCCTCTCTGGCCCCATCATCCACCTCACCAACCCCTCCACATCCACACCCACACCCCTGTAAATACAGTACATACATCTGTAAATACTCTCGACTACTGCCTCTGTAAATCCTATGCTTCATATTGTAAATCACCTATACCATACCTTATATCAATCATCTGTAAATCCTTCAACACCTAGCACTAAGCCCCTACCTGTACTCCTAGCCTAAGCCACTCAATGTTCCTACCACTAGCACTAAGCCACTCACTGTAAATACTACGTTTCCACAACAACCCACACTATATCGCCTAGCATGTAAGTTTCAAGTATAAGTCGCCATCAGCGTCCAGCCTGTTTGCCGTCGCCCTCAGCGCCTGTACTCCTCTTCTTATTGTTCCACATCGCCTTCAGCGCCCATATTGTTTGCCTTCCGCCTTCAGCTCCTGTCAACCTGCGCCTTCAGCCCCACTACTGTTTTCCATCGCCTTCAGCTTTTGTAACTCTGCGCCCTCAGCTCCCTCAAATTTGTTTTTTTTTGCTCGAACTGGGGGGACCTCTGTCGTGAGTCCCTCCCGGAACTACAACTCCCTAGCATTTAAGTCCTCGCCAAAATAACATGCAAAATTAAGTTCCGGCGAATAAACAGTAAGAGTGGGGCAACAGACGCAGGACCCGGTACACAGCCTGGAGCCCCACCACCCTGGAGGTGGCTTCAGGGTCTATAACCCCGGATCCTGCGCCATTTTCGCCATTCTACACTTCCTCTAGCTGCTGGCTACTCTCTCTCTATCCTCAACCTCCTCTCTTCAAATTCAACTCTTAAATTCTAACACCAATCATTCCACAGTAAATTCACACACACACATTTCATCAGAATTCGGTGGAGGTCTCGCCCTTAACCAATCCTGATGAAATACACCACACGCTCGGTGGAGGTCCGCCCTTAACCGCTCACACTCTCTACACAAATTCACTATTAAATTCGCTCACACTCACACACTTCATCAGGATTAGGTGGAGGTCTCGCCCTTAACCAATCTTGATGACATACACTACACGCTCGGTGGAGGTCCGCCCTTAACCGCACAAACACACACTCTAAATTCACACACTCACATAAATTTAGTCAGGATATGGTGGAGGTCTCGCCCTTAACCAACCTGGCGAAATTTATCACACGCTCGGTGGAGGTCCGCCCTTAACCGCACACACACACACACTCGCTAAATTTCACTCACCTCATGCATCTAAATTCACTCACCTAAATTCATCCCAAACCAACATTAGCAACATACGCTCGGTGGAGGTCCGCCCTTAACCGCAACCACATCTAAATCACACACATCAAATTCAGCTTTAAATTCACTCCTATCCAACATCCAACTACCTCCACCTCTCATCGTGAATTTTACGCTCACTTAAATTCACCATATTTATGTTTCAAGAAAATGCAATGTCCGTCCGCCGTCAGCCGTCCGCCGTCGCCGTCCGCCGTATCACGTGTATCGGCTTCATTTTTGGTCTAAAAAATTCGTTCTTTCGCACACATGCTCTATTTGGGCCCTAGTTGTGTCCCGAAACTTTGCAGCCCGATCGGAATATATCCAGGGGAGTTATGGGTGAAAATGGGTATAAAATAGGTATTTTTTGTGTTTTAGTAACATGAGATTTTGAGGTATCGTTTTCCATGTTTATTTGGCCGAGAAGACCGAATATGAAGTCGATTTTGACCGAAGATTGGAAGAATGAGGTTCTAACGAAGTTTCAGCCTTAAATTTACGTTAAATTTTGGTATAAAATCGTCGTTCTTCCGAGCACAGTTTGGGTCCCCATTTGGGAACACATTTGGGTCCTAGCTGTGCTCCAAAGCTCAGCAGCTCGATCTAAATGCACCCAGGGGTTTTATGGGAGAAAAATGGGTGTACAAATAGGGGTTTTCGAGGTTTTTTTGAGGTTTTAGTGAACACGAGTTTGTGATTTATCGTTTTCCATGTTTTTTAGGGCGAGAAGACTGAATATCAAGTTGGTTTTGACCAAAGAGTGAACTGAGGTCGTAACGAAGGTTAAGCTCCCGAAATTCAGTTTTTATGAGTCACCATTAAATGAATCACCATAAATTCGCATAATTACACTAGAAGTAGTATCATTAGGTGAATCAAGACAATTAAATGGTATCAAAGATGACCTGTAAAAAAGAAAAAGAGTGAGTAAAAAAAAAGGAGCCGAGGTTGTGTTTTTGGGGAGCCAAAGTTGGTGGAAACCATCTATAATAATATTTCAAGTACTGCGCATGAAAGAAACAATAAATTAACAGCAATATTTCTGTAGGTATGTCGAGTAGAATAGTAAACTCAAGTGACAACGACTTCGCAGCGTTTTTTCTAAATGATTTTTCATTTGTGCGATGA
The DNA here is from genome assembly GCA_954871275.1 of Leptopterna dolabrata. Taxonomy (NCBI): domain Eukaryota; kingdom Metazoa; phylum Arthropoda; class Insecta; order Hemiptera; family Miridae; genus Leptopterna; species Leptopterna dolabrata. The sequence continues at coordinate 4,867,500 of OX940974.1, read as the reverse complement.
AAATGTACCCAAAGGTGGTATGGATAAATAGGAAAAATGGTTCGGGTGGAAGAAGTAGGATGGGGAATGTTTCGAGGAAAAAACACAATTTCCACACTTCACCAAGCACTCGGAAGCTTGCAAAAAAGCTCCGCCTTCTTCCGTTCTAAAATAATTTTTTTCCTGATAGATACTAAAGCAAAAGCCCTACGAGTTTCGTTCCGGTCTGCGACCAAAGCTTAGATTCAAAGGGGGTGGCGTTTTGTTCAACCACGATCCGTTTACTCTGTTGGAGAACAGAATGGAATCGGTCTGTGGGGCTGGTACTCGTATAGCCTTTTGCTAGGTGACACCTCAGTGTCAAGTGAACTAAAACAGTATTTTCTTTTAAAAAAAACTTATTATAAGTATTATTTTCGAAATGACTATCACGGAAATAAAGTATTGTGAGCCTTGCGAGTTGGTATTTAGTGGTGACCGGTCCCTACCGACCAACAACCCCCTGGCAAACAGGGCATCTCTGACGACCAGGTAACAGGAATTGTGACCGAAATAACCCCCCTTTTTACCTCATTTACCTCATTTTACCCCATTACCATTGCCTTTTCTACCTCAATTTGGTAGGAGGATGAAAACGGTGTACCACAGCAAACAAAAATGTAAGGAAAGATACAGATAATTGTTACATGGTAATTTTATAATTGATTTCCCGGTTACATGGTAATTTTTTAATTGATTTGTTTTTTTCAATTTTAATGAAGGTTCTGCTTAATATTTTATTGAATAATATTACAGTTATTCAATAATTTTTAGGCACTAAAATACTCGCTGAAAGATCGTGTTTTGCAGTTGTTTTGTATTGTTTTCTCTCAACGAATATTATGATATCTACCTACATTGCAAGTGCCTGTTCGTCCGCGTTGTAGTGATAAATGTAAATTACAGGGGAGAAAAAAAATCAATAAACTTCGAGAATCGATTCACGATGGTCCGAAACATTAGGGTGGGGGGGGGGGGGGGGCTGACCCCATTGCAGTAGTTTCATTTTTTCGGGAAATTCTCAAAAAACGCTGGTTTTAGCACTCTCATTTGCTTTAATTTTTTTAATCCAAAAACTGTTGGAAAGAGGTGCTTAATAATGATATAAAGTTGCTCCATTGCCAAGAAAAATTATTTGGAGGCTGCGACGATAGCTGCAAAGTATCGTCACGGGAACTGTTTCTTGGAACCTCTGGTTCTCAAAGGAACAGTTCTTCAGCTTCCACCTCTTCTGAAGTCTTCTAGGGAAAGTCATTTGCCCTGAAGCCTTTCCATCGCTGAGTCATTTGAATACCATTCTAATAACCACCAGTCCCTTGCCCTTGCGGTTCAACCCTTCTATTCTAAATCTTAGAATCCTCCCGTAGAAGTTTGAGCCTAAGCGTTTATAGGAGAAATACAAGTTTCCTGGTTAAACATCAAATACTTGTTCTCATTCCTCGAACCTGATAACCTTAATTACCATATTACAAGGTCAGAGGGAATTGATTTCCCTATAACACAATTCTTAGCCCTATTGGCTGGCAGAATTTATTATTATATTTTTAATGAGATTACTGGGAAACCGTCTCTTACTGAACTGGTTCACCTTAAATTTTCCTCCTCTACTAAGTCCCACCATTTGACAAGGCTCATTCTTCTTTTAAAAAAATCCAAAACAGCTGTTTTCCCGATTTTTTTTCATTTTTTTTATAATTTTCCTATGAAATGAACTTCAATACCTTTTTTCGTGGTTTTATTCGTGATTTGCGTTAAATTTTCCATAAATATTGAGGTTTCCAATTTTTTGCCGAAAAATGACCATTTTTCCCCACTGTGTGGTGTACGGACAGAATTTTTCAAAATTCCGTTTTCGGATTCTGCGTACTTCGAAACGGAAACCAACAAATAGGGGAGGGGGGGGGGGGCTAAAAATTTTTTTTTTCTTCATGCTCGATTCCGAAGGTTTATTATTGGAAATAATAAACCAAAAGCGGCTGGGGATTTTGATATTGGAAAACAAAAATGACTTGGTTCTACCAAGAATACAAGGCTAACTACAGTACCGAGAGATCAGGTGGGAGGGGGGATGGTAAATAGAACCTTTTAACGGATTGTCATTGTCACTGACTGGCGATAAAAATTTGCAGCCTCGGGAAGCAGTTTATTGCGCAGTGGACGGATTGATTAATTTTTAACGTTTTGTTTGTTAATCATTGAAGAGGTTGTTTCAATTGACGCTTCGAGGCAGTTCTCTGAGGACTTTGAGGATATTAATATGGACGTGCGAAGTTGTAAAATGTCCACTCCTTGTTTATTGGAAGTTTTCGATCAACAGTGTCATCGAAACCACAGCATTTCCGAACGTGGAATATTTAACTTCCAGTTCATGCAGAGATGTCGGTAACATGTTTGATGACCTATGTTTGTTGTAGCCAATGATGACTGTTATCTTCAGCGGATGCGAATGGTTTGTGAACTTACTGGAGAGAAAATATGGAAATTCGAAAGTGAATATTGCTAATTACTGTCAGCCCACTGCGGAAACGGAGGAAGGTAGTGGAGGAGGAAATATCGGCCTATATTACTGGATGCGGCGATGATATCGAAGGATGGTTTTCGTCTGAGTATTGTAGAGATGAAAGGAGTAGGGGTAAAGATAGCGGAAGCATTATAATCACTTTTGGGAAGCAAAACGTAGTTATCGTCCTCCAAAATCAAAAACCTACTCGCGATTTTCTTTTTAGACCTTTAAGGCAAATTTGGTTCCGTGTCTGTTTTTGACGCGGTGGTGGCGAGTCCTCCGACCACAAATCCTTGCTTTACTTACGAAAACGCAGCAAAGTCCTTGTAACATGGGTTTATTATTCTATTGGACAAACCTACAGAAATGTTGGCTGTTCATTTATTGTTTTTTTCATGTGCAATAAATGAAATAGCCTTTTCTGATGGTTTCCACCAATTTTGGCCCCAAAACACCAAAATTAGGTACGCTCCTTCTTTTTTTCAAATTATCTTTGATCATTGGTAGTGCCAATTAATCTTCTTGATCCACGTGTTGACAATTTTACTAGTGTAATTATACAAATTGATGGTGATTTCAGACGATTTTCCAGATTTTTGACTAAAATATATTATGGGAGCTGAACATTTGGTAGAACTTCAATTTTCCACTCTTTCGTCGAAATCGACATCATATTCGGTCTTCTTGTCCCTGAAAACATGAAAAACAATACCTCAAAACTCATGTTGCCAACATGTTACTAAAACACAAAAAACGCTGCAAAGTCCTTGTCACATGGGTTTATTATACAATTGGACAAACCTACAGAAATGTTGGCTGTTCATTTATTGTTTCTTTCATGTGAAATAATTGAAATAGCCATTTATGATGGTTTCCACCAATTTTGGCCCCCAAAACTCGAATTAGGTACGCTCCTTTTTTTCCAAATTATCTTTGATCACTGGTAGTGCCATTTAATCGTCTTGACCCACGTGTTGACACTTTTTCTTGTGTAGTTCTGCAAACTGATGGTGATTTCAGACGATTTTTCAGGTTTTTGACTCATAAAAAAAATCAATTTTGGGAGGTGAACATTTGATGGAACTTTAATTATCCACTCTTTCGTCAAAATCGACTTCATATTCGGTCTTCTCGTCCCAAAAACATGGAAAATGATACCTCACAAGCTCATGTTATTAACGTGTCACTAAAACACAAAAAGTACCTATTTTTACGCACATTTTCACTCAAGCGTTATAATCGAAATGGCTATTTCTGATGGTTTCTATTAATTTTGGCCCCTAAAACACAAATTAGGTACACTCCTTTTGGTTTATTATTCTGTGAAGAATAGGTACACCTATGTATTGGCACAGCAAAAAATTTTCATAACACCCACTCAAACTTTTTTCTTTTCCGTTTGAAGGTGTGTAGATTCAAAAATGCAATGTCCGTCCGCCGTACGCCATTCGCCGTACGCCGTCCGCCGAACGCCGTATCACGTGTAAAGGCTTCATTTTCGGTCTAAAAAAATTCGTTCTTTCGCACACATGCTCAATTTGGGCCCTAGTTGGGTCCCGAAACTTTTCAGCCCGATCGGAATATACCCAGGGGTGTTATGAGTGAAAATGTGTGTAAAAACAGGTACTTTTTGCGTTTTAGCAACATGTTGGTAACATGAGGTTTCTAGATATCGTTTTCCATGTTTCTGGGGACGAGAAGACCGAATATAAAGTCGATTTTGATCAAAGAGTGGAAAATTGAGTTCTACCAAATGTTCAGCTCCCAAAATTGATTTTTTATGAGTGAAAAATCTGGGAAATCGTCTGAAATCACCATCAGTTTGTATAATAACACTGGAAAAAGTGTCAACACGTGGATCATGACGATTAAATGGCACTGATCAAAGATAATTTAAATCGACTTCATATTCGGTCTTCTCGTCCTCAAAAACATGGAAAAAGATACCTCAAAAGCTCATGTAACTAACATGTTGTTAAAACGCAAAAAGTACCTATTTTTATACACATTTTCACTCATAACACCCCTGGGTATATTCCGATCGGGCTGAAAAGTTTCGGGACACAACTAGGGCCCAAATGGAGCATGTGTGCGAAAGAACGACTTTTTTAGACCTAAAGAGAAGCCGGTACACGTGATACGGCGGACGGCGGACGGCGGACGGCGGACGGACATCGCATTTTGGTTTATTATTCTGTGAATAATACACCTATGTAATCGCTCAGCAAAAAATTTTTATAACACCCCCTCAAACTTTCTTCTTTTCCGTTTCAAGGTGCGTAGATTCCAAAAATGCAATGTCCGTCCGCCGTACGCCGTCCGCCGTATCACGTGTACAGGCTTCATTTTCGGTCTAAAAAAGTCGTTCTTTCGCACACATGCTCCATTTGGGCCCTAGTTGTGTCCCGAAACTTTTCAGCCCGATCGGAATACACCCAGGGGTGTTATGAGTGAAAATGTGTGTACAAACAGGTACTTTTGCGTTTTAGCAACATGTTGGTAACATGAGCTTTTCAGCCCGATCGGAATATACCCAGGGGTGTTATGAGTGAAAATGTGTGTACAAATAGGTACTTTTGCGTTTTAGCAACATGTTGGTAACATGAGCTTTTGAAGTATCGGTTTCCATGTTTTTTTGGACGAGAAGACCGAATATGAAGTCGATTTTGACCAAGGAGTGGAAAATTGAGGTTGTACCAGATGTTCAGCTCCCAAAATCGATTTTTTATGAGTAAAAAACCTGCGAAATCGTCTGAAATCACCATCAATTTGTAGAATAACATTAGGAAAAGTGTGAACACGTGGATCAAGACAATTAAATGGCACTTCCAATGATCAACGATAAAAAAAAATATATAATAAAAAAAAGGAGCGTACCACCAATGGTGGAAACCATCAGAAATAGCTATTTCAATTATTTTACATGAAAGCAACAATAAATAAACAGCCAACATTTCTGTAGGTATGTCCAATAGAATAATAAACCCATGTGACAAGGACTTTGCAGCGTTTTGGAATCTACGCACCTTGAAACGGAAAAGAAAAAATTTTGAGGGGGTGTTATAAAAATTTTTTTCTGAGCGAATACATAGGTGTATTATTCACAGAATAATAAACCAAAATCAATTTTGGGAGCTGAACATTTGGTAGAACTCAATTTTCCAGTCTTTGGTCCAAATCGACTTCATATTCGGTCTTCTCGTCCCCTAAAACATGGAAAACGATATCTCAGAAGCTCATGTTACCAACATGTTGCGAAAACGCAACAAGTACCTATTTTTACACACATTTTCACTCATAACACCCCTGGATATATTCCGATCGGGCTGCAAAGTTTCGGGACACAACTAGGGCCCAAATGGAGCATTTGTGCGAAAGAACGACTTTTTTAGACCTAAAGTGCACGTACACACGATACGGCGGACGGCGGACGGCGTACGGCGGACGGACATTGCATTTTTGTAATCTACGCACCTTGAAACGGAAAAGAAAAAAGTTTGAGGGGGTGTTATAAAATTTTTTTCCTGAGCGAATACGTAGGTGTATTATTCACAGAATAATAAACAAAAAGTTTGGGGGGGGTGTTATAAAAATTTCTTGTTGAGCGAATACATAGGTGTATTATTCACAGAATAGTAAACCAAAATGGTTGCAAAATTAGGTATTTCTGAGGTTATAGTGAACTTGGGCTTGTAGGTATCGTTTTTCATGTTTTTAGGGTGAGGAGACCAAGTATGAAGTTGATTTTGACCACTGAGTGACGGATTGAGATTCTAACTAAATTCTAAAATTTCTCAAAATTCAGTATTTATGGGTCAAAAACCTTTGAAAATTGGCTGTAATTTTGGCCCCCAAAACATGAAATAGGTACAGTTTTTTTCTTTTGGTTTATTATTCTGTGAATAATACACCTATGTATTCGCTCAGCAAAAAATTTTTATAACACCCCCTCAAAATTTTTTCTTTTCCGTTTCAAGGTGCGTAGATTCGAAAAATGCAATGTCCGTCCGCCGTACGCCGTCCGCCGTACGCCGTCCGCCGTATCACGTGTACAGGCTTCATTTTTGGTCTAAAAAAATCGTTCTTTCGCACACATGCTCCATTTGGGCCCTAGTTGTGTCCCGAAACTTTTCAGCCCGATCGGAATATACCCAGGGGTGTTATGAGTGAAAATGTGTGTAAAAATAGGTACTTTTTTGCGTTTCAGCAACACGTTAGTAAAATGAGCTTTTGAGGTATCGTTTTTCATGTTTTTGGGGACGAGAAGACCGAATATGAAGTCGATTTTGACCAAAGAGTGGAAAATTGAGGTTGTACCAGATGTTCAGCTCCCAAAATTGATTTTTATAAGTCAAAAACCTGGAAAATCGTCTGAAATCACCATCAATTTGTAGAATAACACTAGAAAAAATCAGTCATGCAGCATGACTTAATGAGCGAATTTTCAAAGAAATATTCGAATTAATGGCTATGGTTTTGAATAAAGGAAAACTTCGGTCTAAAATTTGGTTTTCTATGTATATTCTCTTCGTATTTATTTTAATTTGTACGTTTTGTCCATCCTGATTCTACCGTTTGTTTATTACGTAATTGTACTAAGTGCTTATTTATTTGATCGCTGTGGGTAAATTCAAGGAGTTGTACTAATCGTTTGCCTCCCCCTTTTTTGCTTCGAACTCTCGTCTTCAATTAATACTTCTCACATTTTTCAATCTGACCACTCTAAGGGGGTGGGGGTAAGAGTTTAAAGATTATCCTAGTTTTGGGTAATTTTTGCGCACTTTAAATGCTCTAATTTAAGAACGGATTTAGATATCTAAAATCCGATTTCACTATCGTGTTCAGCGTGCAAAAACCTTTAAAATGAGGGGTCACTTGTTAGAAAATAACATTTTGGGGATTTTTAGGTAATTTTTGCGCACTTTAAATGCTCTAATTTGAGAACGGATCAAGATATCTAAAATCCGATTCCACCATCGTGTTCAGCGTGCAAAAACCTTTAAAATGAGGGGTCACTTGTTGGAAAATAACATTTTGGGGATTTTTGGGTAATTTTTGCGCACTTTAAATGCTCTAATTTGAGAACGGATCAAGATATCTAAAATCCGATTCCACCATCGTGTTCAGCGTGCAAAAACCTTTAAAATGAGGGGTCACTTGTTAGAAAATAACATTTTGGGGATTTTTAGGTAATTTTTGCGCACTTTAAATGCTCTAATTTGAGAACGGATCAAGATATCTAAAATCCGATTCCACCATCGTGTTCAGCGTGCAAAAACCTTTAAAATGAGGGGTCACTTGTTGGAAAATAACATTTTGGGGATTTTTGGGTAATTTTTGCGCACTTTAAATGCGCCAAAACCCTCCTTAGAGTAGGCCAATTTCGCCCATCTTCGAACTTAGCCTTTCGATTGCCAAGATAGATTTTTTGTGCAAATTTGAGCTGTTTATCTCAATTCTATCGAGAGTTATCGTCTGGAGTGACACATATATAAATAAATATATATATATATATATATATATACATATAAAAAAGTGTTAAATTTCAGGAATCGTTTTAGAATGGTCTGAAACGGATTTCTATGAAGAAAATTTCCAAAAATTTATATTATTTAAATTTCGAAGCCATTGCAATAGCTTCATTTTCTTTGAAAATTCGCTAAAAGTATCAAGAGGTGGATCAAGACGATTAAATGGCACTATCAATGATTTCTAGTGTTATTCTACAAACTTATGGTGATTTTAGACGATTTCGCAGGTTTTTGACTCATACAAAATCAATTTTGGGAGCTGAACATCTGGTACAACCTCAATTTTCCACTCCTTGGCCAAAATCGACCTCATATTCGATCTTCTCGTCCCCAAAAACATGGAAAACGATACCTCAAAAGCTCATGTTACCAACATGTTGCTAAAACGCAAAAAGTACCTATTTTTACACACATTTTCACTCACAACACCCCTGGGAATATTCCGATCGGGCTGAAAAGTTTCGGGACCCAACTAGGGCCCAAATGGAGCATGTGTGCGAAAGAACGACTTTTTTAGACCGAAAATGAAGGCTGTACACGTGATACGGCGGACGGCGTACGGCGGACGGCGGACGGACATTGCATTTTTTGAATCTACGCACCTTGAAACGGAAAAGAAAAAAGTTTGAGGGCGGGTTATAAAAATTTTTTGCTGAGCGATTACATAGGTGTATTATTCAGAGAATAATAAACCAAAATGATGGCTCTTTTGGAGTTTGTTGGTAGGTAGTGAAAATTGAACAAACGTTGAAGTATTATTGATGGGTAAATTATTACTACGGTAAATCATTACTCAACGGTAAATTATTACACAACGGTTCATTATACCATCTACGTAGAAGGGGCTGGAGTTTGTTGGTAGGTACTTTTGCAACTTTTTTCACTCCTCATCAACAATTTCTTTTCAGAACTTCATTATGTGTGTTTCTTTTTGTTAGGTACTGTTTGTCATCGGCAGAATTATTTTAGCAACATTTAACTCGTGATTTAGGTAGGTACCTAGTAACGAGTACGGGGTTAGGTACTAACCTACGGAGGGTCTGCGATCTACATAATATGTATAGAATAGTACATATCATATTATATAGACGGGTTATCCATACATAGAGCTGTGATCTGTAACAGAAGGGTATTCTATACAAAATAATAAACCGTTGTGCAGGGATTTGCAGCGTTTTTTTTTTAGATCGTCTTTGATCATTGGTAGTGGCATTTAATGGTCTTGATTCACCTGTTTACACTTTTTCCAATGTTATTATACACATTGATGGTGATTTCAGACAGTTTTCAAGGTTTTTGACTCATAAAAAACCAATTTTGGGAGCTGAACCTTTGGTAAAACCTCAATTTCCGCGTCTTTGGTCAAAATCGACTTCATATTCGGTCTTCTCGTCCCCAAAAACATGGAAAAAGATACCTCAAAAGCTCATTTTACTAACATGTTGTTAAAACGCAGAAAGTACCTATTTTTATACACATTTTCACTCATAACACCCCTGGGTATATTCCGATCGGGCTGAAAAGTTTCGGGACACAACTAGGGCCCAAATGGAGCATGTGTGCTAAAGAACGACTTTTTTAGACCGAAAATGAAGCCTGTACACGTGATACGGCGTACGGACATTGCATTTTGGTTTATTATTCTCTGAATAATACACCTATGTAATCGCTCAGCAAAAAATTTTTATAACCCCCCCTCAAACTTTTTTCTTTTCCGTTTCAAGGTGCGTAGATTCAAAAAATGCAATGTCCGTCCGCCGTACGCCGTCCGCCGTCCGCCGTATCACGTGTACAGGCTTCATTTTCGGTCTAAAAAAGTCGTTCTTTCGCACACATGCTCCATTTGGGCCCTAGTTGTGTCCCGAAACTTTTCAGCCCGATCGGAATATTCCCAGGGGTGTTGTGAGTGAAAATGTGTGTAAAAATAGGTACTTTTTGCGTTTTAGCAACATGTTGGTAACATGAGCTTTTGAGGTATCGTTTTCCATGTTTTTGGGGACGAGAAGATCGAATATGAGGTCGATTTTGGCCAAGGAGTGGAAAATTGATGTTGTACCAGATGTTCAGCTCCCAAAATTGATTTTGTATGAGTCAAAAACCTGCGAAATCGTCTAAAATCACCATCAGTTTGTAGAATAACACTAGAAAAAGTGTCAACACGTGGATCAAGACGATTAAATGGCACTACCAATGATCAAAGTTAATTTGAAAAAAAAAAAAAAAATCGTACCTACCTACCTAATTTGTGTTTTGGGGGCCAAAATTGTTGGAAACCATCAGAAATAGCTATTTCAATTATTTCACATGAAACAAACAATAAATGTACAGCCAACATTTCTGTAGAATAATAAACCCCATGTGACAAGGACTTTGCAGGGTTTTGGAATCTACGCACCTTGAAACGGAAAAGAAAAAATTTTGAGGGGGTGTTATAAAAATTTTTTGCTGAGCGAATACATAGGTGTATTATTCACAGAATAATAAACCAAAATCATGGGGATTCATCATTTACAATTTTTTAAAAATCGCTTTGTAAGGATGGAGGTCGTGGGACATCATGTGGATAATATAATACATATATACAGAGGGGCAGGGTTAAGGTTGTACCACCGGCCAGGAGTCGACTCTAACCATTTTCTGATAAACATTTTCCTATAACTTTTTCTTTTGGCCGCTTAAAATGCTAGTTCTTTCGCTTTAACTTTTTTTCGGGTTTTCGACCTTAAGTCACTTAAATGGCCATAACTAATTTAGAGACTAAAACCAAATGGAATTATACCACCGGCAAGAGCATTAAATTTCCTATCTCCCTAAAGCCAAATAAAGTTTTTTGAATCGAATTCAATGGGTGAGAAATAAACCTGAAAATCAAGCCTTGCAAAATCTTGGAAATTTTCAGTTCATTCAAACGTTTGTGGGTCTTAGTGGTTCTACCCTTTTCTTCTAATTGTAACGCTGAACATTGGCCCAGAAGCTCAGCTTTCCAAAGGTATGATCAAAATTGTTTTACAGTGGATCTTTGTTTCCGTGCCAAAAACCGTGGATTTTTCAGTAGAAATTGAAGTTTTTCGCAAAATCGACATTTTTACCATAAAATGAGTTAGGCAGCAATCCTTCCATACTTTTTCTCGCTGAGTCGGATGATGGCACTCCCGAACCTCTCTAACCAATTTCTTGATCCATTAAGCCTGCCACGGTTTATCCGAATTTAGTATGACAACTACTAAACAATCGAATTTTACGCCTACAATATGAGTAGGTGGAATATGTATGTCCTGGCGCATTCCTGTTTGAACATGCTCGTCAGTCTAACCAGCTGCTGGGGGCCTTAGCGGGTGGCATCACCCCCTCACCACACCCTTACCAAACCCCTCACCAACCCCTCTCCCCACTCACCACCCCTCACCATCTCACTCACCCCCTCATTCCCCCTCACCCCCGCTCACCCCCCCCCCCCCCTCGCCACCACCTCGCCCCTCCCCCTCACCACCCCTGGACGTCGCCCTATCACCCCTTGCCGCCTACAACCGCCCCCAGCCGCCTCCAGACCTCCACCCACCCCACCCCCAGACCTCCACCCACCCCACCCCACCCTCCATAGCCCTCAGACCCTCCTCCTACCCCTCCGCCCACAAACCTTCACCCTTCACCCACCACCCATCATCCCTCATCACCCATCAACCTCCTACCCCCCTCAACACCTCCTACCACCCCCCAATTCCCCTCGCCCTGGCCACCCTCACCGCCTCTCACACCACCACCCCCTCACCCATCACCTCCCACCTTCTGAACAATTCTATTCCCCCCACCCCCTGTTATTCACCATTATCCCCCAGCAGCTGGTCACAACCTTCTGGAACATTCCCCCTACCCCTTCTCAATTCTCATTTCCCCTAGAACCTTCTAGGACATTCCTGTTTTGATTATGAATACCTACCTACTTAATTGTACCTATCAAATAATCATAATGACGTCACCCCACCCCTCCCAGCGTCTTGGAATTTCGTTTTGATTATGAATACCTACCGAATTAATTTTATCAGATAATCATAATAAAACCCTCGGAATTTCTGGAAATACTGTTTGACCATGAATACCTACTTGACACTCAAAACAGTCGACTTATTATAATACCCACCTACTTATGTAAATAATATTAAGGTGAATGTTTGAAATGTTGATTCTCATCCAGACATAATGGGGAGATCCACCTATGAAAATATTTCATTATGATTGAAATTAAATTACCACCTCCAACCAGACAGGAACCAGTGGTCTCACCTTGTTCGAATGTGCGTCTCTGCCTCCCTGGCCCGCCTATAATTGGCAGCCTTATGCTTTGGCCAAATCTACCTCAACATATTTAGATCATTTTTGCTACATCCTCCTAGACATGCCATGATAAATCTACCATTTCTATATATTATCATTGCCTAAAGTTCCAACTACCTATGTTCCCCTTTGAATTTGTTTTCAAAATTAACTTATCGTTAATAATAACTTAATGTAAAAGGATGGGATACCAAATGAAAAACAAACGTTTCCTTTTTTCTTTTTCTTTTTATTCAAACCATAATACTTCAAAAATCTCAAAACAAAATTAATAAATTACAGAAAAAATATTTCATATCTTCCATCAATACATCCTTGATAAATAATGCTTATTTGATTGTAAATGAAATTCTCGTTGTATTCATCGATGCAATCTTGGGTGAGTGTTGTGAGGAGTCTTCTAGGTAGGTAGATTCTCGCTGGATAGGGGATCCCAATGGTGTTGTATTCGATGTGCGCCACTAATGCAGGAGGCTTATTGCTTCCTTCTTTGGGTGGGATGATTTGCAACCTTTTAATTTCGTAGGCTTGCCCTACTTGTAGGTTGCTTACTTGTCCAATCCTTGATCCTCCACGGAGAGTTGCATTCAGGCGTTTGGCGAGGTCCATGATGGTCTTTTTTTTTTTTTACAGGAATTCAACGTCGTGTTTTCTGTTGAGTATTCCCTTGTATACCAGGTTGATGGGATGATTGAGGAATGTATTCTTGTTATATTCTTCAATAACTTCGTCAGTGAAGCAGCAGGTGAACCTCTTTGGTAAGAAGACTTTGATGGGTTCAGTTTGCACGTACCCCATACGGGGTGCCAATGTTGCAACAATTGTTTCTCCAAAGCGGGTAGTCAGCCGGGAGAATTCGACGATTACGTAGGGTTGTCCAATTCTCAACTCACTAAGATTACTGATTCCAGTGGTTCTATTGTTGATCACGTTCAGCTGGGCAGATAGTGAGCTCATGATTTCACTTGTTTCGGTGGTGGCGGTGGCGGCAGTGGTGGCAGTGGGTCGAATGAGGTGGATGCGGGCCGCTCGTCCTTATATACTCTCCGTAGCTACCCCCACCAACCTTCACCGTTCCCCCCTCTGATTGGCTACCGCCTCCCCCTCACCACCCACCAAGGCCCCGCCTACCTCTCGCTGTGTTGAGCGTTCACATGTTTGTTCTGGTTCAACCTTGTCCGCTCCCGTTCTATGTTGTCCGCTCCCGTCCAATCTTGCCCACAGCTGTGCTACCTACCTCCTCCCAAACTCTTCATTCATTTTTAAGAAATATTTATGTACAAACTTCACTAAAAAAAATTATTGGATGAACAAATAAATAAAACAACGAGGATTCTTTTTTTTCAAAGTTTATTCAGGAAGTAAAATAATATCATCTTCTCTTTCTTTTCAAAATATAACAATGTGTTTCAAATAACTCTCAAACAAAATCTTCTTAATGATAATTATTAAATAAAATCCAACGGCCTATGGCCTTTGATCTATAGGTAGTACACAATGTTGGATCAAAGTTGTGATGTACACAATGGTTCCCTAATCTGAATGGTTCAAGTAAGATAGCAATTTTAGGACATCCCAAATTTTCAACGTTGACAAATGTCGGTCTTGAACTGGAGGAGATTTGTTGAAGTAGAAACTCAATCTTTTGTTGTCCCTTCACATAGATGACGTCATAGATGTTGGCGATCCAATGCATGATGTTCGGTAGTTCATTATACTCCACATCACCTTCTTCCCAGGTAAGTCCATGGAGGTGACGAGTAACCCATTCATTGACTCGTATCGCTTTTTTGGCATGGATACAAAGTCCTTTGGGGGGTTTGAAGATCCAGTTCTGTGACGAGTGGTGATTCAAGTCGTAGAGGGATAGCTCCTTCACCACATATCGCATGTGGTTGTTGAGAAAGCATTGGATATCTATGACGACCTCTCTCTTCTGTGACGACATGTTCAAGACTGAGAATCTACTCGCTCCCTCCCCTCCTTTTATACCATTCGCCGAACGATATTGGTGAGGGGGTTGTATTCGATAGATCGATCGTGGACAATGAGACAGTAGGCTGTAGTGTTGGCAGGGAATGCAGTACTTGACTCGAATTCCAACAAAACATCAATTGGCCCTGATTTGATCGATTCACTCTGTTTGGAGCAATCTAGTACAACTAGAGGTGCTGCTCTTTTGAAATTCATTATTGACAATAAAGGGTAATTTACATCAACACCATAAAAACTCTGCTGAAAGGTAGCATACATTCGGTAGAGTATAGCATATTGGTTTCTTTCAAAGTTCACATTCAGATCATCATAAGGATAACATTTCGAGTTCAAAAATAGTTTGACATTTGTTAAACTACAATGGTCAAAAACAGTGGCACTCTTTTCCATAGTGTGCTTTCTACCCGTTTGAAATCCCAAAATAACATATCTCGGCTTCTCGACTGAAGATGATGTCTTCACGTTCCATACTTGTTTCTGTGTTGTAGGTAGTAGAGGGTATTCATATAGTTCCAAGCATAGAAAATCCATTTTAATTGACTTCTCCTTCTCCAGATGGCGGTAGAGTTGAAGCCGATGTGTGTCGTCCAGTGTCAAATAGGGTACTCGCCACGAGATACCAGTCAGCTTGATTATTGCCTTCTCTCTGATGCCACCGTCTGCCGCTGGCGCTAGTGATGTGAAACAGTTTTCATCCCTTCTCGAACGGAGTAGGATCAATTCTTGCTTCACGTTGATAACGACTTTTTGATAGTCTTCAAAGAATCCGAGTAGAATGCTTAATGGAATGCATACGTTGAAATATCCCTCGTTGGAGACTAGTTCCGTATCCCGTTGAGTGGTCCATCCATAGGCCTCCAGTAGATTTTCCGTCCCCCTCATGAAGGACACATAGCCTTTCATTGTCGAAGTGATGCCAGGATTTCTCACACGATCGATTTCCGATCCACATATTTCGTAACGTATCTCATCAAAGAGAAATGGGAAGGGATTTGTGCTCATAGTTGCAGAGACAGGCTTCCCAGATTCGTCCTCCTTCAGGAAACGTCCGTGTATATCCAAGAAACTTTGACATGGTAGGGTAAATAGGTCTTGATGTTGGATGGCAATCCTTATTTCTTGTCCATGATCCAATGAACATCCATAGGGATAGTGAGAATGATATTCCACCCTCTCAATCCCACCATCTTCGATGACTCGGTGGTGCTCTTGTACATTCAACATGATGTTGTCGCTTTGTGATCTATGTCGCAACTGAGCTGACCTCTTGCCATTACCTCCTTTTATACTTCTCCTCCACTGAAATCAGCAGTGTTGACCCAACTATTGTGTCGTGAGTCAAAACCCAACCATTTCACAAGTGCACGGCCATTACCATCTCGCCTTACTATCTTTTCAACCAGATATACGTTTGGATATTTGGTCAGCTGTAGCTCCTCTTCATAAAATCCACCTGCAATTGTCTTCTTGTCCGAATCTTCCAGTATATAGGTAGGTGGTATAGTCCTCTTCAACTTGACGATCTTGAATATCTCTGTAGACCAAGAGGGAGTGTATCCTTTCTCAAATTCCGCTTTCCTCTTGGATATCCTCGCGTGATCACCCAATTTGAATTTGGGGCGGGATGGTGTACCTTTCTTCTCGTAGAGGGTCTTGAGTGCCAAGGCTTCTTTTTGTTTCCCCTTGACTTCTATTGGTGCCATCTTGATCGAGCCATGTTTTGATCTGTTGTACTTGTTGATAACATCCACAATAGCATCCATCCACTTGTAGGTTCCTTGTAGACTGAAACGTTTCCACAATTCCGTCTTCAACGTTCGTATGACACGTTCCACAATGGACGCTTTCAGGTTGCTGTATGTCGAATAATGGTTAATATTATGACTCTCCAATAACAGCCGCATTTTCCCGATGTAGAACTCCTTTCCCTTATCTGTCTGCAGATGCCGCGGTAGGCGTGGGCTCGAATCATCAAATACTTTCTTGAATCCGTCACAGACTGCAGCACCTGTCTTGGATTTGAGTGGTGCCACCCAAACATATTTTGATAGACAATCAATGACTACCAGTATGAATCGATGTCCTCCGTTGAATCGGGAATAGGGTTGCAGCTCCAACAGATCCGCTTGCCATAGGTCATCTATCCCCTTTAGGAGTACTCTCCTCCTAGGATAATTCTTTCTTGCAGGTCGATGAAGCTCTTCCACAATTCTCTTCTTGACTTCCATCATTGCTCAAGTCTCGTCGTGTACTGATCCATGTTGACAGGTACCCATCCTTTTTTGTATTATCTTGGTACCATCTGTCGAGTTTTCTTCTTCTTCTGTTTCTTCATCTCCGTCTTCTTCTTCTTCGTCTTCTTCTTCTGTTTCTTTGTCTCCGTCTTCTTCTCCTTCTGCTTCGTCTTCTTCTTCTGTTTCTTCTTCTTCTTCATCGTCTTCTTCTTCTCTTTCTTCTCCTTCTTTCTTCTTCTGCGGCTGACTTCCATCTTGATTCTTATTTTTTTCTGTAGTAGACTTCCATTTCTTGATTTCCCTACCTAATAATTGGAAAAGTTGCGTTCCCTACCTAATAATTGCGTGCCCTAATACCTAATATCGCTCAACTCCAAGTGTTCAGAAAAAAAAAATAGAGACCTCACTACTCGTGCGCTGTGCGACTTGCCTTTCGGATACTTGGCCTCTTTTACACTGAGGAGCAAAATCATTATTTTGATCCCCGTTTTTGTAAACAGACTCTTTATTATATGCCATTTCGGATGTTGCTTTCCCTACCTAATAATAAGAAAAATTGCGTTCCCTAATACCTAATATCGCTCAACTCCAAGTGTTCGGGAAAAAAAAAAAAAAAAATAGAGACCTCACTACTCGTGCCCCGTGCGACTTGCCTTTCGGATACTTGGCCTCTTCTACACTGAGGAGCACAATCATTATTTTGACTTGGGTTTATTCGCTGTTTTTGTAAACAGACTCTTTATTATATGCCATTTTGGATGTTTCAAATCCACAAAACACACTTCTGATGAACTATATCTTTTCTTATGAGCATTAGTGTCGTGAGTCCCTCCCGGGAACACTCCTATCATATTAAGTTCTCACCAATATCCAAACGCCAAACTAAAGCTCTGTAAATAAAGATATGAGTGGGGACAGGCGACAGAACCCAGGGTTACTCAACCTGGGGCCCCACTACCAGCTCCCAGCAAGGAGCTGGAGGGAGAGGCCCCCAAGTACTATAAAACCCCGGATCCTGGCGCTCAAGCTTCATTCGACACTTCCTCTAACCAGCTCTCTCTTCTCTCTCTTACCTTACCTCCCAGATGATCGGTTGACTACAGCCGCCTGGGAATTTCACCTCCTCTCTCCTCCTCCTTGTCTAGATGATCGGTTGAATACAGCCGCCTAGACAAGGGACCTCTCCTCTCCTTTCCTTTACCTAGATGAACGGTTGACTACAGCCGCCTAGGTAAAATTCCCTCATCCACCTCTCTCTCCTCCAAAAGTCGTAGATGTTCGGTTGACTACAGCCGCCTGCGATTTTTCCTCACCTTCCTTCACACCACCTCTCTCTCCTCCAAAAGTCGTAGATGCTCGGTTGATTACAGCCGCCTGCGACTTTTCCTCCTTTTCTCTCCTTTACCTAAATTCACTCACTCACCTTCCTTCCACGCCACCGTGATGAGAATTTTAAATTCATCACAGTGGTGAACCCGACGTTCACTCAACCTTCTTCCTTCCCACCTTCCCAACTCATGTGTCGCCCCAGTCAAATAGTTCGGTGTCCCGAATTTTAAATTCAATTTTCAACCAGTCAGTGTAAATTCGCAATTCTTGGCCCAAACCTCACCGCTCAACTCTCAACTCAACGCACCACCGCTCACGCCGATTGCGAATTTCGAAATTCAAAACCACGTCAAATTTTTGAATTTTAGTTACAGAAATGGACCCGAACTCACCGACGCCGCCGCTCCTGCGACCAGCCACACTGCAGCCGCCCGCCGCTGCGACATCCGACGCCTTGGCCGACAACCCTTTCTCCACTCTCTCCCCGCCGACCTCTGCGACGTCCGACACCGCCGCCGCCGCCGCCGCTACGGCCGCAGCCGCCGCCAACGTCATGACGGCGTCCGCGGCGTTCCCTCTGTCGCTGCCCCCATTCTACACGCACGACCCGGCGCTTTGGTTTTTTCAAGTGGACGCAGCGTTTTCGGCCGCCAACATCCGCAGCCAGAAAACTCGATATTCCCGGATCATTTCGTTACTGCCCTACGAGATCCTGCTGCAGACTTCTGATATCTCCCCCGACGCCGCCGCTGCGTACGACGACCTCCGCAGCCGCCTCATCAACACCTACCAGCCGTCGAAAATCGCCCGAGTCGCCGCCCTCTCCCAACCTCAACACCTCGGCGACCAGAAGCCCTCCCACCTCTACCGACGGCTGCGACACCAGCTGCAGGGGATTATGACCGCCGACATCGCACGCACGTTCTGGTTACGTGCCCTTCCCCACCCCATCCAGATGGCCCTGGCCCCCCTGCAACTATCAAAAGCCCGGCAACGTTTCAATAAACTCATAGCCGACGGCATCGTCCGCCCCTCAAAATCCCCTTGGGCTTCTCCACTCCACATCGTGCAGAAGCCCAATGGGGATATCCGCCCCTGCGGGGACTACCGGCGACTCAATTCGAAAACCACGCCGGACCTTTATAATGTTCCCCACCTACGGGACTTCTCGTCGCACCTCCATGGCGCTAATATCTTCTCTACCCTCGACATTTCAAGGGCGTTCCACCACATCAACATTCACCCCCCCGATGTCCAGAAAACCGCCATCATTACCCCGTTCAAATTTGCTTTCCCCCAATAAATTTCGAATCCCCCGCCCCGCTATGAGCAATCACGGCGGGGCCTTGAGATTCCGGGACAGCGCAGGTGTCTTCTTAATCCACTCGCACTGTACCGGAACTCGGAGCTCCACCGTGCCCGCCTCGCCACGAGCTCGGAGCAACCGCCACCCCCACACACTACACTCACGCACACTCTGTCACTCAACACACCCAACACACACCCAGGAATCGGCGGATTCTCGTCACCCCGTTCCACTTTGTTCCCCGAATTTGCACGAAGGTGGTAAATATTGTACATATCATGTTTGTAAATATTGTTCATACTCCTCATCTCGCCCTTGCCGCTCCCTTTCACCTTGTAAATATCGTTATTGTAAATATTGTTCACCCTCCTCATCTCGCCCTTGCCGATCACTTCCCTAAATGCCACATGTTTATGGATCCTGACCACTGCTCCCATCATACTGTATATACTCTCGCCATCTCATCCTACTTATTCTACCTTATATTCTACCTTATATTACCTACCTTATATTCTACCTACTTATCATCTACCTTATATTCTACCTCATGTTACCTACCTTATGTTCTACCTACTTATCATCTACCTACTTATAAATGTTACTACTAGATTTAAGGACCGCCTTCAGCTCAACCTCTGTTTGCATCGGCCCTCAGCCCCTGTCACTTTGCGCCTTCAGCTTCTCCTCCTGTTTGCCGTAGCCCTCAGCTCCTGTCCATTTGCGCCTTCAGCGACCACCTCTTGTTTGCCGTAGCCCTCAGCTCCTGTCATCTTGCGCCTTCAGCACCAATATTGGTTCAAACTGGGGGGACCTCTGTCGTGAGTCCCTCCCGGGAACACTCCTATCATATTAAGTTCTCACCAATATCCAAACGCCAAACTAAAGCTCTGTAAATAAAGATATGAGTGGGGACAGGCGACAGAACCCAGGGTTACTCAACCTGGGGCCCCACTACCAGCTCCCAGCAAGGAGCTGGAGGGAGAGGCCCCCAAGTACTATAAAACCCCGGATCCTGGCGCTCAAGCTTCATTCGACACTTCCTCTAACCAGCTCTCTCTTCTCTCTCTTACCTTACCTCCCAGATGATCGGTTGACTACAGCCGCCTGGGAATTTCACCTCCTCTCTCCTCCTCCTTGTCTAGATGATCGGTTGAATACAGCCGCCTAGACAAGGGACCTCTCCTCTCCTTTCCTTTACCTAGATGAACGGTTGACTACAGCCGCCTAGGTAAAATTCCCTCATCCACCTCTCTCTCCTCCAAAAGTCGTAGATGTTCGGTTGACTACAGCCGCCTGCGATTTTTCCTCACCTTCCTTCACACCACCTCTCTCTCCTCCAAAAGTCGTAGATGCTCGGTTGATTACAGCCGCCTGCGACTTTTCCTCCTTTTCTCTCCTTTACCTAAATTCACTCACTCACCTTCCTTCCACGCCACCGTGATGAGAATTTTAAATTCATCACAATTAGTTTCGTTCAATATTTTCTTGTAAGATTGTAAATCGTGGTCCCTAATTATGCTCATATCTGGTCTTTTTGCAAACAATAATTCCAACAGTCCTCGAGTGCATTCGATTTTCATAGAGTTCCCTAATTCGATCCTATCATTCTTGAATTCCACATAGCTGTCACCCATTGTAAATCGTTTCGATGCTTTGTCATATCCTATCCCATATGTTTCATCAAAATCAGGGTCCCCATCAATCTTCTTCCGTATATATTCTGATGTGATGTCTTCATCTTTTCTTCTTGCTCCATCTCCTTCCTCCATCTTCGGTATTTCATTTTTTGTAGTAGTAGTAGTAGACGGTGTCTCAATTATTCTCAACTGGTCCTTCTTCAAATTTCCTTCTCCTCCAGTAGATGGTCCTCCTCCATCGGTCGGTGAAACCACAATGTATGGTATAATAGTGTTACCATCTGCTTTGATCTTCTCGTAGGGTGTTGATCTTGAACTTCGTCCTTCACTCTTCATTACTCCAGATGATAGATCGACGTCTGATGATCCATCCTCTTCCTCCTCGTAACTGGTTTTGAATATGTCCAGCACATTCGTACTTCTCCTTGTTCTCATCCTCCTTCTTCTTTTGTTGACGAATTTGAATTGGTCTTCTTCTTTAAAATGAAATGGTGGTAGTGATGGTGGGAGGGCTGGTCTTATATGTTCGACTGCGCCTGCCACTACGTCACGGAGAGGTTCATATTTCCTTTTTAGCTGCGCCTCCTTCTCCTCTCTGCTCCTCCTTATCTGATTATATTTCTTGCGAATATTTTCTCGTACTTGCGCTACTGAGTTGTCCATGTTACTTCTTCTTCGATGGTTGACAAGTAACTGATTCCTCCTCCTGCTCCCTCAGGGTATTATATATGTATCGAACCCCTGACGATAACGACCAGTGCTGACACCACATTCTTTATCGATAACTAAAAATCCATATTGATGTTGCTCCCAACATAATGAACAAATTTCCTTGAACTTGTTGAAACTCATATCCATGTTGACATGATCTTCATAAATTTTTTTCATGTTCAACGTATCTTGACGAAATACAATTATCAAGTTCGCACAATCTCGCAGTAAATGTTTAGGGATACGACAATAGCTTTGCGCCAGATAGAAACTATCAGTCTGGCTGTGACGGCCCATACTAAAATACATCCTAATACGCTCCTGTTTTTCACAAGCAATGTCATCAAATATCATAATCGAGTTTGGGTTGGTTTGACAGGGCAGTGGGACATCGTCACTATTCGAGTACCTATAGAATCCTATTTCGTTCAGAGGTTTTAGAACATTGCACAACTGAATGTATCCCGGTTGAAAGAGCGTTTTCGAAAAGAGATAGATATTTTCAAATTTCAACCCTAATGAAGAGTACAACAGATTGAGCATTAAATTGGTTTTGCCGCCATTCGAAGTTGCACATATGATGCATCGTATGCTATTTGGTAGCAACTCGCTATGCCTAGTTCTCGCATCGTGCATGGTGGCATCGTCCTCGTTAATATTTACGACGGGAAGGCTGACGTCTAGTCTACGCAACTGCATGATGGATAATGTGACTTTTCTACCTAATACGCCCCTATTTATACACTTTTCAATGCTACCACCACCACCTTTGAAAATATAAAACTGGGTGTTCCCTCCCTTCATTCATTCATCCACATTCATTCAATAATAAATTACATTCACTCACGCATTCATACCGGTCAGAACCAGTAAGGGAGAGGGCAACCCGGTTCCGACCCTCGAGCCCACCCACGCTTTGAGTGGAGCAAGGAGTATACAACAATTGCCGGTTGCTGTAAGTCGAACGAAAATTAAGGATTAGAGGAGGAATACTTTAAATTCGTTCGACAAAACAAGACTACAACAGACAGAAGAATATCCGTCACTTGCTCCGGCAACCCCCGAGAAAGCGAATAACGCTTTCCAGCTGCTTACGCAGCAGTTTGGTTGCTCCCGTCGGTCTTCTACCGGAGTTGCCTCTATTACTGGTTCTGCCTTTATTACATTCACACACACGGGAGGTGGGGGATGGAGTACTTTGAGATAATATTCCTCGCATCCCCGCTATTATTCCTACACCTAATTGACTAGAAAATTGAAAAAAATTAAAACCTAATGAATAGAAATCCAACAATTTGATAACCTAAAATTTGAAAATCCTATAATTTGATAACCTAAAATTTGAAAATCCTATAATTTGATAACCTACAATTGGAAAATGCTAAATTGAAAGAATTTAAAAAAACTATACGGAGCATTATTCCTCACGCAGGCTATAATGTCCTATGGCTAATGTGTCGATGCCATTAGGTAAAATGTGACGTTTATCGTCATGTGGGGAAAGCGATATTTTATTTAAAACGATACTTTGGACATTGTGGTTCTTTGATCTAATGCTAGTGCAGACATGGCGGCTAATTGTGGAGGATGTAATACATTTGAGGTAATCATCAACGGTAATTTGATTTTCGACTACGGCCCGTTGGATACCTTTGGCCCGCTTGTATTCTTTGCCCTCGATTTCAATACCGTACATTTTGGATCTACATGCTACAAAACGATATATAATCTTCCCTGCCGCCTCGTCCTTGAATCTACCCAAACACTTTTTGTATAGGGGGGAATAAAGGGGGTGTTGTGTTGGGTAGTTGGAGGTATCGAGGTACCGATCTGCCATTTCCCCTTCCATATCTTTATAAAAATCATTTGTCTTTATCGTCCATATGAAAGAGTCGGTATCCATGTAATTTAACTTGAGGCGATCCCCTGGATACTTGACCTTCATGACGTCATACTGGTACTGGTACATCACCGTCTTTGATAAATCTAAAACTGCTTGTCCTACGTAGATGGCTTTGTTAAAAAGAATCGAAGTTTTCCCCATTTGTATAGCCACCAAGTCTTCGTTTAAAATATCTGAATCTATAAAATTTGATTTGGCAATTAGCTTCTCCGCCTGCCTATAGGAGGTGGCTAATCTGACGTCGATACGTTTGCGGATCTGCTCGCACGTCTTCCCATATATGGCATTGTTATAAAGTTTGAATTGGTCTTTTTCAAAGTCGTTTCTAGAATTCTTGCGAAGCTCATTGTTCATGTCTATATAGGGCTTGAGCCATTTCGATTGGCGGAACTTTATGGCTCGATTTATTTTTACTAATATAAGACCATGATCGAGAGCTTGTTTTAATGCCATGTAGTGTACCACATAATTCTTTCGGTTGCCCAAATGTGCCACTAATTTTCCCCCGACATTGGGCAACTTCTCAGGGAGGAACGGTAGATCACTGTGATCGTCGTGGAGTTGATCCGGGTATTCTACATCTACATCCAACAAGTAGCCATAAGGGTCATCATCTTTCAAAGTGTCTAATTTGATGGTATCCGGATCAACCCATGAAAACTCACCTATGGGGAGGGGCTTTGTCATAACCGTAGCATACAATGCGTTGCAATCTTGGTACGTTATATAAGTATCATCTTTCGTGGGGTCGTAGTGGGGGGCGTATTTATTATTTGCCTTAGAATACCGCCCCGAAGCTTGTACTAGGCCTCCACGAATACCAGATTCCACCATCAAAAGCATATTATAGTCAGTCAGCAGCTCTAATTTGACTTTTGTCATTCGTAGCATGCTGGACCATGTCATGTGGGGTGTTGTGTAAAATTGGGCGGGGTCAAGCTTGTGGGATTTTAGCGTCACATCCCTAAACGCTTCAAATACCTCAGCTAGAAGAAGGGTGTCAATTTTTAAATAGAGATCGTGATAGTCACCGAGGGTTTTGCAGTTGAATTCCTGCCACACATTTTGGGCCCGTTCATACTCCTCCTCAGAAATACCCGCATGCCTCAATTTACTATAAAACTTATCAATTGGCGGCAACTGGGTTTCGAGGAAACGGTCCCAAGAATCCATATACTCGTATGGGTAAACACCTTTCTGCTTGACGAGCTCTAGTAAACGGGGATCGGGAAAATAACGGGGTAAAATGTTAAAATCGTTTAAATTTTGACTCAGACGGTCGAGGCTATTAGATAAAAATCGGTAACTATCTAAAAATCTGATGCAAAATCTATTGGAAACATACTTGCTAAAACTAATATGTTTTTCAGAGTTTGCTGCAATCACTTTAATTCTTTTGTTATCTACTGAATTGAGATTTGGAATTAAGAAATGAGAATCGTACCCAGACAGATTATGGAAAAATACAGGCAGGAACGATGGTGCCTTAAGGGGGCGCGGGACGGGAAGGCCAGTAGCACCCCCAACCACGAGAGTGCGCTGAACATCGCTTCCACATCGCTTCCGCGGGAAGATTCCCAGCGAGATTTGGAGATTTGGCGCCCACCGGTAGGGGCGCCTGCCGAATTTCGATGGTTGTTGTAAGTGCGCAGTTAGTTTTTAGTTATCAATTCCATTGCCTTATGGACACTATAACATTCGTGATTAGGTACGTGAGCTTCTCCTCTCCCTCTGCAAGTTTTCCGCTCGACAGGTTATACTCTGTTGTTTTTAGTTCATTCCTTTGTTCTCCTTCTTCTCTCACGCCGTTCATTCACGTTAGTATCAGTATATACTATTGTTCATTCGTAGTGATATCCGTCGAGTGTATCAAAGTGTATGCCTCCACCGCCGAAGAAGTGGACCAGGAGAAACATCGGTAACAAAGGCGAAAAAAAGAGGCGCAGAACAGTAAGTTGATACCTCAGATTTACATAATTAGGTACCTAATTAATCCTTAGTGTTTTCTGTGTAGAGCAACAAATTGAAATAGTTTTCAGATGTAGTAGTAGTAGTATACAGATTTTGTGTTAGTCTAATGATTGTCACGTAATTAGTACCTACGTTCTCCGTAGTTGGGGAGTAAAACTCAACCCAGCATTCCACGAAAATCTTTAACCTTCGTTGGAAAGTTATTGTAAAATATCCTGCGGCTAAATCTCCGTAGTTATGATTCCGTTGGACATCTACAGAAATGTTGGCTGTTCCTTTACTGTTTCTTTCAATTCAATCAGTCAAAATATCAAGCAGATACAATCTGCGATGAGCAATGAATAAAAAAATCTTTAGGTAGCTACCTACCCTACTCTGAACGTCAAAATTGAATTGCAATAAGTTTAAAAAAAAGAATGTTTCCATGGTTAATATAGATGGATGTGTTTCCAAGGTTTTTTGGTTTTGTAGATTAGGAAACCTCAATAAAAACCTAAGAAATACTGTAAATTCCCAACTCTTCACATCTACCTATCAGTCAAAACACCAAGCAGATACTCGATAGATTAAAATGTATTTCTAAGGTTTTCATTGATATTTCTAATTCATTGCAATCAGTATACCCAAATTTACTGATTTTATGTTATTTTCTGTTCTCAGTTCATGTCCAAACAACATCCGATCCAGAGTCTGGCAGACAGTGATGTCTCCCACCAAATGGTCTTTCTTTGAGTAAAAATCAGGTAATACTTCTTATTATTAGAAGCAGATCAAATATTTCGCTGTAATATCACATTCTCCAGATTCTTCATGCGCTTCTCTGAACCTGCAAAACTTTGACACGCTCTCCTGTAAAATCATCTGTATTGGACTTACCTACCACGTTTTGCCAGATCAGCACAGATTTATAATACGCAGTGGCGTAGTGTTGAAAAGGGGGGGTTATCGGAAATAGAAAAAACATCCTTTCACGTAGCATGGCTATAAGAGCGAATTTTCAAAGAAATATTCCTGATATTGTGTAAAAAGATGATAATATAGCGAGAATCCATACCACTTTTCTTAAAATTATAACTTTTCGTGATTTTACCCATTTTTACCGATGTTTGACCCTAATAACGTCAAATTTGACCCACTTGCTTTTGAGAAAAATAGTTTTATCATCGAGGTAGTACCTCCGTCGTCATTAACCACCCCACACAACGTCAGGTGAATTAATATTGATTTTACCATTAATACCAATTTTTTACCCCAAAAAATCAAAATCTGACCCCTATTCTGTGTGAAAAACAACTGAAATGGTATTTTTCTGTCTTCACTCAACCTTCCGTACAACTTCCAATGATTTTTATAGCAATTTTAGCCGACATTTAGCCCCTAAAAACTCCAATTTGACTCCCTTGGAATTTGAAAATTGCTCATCTTCGAACTCATCCTTTCGTTTGGCAATACAAACGGTTTGGAGAAATCTGGAATTTTTACCATGTGCCTACCCAAGGACAGAAATCATCTGTAGTGGCACATAAATCTACGTAATAAATTTTTGCTAAAATCTAGGGATGAACTTAGGATGCTCTGAACCGGATTTGCCTATAAAAATATTTCAAAAATTCATGTTCTGAAAATGTTACCCATAGCAATAGCTTTATTTTCTTTGAAAATTCGGTAATAAGGTTTGAAATTACAAAGAAAGCTGAATTTAAATTAAATTTAACAAAGCACTAAATGTTACAGATAACATTAGGTAAGATAAACTGATGAAATACACACAACAATGTTCGCGAATTTTTAAGGAAAATGAAGGTATTGCAATGGGTCCAAAATTTTCAGAACATAAGTTTTTGAAATTATTTTATAGACGAATCCGTTTCAGATCATCCTGATTTCATCCTTAGATTTTAACAAAAATGTATACCTATATTTATATACATTTATTTATGTGTCACTCCAGACGATACCTGACCTTGGTTACGTGATAAAAATTCCAAATTTCGCCGAAATGTTCTTATCGCCAAACAAAAGGATAAGCAATTTTATAAAATTTGAAGGGGGTCAAATTTGAGTTTTTAAGGGGTCAAAAATTGGTAAAAACTGCTAAAATTGTTATATAAAATCACTGAAAGTGGCATGGAAGGGTGAGTGAAGGCAGAAAAATACCATTTCAGTTGCTTTTCACACAGAACAGGGGTCTAATTAGGATTTTTGGGGGTCATTGACATTATTTATTAACATTATAGAAGATAGCACCTATACATGAAATAAGTGTATGTAGGAAAACTTTATTTACATTACATTCACTTTATTTACATTTACATTTAATATTATAGAAATGCCTGTTGTAATTTGCTACTGTGTATTTTTGTTCAGGAAGACGATCAGAATTGACGAGATATCCGAAGTTGACAACTCCAGTCGTATATACAGCAAGAAGCGAGTTTGAACTCCGATTTAAATGAACATGAACCTAAATGGATTTCCGAATACCTACCTAGATCCAGACTAACTCAGTGTCCAATAAAATAAAATAAAAGCTAATGTGAGCAGTGTAACTGTATAATATTATTCATGAGCTTTCCAATTTACTTTTCTATTTGTTTACATTTCAGTCATTGAATAAAACAAACACCTGAAAAGTTATTTGTTACTATCTAATCCTCTTCCTATTGTCGTTCAATTCAAGTAGGTAGTGAAAGGTATGATGATTAAAAGTAGGTACTTGAAATCATGTTGGATAATTTGTCTTTGAATTGATTCTGTATTAGTATGACAGGTAGAACACTTTAGACAGTGTGTAATCAATCTTTAAAAAAGTCATGTCTAATTTTGAGTGAAGTACACATAAGTATTAATAAAAATGAAATGAAATTACAAATCTCACACTGTGTGGGAGTACCTAAGTTATTTGTCTCACACAGATCTGTGTCCAGTCGATACATTCATTGGTCACACATTGATTTACATAAATAAAAAATAAACAGTCAAATTTACATACATATATAAATGCCCAGTAAAACTCCTCTCAAAATTAAATTATTACGTAACATAAAAGTACCCCAGACAGAAAAATAATAGTACCTACAACAATCCGGATGGGTCAGAGATTGACCTTGCGCCACTCAGCCGGCAAGGTAAGTTTCGAGGCTTTCAGATAATATTATGTGACGAACAAGAAGTTCGAGCAGAATAGTTAAAAAATAAGAAAATTAAGTAGGTGCATGCCTATACTTCCTCAAATGAATTCAGGTATGCACCTAGCGATTGTGGCGTCAACTTTCGATCTACCTAGCGGATTATTTCTCAAACAATTGTTTACCCACTTAAAACAATCATCCCCTATTTTTTTAAATTGATTTTGCTAAATTTAATCCAGTTTATGAAACATTTAATTGATATACGTAATTAATACATACTGTAAATAGGTAGGTAGCTACCTACTATGAATAATAAAATTATGGCTGATTGGATTGTAGCTTTAATTAGGAAAGTAGGTAACCAACATAATTGGGAAAATACTGTAAAAATTACTTATCCAATCATGTGAAAACTATGACGGTAATCAGGCTGAGGTAGGTGAGCATGTGGAAGGAAGGGTGGAAGGGTAGGCCAGCTCAACAGGGAACTAATTCTGAAGCTTAGCTGGGATGCAGACTGTGAGGGTTACAGCGATGCCATTCGTTCGGTGAATATGGCAACACCGCCTCTCCCCTTGCCCCTCCGACCAAGAACGTTGAAAATTACCTCCTTCCCAGGCAAAGAGCCGCTGGAACTGATAATGCCATGGATACTATACTAGACTACACGACGAGCGAAGCGACAGGGCAGGGTGGCTGCGTGTGAAGGGGGAGAGACTCGGCACATTGCCCGCAGAGAGCGCCTACAGGCGGCGCCCCCTTTCTCGAGCCTTTTTTCAAAATACGTAAAATTTTTCTTCACGTTTTCTTTCTTATTTTACATAACAAAATTTTGATTCTTGGATTATCAACTTTATTATCTCTCCGAAAATGTCGTAAAACACAAACATTCAAGAAAAAGTTTTTTAAACTACATTTTTGAATTTGAATTTTCGGAAATTTCAGGAATCATTTAGAGCTATGACCCTAACTCTATTCACGGATTAATATAATGCGTATTAAGACCTTCCCCAGAACTGTAAGTTAACCACAGCCAGAGAAAACGTGAAGAAACTGACAAAAAACAGGGTCTGCGCCCCCTTAAACCTGATATTGCAATTATTGTGGGCAGCACCCCGGTACATTCCTGTGATGTGACAGTGGTCATATACTTTTCTGTTGTTTGAACTGAATGACTTATCACACATGTAGCAAATAGTGGCAGCGTCATGATTCAGTTGTTGAGCTACAGTAAGTGGGATCATGGGAACTTTGCGGGCATACACCTTCTCCACTTCCTGAGCAATATACGTCAAGAAAGTCATCAGCTTCTCGACTACGTCTGGACCTCTGTATGAAAAGAACTGTTCCAAGTGTTGGGCATATGGTAAAAATGCACATGCAGAGTTAGGCTCGTGTCTGTTATATGGGAGTTGGTAGGAATTGTTCGGATTCGGTGGGCAGGATTGCACTGTTGGTAACAGGCTTTCGAAATCGCCATATACTACAAATGGAACCCTCAGTGCTAGCTCAACCTCCTTAAATTCAACGAATTTGTCTTCTTCCTTGGGCATCGATACAGCCACAGGTTTATTCCTGTTACATACATTTTCATGAGCTTGTAAATCTCCTGAAAGTGGATCGATTTTCTTATACCACAAACAACGCTTACATATATTTATTCTTCCTTTATGTTTCGTAATTTGACTGCCAACTAACTTGTTGAAATCCTTAATGTACACGTAGTGCCTATTGTCCCCTTCTTCTAGCATTAGGAGGTCCCTGTGGTCATCCAACTCCCTATCCACGACCTTCTTTGGGCACACAATATTCTTTTCGTTCAGAGTAAATATATTTATAGAAATATTGTTTTTAGCTTCGAATATTTTAATGTCGTGTAGGGAGGCGGGAAAAGAAACGCAGCTGAAATCGTAGCGGTGAGGGATATTCCGATATTGTGATGGCCTCATTGAATTGCGGGGGACGAACTTGGCTAAAATGGCGAAATAGAAGCAGCGGTTGTCGTCATTTGGGACATTTAGACAAGCTTTTCTATCAGCTATTATCTTGGGTAGTTTGACGGGGCCAGCCCCTCCACGTAGGGGGGAATACTTGTTTATTTTTAAACGCAGCCCATAAATTAATTCTAATTTCCATCCGCTCTTCTTCAGTTCTAATTCTGTTAGTTCATCATTCAGCTTTATGAACATGTTGTTTAAAATATTGTCAATTTCTGGATGATCTAATAAAATTTCATTCTTCACTTTAATGTTGGTCTCTAGCTTTTCATTTAAAATGTTCACCATGCGGCAGTCCACGAATATATTAAATTTGATGGGACCGTGATCAGAGAGGTTTTGTACTAAAATCCTAGTTATCTTGTGCCTCACATCGTGTAAAAATAATGGCAGATCCAATGTAAAATTTGATTGTATAAAATATGATGCGATTCGATTCGTAAAAGCTGTTTCGTACGGTAGGATAAAATCAATATTAGGTTGAGTGGCTAGTAAGTTTCTTACGTGAGGATCTGTGGACCTTCTACTATTGTTGCTAATTGATGGCACTGTACTACATAATTGTCTATGGGCATGAAATAGGGCTGCACTAGCGAACTGTCCACCACACGTATCGCATAACAAATCAGCTTTACAGGCTAGTTCGTGTCTTATTTTTTCTAATATATCTTGAAAAACTTCCCCACATTTCGCACAATAAGAAATCCTAGTGTGTAAAATTTCATGACTCATTCGATCAGACGGACTATTAAACGCTTCCCCACAATACTGGCAAATACACTGAAAAAAATCGACATCTTCTGGTGGTGGTGGGGGTGGGGAAGAAAACCTTGTTTTTTTAAGCGGAGGCGCGTCACAGTTCATATTATGGTCGTTTGCATTCAAATTATTACCACATCGGTCGCACAAAACAAAATCTTCAACTTCGGACATTCTTCGCCCGCAATTACCCTCATGTCGCATCACCATAAAATGGCACGGGAATTTTAAGTGGCAAAATGAACAGCTTTTAGAGGACGATGCCATTGTATGAGAAGTAATTAATCCAAAAATAATAAATTTGCTCCAACAAAAAAAAAAACTGTACCTACTCTTCTTCAAACCAAAAAAAAAAAAAATAAATTTAACGCTCTTCTACGAATGAAAGCAACAAAAAACACCAACAAATCAGGGGGGAAAGAACTCTTGAATGAAAATAAATTGAGAAACCTCTGAACAAAGAAATACAAAAAAAAAGGTGATTGGATGCAAAAAGAAAGGTGTTGGGGGAAATTAAATGTGAACTTCTTCAGAAAGCTATGTCACAGCAAGTGAAAAACTAATTGCGAGATATGGACGAAAAGGAAAAGAAAAAATGAAAAATTCACTGGTCACTGGATAGTAAGGGGAAAAAAAGGTATCGAAAATGGTGTAGGGGTAAATTAAATAATAACTTCTTCAAAGTTTGGGTCTCAGATAATGAGAAAAAAACTATTGCGGGATATGGAAAAAAGGGGGAAAATAAATTAAATGGTAACTGATAAGGGGGAGATAATTTAACCGAAAAGAATGATAAAGAAAAAAAAACACGCAGGGGTATTGGGGTGCAACTGAAACCAATATCCTAACAATGAATATCAATGAGGGATTACCTGTTTGTTTCGATTGTTGAGGAGATGGGAGCAGTGGCAGGAGGTACTTTGCGCAGTGAGAACTCAGAACGAAATGTGGGCGCTGGGGGGGCTGGGGCTCCTTATATAGATGGGTGAAGGGGGCACCTGTCATGACAGGAACGCGAGAACTGTCCATACATGAGCGCCAGGGGAGCCAGCTGTAGAGATCATGATCAGACATGCGCTGATCAGACTAGACATGAGCTGATCAGAGAATGTTCCAGAAGGTTGTGACCAGCAGTTGGGGGGGGGGGGGGATAGAATTGTTCAGAAGGTTGGAGGTGATGGGTGAGGGGGGGGGGGTGAGGGGTGTGAGAGGCAGTGATGGTGGCGAGGGCGAGGGGTTGAGGCGGGGGTGGTAGGAGGTGGTGAGGGTGGTAGGAGGTTGATGGGTGATGATAGATGATGGGTGAAGGTTTGTGGGCGGAGGGGTCTAAGGAGGAGGGTGGGGTGGGTGGAGGTCTGGAGGTGACAGTGGGCGGGGTGGGTGGAGGTCTGGCAGAGGCAGGGGGTTGAGTGGGTGGAGGTCTGGAGGCGGCAGGAGGTGGAGTGGGTGGAGGTCTGGAGGCGGCAGGGGGCGATAGGGTGACGTCCGGGGGGGGGGGGGGGGGGGTAATGGGGTGGATGAGGGTAAGGGCGAGGGGGTAGGGGGGTAGGGGGAGGTGAGGGTGTGAGTGTGAGAGGGGTGGAGGGGGGTGAGGGTGGTGATAAGGGGAATGTGAGGGTGAGGGGGTGATAAGGGGGGTTAGGGTGATAAGGGGGTGTGAGGGTAAGGGTGGGGGGAGGGGGTGTGAGGGTGAGGGGGTGATAAGGGGGGGGGGGGAGGGGGCGGCGAGGGGGGAAGTGTGGTGGTGGGTGAGGGGCGAAGGGGAGGGGGAGGGGTTAAGGGGTGGGTGAGGGGGTTGGTAAGGGGCGGGTGAGGGGGTGGCGCCACCGGCTAAGGCCCCCAGCAGCTGGTTAGACTGACGTGCATGTTCAAACAGGAGTGTACCCAGGATCCCCATATTGACTCTACTAATATGCCTTTATATCCAATCCAATATATATGTACCACAAATATTTCGCCAATTTATTTGGCTTTAGGGACATAGGAAATTCAATGCTATTTTCGACGGTACAATCACATTTGGTTTTAATCCTTAAATCAAGCGGGTAATGGTAATTTTAGTAACTTAAGGTCGAAAACACGAAAAAATCTTAAAAGTGAAAAAACTCGGGCAAAAAAAATGTTATGGGACACTTTTTATCAGAAATTATTTGTAGAATCGACTCCTGGCCGGTGGTACGACCTTAACCCTGACACCCTGTATACAGGGTGTTCACACGTAGGACTGTTAACCTTCCAGGGATCGATTTTGCAGCTAATTTACAGCAAAAAGTTCCTCCTAGAAATTTTTCGAAAACCCCTTTATTTTTCGAGTTTTTTCACTATTAAGATTTTTTTCGTGTTTTCGACCTCGTCTCAGTAAAACGGCCATAACTCCCATAATTTTTGGAGTATATAAAAACTTGAGGACACCGTTGGAAAGAGCGTTAAATTTCCCATCGCCCTGAGGTATTTGGATTTTTTTTACAGTAGGTCAAGTAGGCGAAATAATGGACTAATCACGAGAATTTCTCACTTTTTAAAGTTACTGTTTTTTTATGGTTTGTTACGTGATAAAACAAAATGGTAAAAAACCGTACGCGTTACATGAAAAAATTGCCCAAAATCTCAGCTTTCCAACGGTATAATCAATTTTGATTTTACTCTGCTAATTAGAGGAGAAAACGACGTTTGAATGCAAAAAAACGGGATTTTTCGTTGAAAACCCTGTTTTTGGGGTTCAACACCATCAGATCAAGTCAGGAAGGGTTTACTATCTATCCCTCGTAATTTTTCACGCTGAATGCAATGGTGACACTGTCCATTCTCCACGGACCGTCTCAACACTGGGTTTCCCAACTAAATAATGGTAAATAATGGCCCACTAGCAGTAAACCAGGGGTTTTCAAATTCATCGAAAACAAATCATGTCAAAATTTTAATTAGTCTTCACAATTTATCACAGTAAATGTTCGAAGTGTCCCCCTTCGTGTTGAATGCACAATCGACACCTCCGTCTCACTGCTTCGGTGCCTCGTCCTAGCACTAACTTCTTCTCTGCATTGTTGCAGAGCACTCCTGGATCCTGAAACCGCAATAGGACATTTTTAGTACCCATGCAAAAATTTCCGAGTGCCTCAATTTAGGTCGTGGTATAACGATGATGCTCATATGTTCCTTGAAAATTACGGGTGTTGACTTGTTCGTAATAGCTGAGAGTGTCTACAAATGAAATTTCTTACCGCTCAATAAGTTGCTCTCGAGTTTCCACCGGATTCGCGTACACTAGCGATTTCAATGTGCCCCATACGTGAAAATCCAACGGAGGACTTCTTGCAGGCCAGGGAACTAGCCCATAACGCCCGATCCATTGATTAGGGAAATGAGTGTTCATCCATTCCCTGATGGTTCGAGCGTTATGCGCTGGATTTGAAAGTAGACAAGACCCCTCTGGTCCAAAGGCATGTCTTAGTCCATCAGCAACCTCAGCATTTTTAAACATTTTAATTACCTTTGCACTTTTCGATTTTTTAAAATAAGTGCAAAATAAGTGCTTACTTTTGAGACGAGCCTTAGAAATTTTTATAAGTTAAAAGTTAGTAATACAGGTTGTGATGAATTTAGAATTTTGTTCATCACGGTGGCGTGAAAGAGAAAAGACGCAGGCGGCGGTAGTCCACCGATCATCTACGACTTTTGTGGAGGAGATGGAGGTGAGTGAAGGAATTTACCTAGGCGGCGGTAATCCACCGATCATCTAGGTGAGAAGGTGCTTGTCTAGGCGGCGGTAGTCCACCGATCATCTAGACAAGAGGGAGAAGGTAAATTCTCAGGCGGCGGTAATCCACCGATCATCTGAGAGGGAGAGCAAGGTAGAGGAGAGAAGAGAGAGCTAGTTAGAGGAAGTGTCGAATGAGGCTAAAGCCCCAGGATCCAGGGTTATATAGGAACTGGAGGCCTCTCCCTCCAACTCCCTGTTGGGAGTTGGTAGTGGGGCTCCAGGTTGTGTTCCCTGGGTTCTGTGGCCTGTCTCCCCACTCAGTTGTTTATTGACGGAAAGTAAGTTTTACATGAGGATATTGGTGAGAGCTTAAAGTTACTGGTGGAGTGTTCCCGGGAGGGACTCACGACACAGGTAGAAATGCAATAGGTGAAAAACCTGTACCTGTTGAAAAATGTCCAAGATTTGCTGATGTCTGGGATTGGCGTTCTCCACCCTGTCCCTAGTAGGTGCTGGCACGGTTGATCCCGTCGTCGATAGCCGGTGGAAAACGGCTTGTATAGAAAAAAACACGATATTGGCATAATCTAGCATTGTGTAATGCGGAGGCATGTTGAGAGTTGCAAGAGATGAAAGGTAATGAGTGTGAAAATATTCGATAAACAACATTCCGAGATAGCTCAGGAACAGGAATCGTCTTGCCAACCTTTTTAACGCAGATCCCAAACAGGGCTCATGGGGAGGGGGGGCTTAGGGTCAATGGGTAAATCTCAACCTTCGGAAACCCAGTTTTGAGACGGTCCGTGGAGGATGGAGAGTGTCACCATTGCATTCAGCGTGAAAAATTACGAGGGAACGATAATAAACCCTTCCTGACTTGATCTGATGGTGTTGAACCCCAAAAACAGGGTTTTCGACGAAAAATCCCGTTTTTTTTTGCATTCAAACGTCGTTTTCTCCTCTAATTAGCAGAGTAAAATCAAAATTGATTATACCGTTGGAAAGCTGAGATTTTGGGCAATTTTTTCATGTAACGCGTACGGTTTTTTACCATTTTGTTTTATCACGTAACAAACCATAAAAAAACAGTAATTTTAAAAAGTGAGAAATTCTCGTGTTTTGTCCATTATTTCGCCTACTTGACCTACTGTAAAAAAAAAAATCCAAATACCTCAGGGAGATGGGAAATTTAACGCTCTTTCCAACGGTGTCCTCAACTTTTTATATACTCCAAAAATTATGGGAGTTATGGCCGTTTTACTGAGACGAGGTCGAAAACACGAAAAAAATCTTAATAGTGAAAAAACTCGAAAAATAAAGGGGTTTTCGAAAAATTTTTAGGAGGAATTTTTTTTTGCAAATTAGCTGCAGAATTGATCGCTAGAAGGTTAACAGTCTTAAGTGTGAACACCCTGTATATATACATATAATATATATTATACGAAGTTTGAAAAATCCATAATTAAGATCTCCAATGCATGAAACAGATTTTGGAGGAGTTTCCGGTTTGCAGGGAGCATTTTTGAAATTATGGAACGAGCAAAATAGCTACATTTTCTTTGAAAATTCTATTTAAAAAAATGCTTGTCCTACATTTCTACTCGCGCTGTGCGTTTTAGACCTTCCGGAAAAAATTGGCTCCATGTATATTTGCTGGTGTCCGCAAATCCTTGCCACGCTCATAGCTTCCCGAAAGAATGGTCTTAACTGGCAGTTAAATACTTGGTAACTAACTGTCGGCTATCAGATGAGGTGCGGATGAATAGGGAACGCAGTATTTGCCGTAGGACAGGAATACGTGTAAAGATTTTCTGAGAGACACAGGTTTGTCGAGGTGGTAGCTGGGAGCAAACATTAGCTTAATTCCTGATTATAAATATTTATAGACATCCATCGCATAGGTAGATGCGTGAGTTGCATGTACTCCAACGTCGTCACACCCTCCTTTGTCTGGCTAGGATTTGTCGATATATCTTCGACCTTCCAACCCCCGAAATCCCAATCTACTCTCGTTCTGGCTGGCTACCAACTCAACTTGGGCAGTACCCATGCTGTTTCATCCTGTTCTCAGCTCTTTTCCTTGTACTGTGATGACTGTTTGGGCCTGTGAGATTTCAATTCATATTTCTGAGTTCGCTACTGTTGTGTCACTGTGCATTACAGAGGACACCCTTAGTACGGTGTGTGGATAGGTATAATTATGTTTCTCATTCGCAGTTGTTACCCAAGTTCAAAGGCAAGAACTGAGTCAGTTACAAAAATAAGCATTGAAATTTAATGAAAAAACGCTGCAAAGTCCTTGTCACATGGGTTTATTATTCTAATAGACATATCTATACAGAAATGGTGGGAATACATTTATAGTTTTTTTTTTCATGTGCAATAATTGAAATAGCTATTTTCAATAGCGCTATTTAAGTGTCTTGATTCACCAGTTGATACCTACTACTTCTAGTGTTATTATACAAATTCATGATGATTTCAGACAATTTCCAAGGTTTTCAACTCATAAAAAAATGAATTTTCGGAGCTGGACATTGCATTTTTTGAATCTACGCACCTTGAAACGTAAAAGAAAAAATTTTGAGGGGGGTGTTATAAAACTTTTTTGCTGAGCGATCACATAGCTGTATTATTCACAGAATAAAACAAAAACTACACGAATTGGTAACCTTAATTGACTGGTTTCCTGCATCTATGACTAGTGACGTAAATCAGGCCTACGAGCTCTTTCTCTGCATTCTGCAGGACTGCATTGAAATATGTACCTACCTAGTTAAACCGGTAAATCACAAAACTCGAAAATTGAAACCGTGGATCACCACAGCTCATGTGACTTCTGTAAACCATGGAGATGAGTTGGCCAAAAAATGAAGAAAAATCCCAAATGAAACAGAACTTCGAGACAAATATGTTAATTATAGAAATAAACTCATTGCCCCTCTTGAAAAAAAAAAAAAAGAAAAAAAGAATACTTTAGTGACCAAATAGGGCTTTCTAGAACAACTTCGAAAATTTGGAAGACCATAAATACGGCACTAGGTAGAAACCAATTAAAAAGCTAATATGCGATGTTGAGGAAATCACCGACCCACAAAAACTGCGAATCGACTGAACGGCTTTTTTAGAACAGTTGGTAGTAAATTAAATGCTGGATTTTGAAACTATGAGCCGAATAAACAACTGCACAGCTCAGTACCGTGATGAGCCTCCGCAAGATATCTGAGGAAGACGTATATAAAACTGTTATTTATAAAAGGGGTTACAGGACCAGGTTGGAAGAATTCGTCTAATTTAATTAAAAATTTGGCATACGCGTATCTAATAAATCTTAGTGTACTAAGCGGCGAGTTCCCAGATGTTCTTAAAATTGTAGTTGTGATACCAATATTTAAGCGCTGCAAAGTACTTGTAATACGGTTTATTATTCTACTGGATTTACCTACAGATTTGGCTGTTCATTTATTGTTTCTTTCATGTGTAATAATTGAATAGCTGTTTTGATGGTTCCCACCAATTTTGGCACCCAAAAACACGAATCTGGCTCGTATTTTTAAAAAATTATCTTTGGTCATTGATAGTGCCATTTAATTTTCTGGATTCACGCGAAGTGTCATTCAGTTGTCTTCGTTCTTAACGTGACGACAATATCCTTGCCCTTGATGCGGAACTTGAGAAATTTGCCTTGACGCTCGAGGACTGGGTGGGGGCCATCATGCGGTGGCTGCAGCGAGCGTCGCACTGCGTCGTGACGACAAAGACGTGAGAACATGTGGCTAAATGTCTGTGGACACTGTGGCTAAATGGCTTGAACCCATGTATAGTCACTGGTACGGGACGCAGCTGGTGCATCATCCAGGAGAGATGCCCAGTCAAACTTGGGGTATCTTCTTTAATTTTGGTCCCATGACAAAACTGGTCAGGCAGTCGCAATGTGGTACCGTACACCAATAAATAATCAGAAGGTTCCAGGTTATATGTACTGGAAGGGTCGCCAGTTGATGGGTTAATTGATTGATGAGAGGTGGTTGAAGGAACAGTAGCGTATTTGCTGATATTTTCTAGTGGACGTACCTACGTATTGTAATTTTAACGGGAAATTGGCCACTGAGGGCCGCCACCGAGTGGCCGACCATAAAACGGCTGGGATGAGCCCAACTACCTCCAACATATTAATGTCCATTTTGAAAACCCATTCAACGTTTCTTTGATTGAAGGTCATCATCAGCTGAAGGGGCTGGAGAAATCCTCCTGGAGAAGAACTCCAGAGTCACTACTACTGCTACTACTGCTACTGATACTGCTACTGCTACTGCTGCTGCTGCTGCTGCTGCTGCTGCTATTAAAATTATGGCACTACAATCCACGGGGACCGTGGCCTCATCCAACAAACTTTTCCAGATCGCCGTTCTGCACTAAGGTCTTCCAGTTCCGCACACCCAAGATGGTCCGGGCGACATATGATTCCCCATCGGCCCATCGTAGTATCGGCATACCCAGCAGGCGAGTACAGTAATGCCTTTCGTTCAGCGGCTTTTCAGGGATCTCGTTGTCCTGCATTCGAGCCGCATGACCCGCCCAACGAAGTCGGCCAACTCGTACGACACGTACCAGGTCCCTTTCCCCATATAACTGACTTATTTCGTGGTTAGTTCGTCGTCTCCACGGTTCTCCGACTCGTATGGCTCCGTAGGTCCTCCTAAGAATCTTCCGCTCAAACCTCGAAAGGGCTGATTCATCTAATGTCGCAGCCCTGAGTAAGATGAGTTTTTCCGGGGTGGAGGAAGTAGCCCCACGCCCAACCCCCAAGATGGACGACCAGGACGTGGAAACCATAACGCACCTGCAGATCTCTCTCATGTCGGTATCACTCAATGTATTGCCGAACACTCCCATCATAAAGTGAACGGAGTTCGGTATGTAGGAAACATGTGCGTTCTAAAAGAAAGCGAGCACTGGGAATCTCATCACTGGAAACCTTGGGAAGGGGACCTCGTCATATCCTGGAGGGCATCTCTCGCTAATCACACACCCAACTTATTTCGAAACAAATTTCAAATCTCATACAGCCCGAAGGCAGAGCTTCGTTGTGAAGAAGGCAAGCGTATTTTAATAGTACTTCTCTTCCCAGTGATGTTGCCCCAATGTGGGGGTGACATCCGCCCTTAACCAATGATCAATAACTAGGGAAGAAATTAGTTTTGAGCTCTAGGCATGACTTTAGCGACTAGAAAACCCATTATTTGTAAATCGGACCATTATTTATTTCATCTCTCTCCTCCCTTCCTCCCGCTACCACCAACATGAATAATCAACATTCCCGAGGCATGCTGCGCAAGTGGGCCCAAAACTGAGTCGAGTGACACAAAAGAATCATGAAAACAGGATGTTGGCAAATGAGAAGTACCTACCCACGCATTTTAGCGAATTTCCTATGAAAATACGCTGTTGCAATGGGGTTGCATTGAGAGAACTCTTTTTTTTTTTTTAATTTCTTTTCCGTTTGGTGACTTTACGCCTCGATTTTCGAAAAACTATATACAGAGTTGCGCGAATGGAAATGGCCCATTCCCACATCTCAGCAATATCTTGAACAAAATCCAGCGTGAGAAACCCCACAAAAAACACTTCCCGCTGACGGAGTTTCCTACCAGGATCAGCAAGAAAACCCGGCTGAGACCTTGAAGCCACGAGCCTGTGCCCAACATCAACCATAAAAACCATCGAAGGATCGGAATCGAGGCCTTTTTCCCCAATAGTCATCGGAGACGAAGTTCCATCGGAGCACACACAGTACCAAGTTCCATACCGGGACGATCTTCGCCGTGGGCCGCTTGAGGAACGTGACGACCCCTAACTCTACATCTGTCACCCGGAGGAACTGGCCAGCCTCTCGGGATATCTGCCGCCACGAACTAAATCACTCGCGACGAAATCATGGAAACCCATTTCAAAGAAAAACGGAGTTATTATGTGTTTCTGACGATGGTTTGATCACCGAAACCGGTATAACAGTGTTTTTTGTGTATTAGTGGAAATAGACTATTTTTTCAATAACTCCGTTGTGGTTGATTATTCTGTGAATAATACACCTAGGTATGTAATCGCTCAGCAAAAAATTATTATAACACCTCCTCAAAATTGTTCCTTTTCCGTTTCAATGTGCATAGATTCCAAAACGCTGCAAAGTCCTTGTCACATGGGTTTATTATTCAATTGGACATAGGTACCTACAGAGATGTTGGCAGTTTATTTATTGTTTCTTTCATATAAAATAATTGAAATAGCTATCTCTGGTGGTTTCCACCAATTTTGGCCCCCAAAACACGAATAAAGTACGCTCCTTTTTTAAAAAATAAATTATCTCTGATCATTGATAGTACCATTTAATCGTCTTGATCCACCTGTTGACACTTTTTCCCGTGTTATTCTACAAATTGATGGTGATATCAGACGATTTCCCAGGTTTTTGAATCATAAAAAATCAATTTCGGGAGCTGAACATCTGGTAGAACCTCAATTTTCTATTCTTTGGTCAAACTCGTCTTCATATTCGGTCTTCTCGTCCCCAAAAACATGAAAAACGATACCTTAAAAGCTCATGTTACCAACATGTTGCTAAAACGCAAAACGTACCTATTTTTATACACATTTTCACTCATAACACCCCTGGGTATATTCCGATCGGGCTGAAAAGTTTCGGGACACAACTAGGGCCCAAATGGAGCATGTGTGCGAAAGAACGATTTTTTTAGACCGAAAATGAAGCCTGTACACGTGATACGGCGGACGGCGGACGGACATTGCATTTTTGGAATCTACGTACCTTGAAACGGAAAAGAAAAAATTTTGAGGGGGTGTTATAAAATTTTTTTGCTGAGCGAATACATAGGTGTATTATTCACAGAATAATAAAGCAAAATGCAATGTCCGTCCGCCGTCCGCCGTATCACGTGTACAGGCTTCATTTTTGGTCTAAAAAATTTTCGTTCTTCCGCACACATGCTCCATTTGGGCCCTATTTGTGTCCCGAAACTTTTCAGCCCGATCGGAATATAACCAGGGGTGTTGTGAGTGAAAATGTGTGTAAAAATAGGTACTTTTTGCGTTTTAGCAACATGTTAGTAAAATGAGATTTTGAGGTATAGTTTTTCATGTCTTTGGGGACGAGAAGACCGAATATGAAGTCGATTTTGATCAAAGAGTAGAAAATTGAGGTTGTACCAGATGTTCAGCTCCCAAAATTGATTTTTTATCAGTCAAAAACCTGGAAAATCGTCTGAAATCACCATCGATTTGTAGAATAACACTAGGAAAAGTATCAAGCGGTGGATCAAGACGATTACATGCTACTATCAATGATCAAAGATAATTTGAAAAAAAATAAAAGGAGCTTACCTAATTCGTGTTTTGGGGGCCAAAATTGGTGGAAACCACCAGAAATAGCTAGGTATTTAAATTATTTTATATGAAAGAAACAATAAATAAACAGCAAACGTTTCTGTCCAATAGAATAGTAAACCCATGTGACAAGTACTTTGCAGCGTTTTGGAATATACGCACCTTGAAACGGAAAAGAAAATATTTTGAGGGGGTGTTATAAAAATTTTTTGCTGAGCGAATACATAGGTGTATTATTCACAGAATGATAAACCAAAATGCAATATCCGTCCGCCGTCCGCCGTATCACGCATACCGGCTTCATTTTCGGTCTAAAAAATGCGTTCGTTCGCACACAAGCTCCATTTGGGCCCTAGTTGTGTCCCGAAACTTTTCAGCCCGATCGGAATATATCCAGGGGAGTTATGAGTGAAAATGTGTATAAAAATAGGTACTTTTTGTGTTATAGTAACACATTAGTAAAATGAACTTTTGAGGTATCGTTTTCCATGGTTTTGGGGACGAGAAGACCGAATATGAAGTCGATTTTGACCAAGGAGTTGAAAATTGAGGTTGTACCAGATGTTCAGGTCCCAAAATTGATTTTTTATGAGTCAAAAACCTGCGAAATCGTCTGAAATCACCATCAATTTGTAGAATAAGACTAGAAAAATAGTCAACTGTATTA
The DNA here is from genome assembly GCA_954871275.1 of Leptopterna dolabrata. NCBI lineage: Eukaryota > Metazoa > Arthropoda > Insecta > Hemiptera > Miridae > Leptopterna > Leptopterna dolabrata. The sequence continues at coordinate 4,824,375 of OX940974.1, read as the reverse complement.
ATAACTACAAATTAGTCAAATGGTACTATCAATGATCAAAGATAATTTGAAAAAAGAAAAAAAAGGAGGGTACCTACCTAATTCAATTTTCGCGGGCCATTAGTGGAAACCACCACGCCGTATCACGTGTACAGGCTTCATTTTAGATCTAAAAAAGTCGTTCTTTCGCACACATGCTCCATTTGGGCCCTAGTTGTGTCCCGAAACTTTTCAGCCCGATCGGAATAAACCCAGGGGTGTTATGAGTGAAAATGTGTGTAAAAATAGGTACTTTTTGCGTTTTAGCAATATGTTAGTAAAATGAGCTTTTGAGGTATCGTTTTCCATGTTTTTGGGGACGAGAAGACCGAATATGAAGTCGATTTTGACCAAAGACGCGGAAATTGAGGTTTTACCATTGGTTCAGCTCCCAAAATTGTTTTTTTTTTTTAGTCAAAAACCTGGAAAACTGTCTGAAATCACCATCAATGTGTATACTAACATTAGAAAAAGTGTAAACAGCTGAATCAAGACCATTAAATCGCACTACCAATGATCAAAGATGATCTGGGGGAAAAAAAGTGTATCTATTTCATGTTTTGGGGGCCAAAATTGGTGGAAATCATCAGGAATAGCTATTTCAATCATTCCAAATGAAAGAAACTATAAATTTAACTGCCAACAAGAATCTCTAGAACTCCAATAGAATAATAAACCCATGTGACAAGGACTTTGCAGCGTTTTTCTTTTTATATCTGTCGCCTTCACGCCACCGACTCGCCCCACACAATGTAAAGCGAACTTTCCTACCGTGACGTCTCTTACGAATCGCGTCGCGTGTGAAAAAACAGTGCACCCCTGGTTATATTCCGATCGGGCTGAAAAGTTTCGGGACACAACTAGGGCCCAAATGGAGCATGTGTGCGAAAGAACGACTTTTCTAGACCGAAAATGAAGCCTGTACACGTGATACGGCGGACGGCGGACGGACATTGCATTTTTTGAATCTAGGCACCTTGAAACTGAAACGGAAAAGAAAAAATTTTGAGGGGGTGTTATAAAAATTTTTTACTGAGCGAATACATAGGTGTATTATTCACAGAATAATAAACCAAAACGTAAAAAAAACATACCCTTCCATTTAATGTTATCGAGCTACGGCGTTCTGAAAATTTCAACCCCTATTTTTCAGCTCTTAAGCGCCCCATACACTATACTATACGATGGCCTGCAGGCGGTTGCCTACACAGATGAACGTAAGATCAATGTCCTAAGGCCGACACACACTACCAGTCGACCACCTGCAGGCAACCTTCAGTCGGCAATTTGGGACTGCAGGCCAGCCACGTTTCACTGAATTGAAAACAGGACAAATAATTGCTATTATCAGCTGATTTGGTGCAATCGTATTTTGGTTTATTATTCTGTGAATAATACACCTATGTATTCGCTCAGCAAAAAATTTTTATAACACCCCCTCAAACTTTTTTCTTTTTCGTTTCAAGGTGCGTAGATTCCAAAAATGCAATGTCCGTCCGCCGTACGCCGTATCACGTCTACAGGCTTCATTTTCGGTCTAAAAAAATTCGTTCTTTCGCGCACATGCTCCATTTGGGCCCTAGTTGTGTCCCGTAACTTTTCAGCCCGATCGGAATATACCCAGGGGTGTTATGAGTGAAAATGTGTGTATAAATAGGTACTTTTTGCGTTTTAGCAACATGTTAGTAACATGAGATTCTGAGATATCATTTTCCATGTTTTTGGGGACGAGAAGAATGAATATGAAGTCGATTTTGACCTAAGAGTGGAAAATTGAGTTCTACCAAATGTTCAGCTCCCAAAATTGATTTTTTATGAGTGAAAAACCTGGGAAATCGTCTGAAATTACCATCAGTTTGTATAATAACACTGGAAAAAGTGTCAACACGTGGATAAAGTCGATTAAATGGCACTACTAATGATCAAAGACAGTTATTAAAAAAAAAAGGAATCTAATTTGTGTTTTAGGGGCCAAAATTAATGGAAACCATCAGAAATAGCTACTTCGATTATTACGCATAAAAGAAACAATAAATGAACAGCCAACATTTCTGGAGGTTTGTCCAATAGAATAATAAACCCATGTGACAAGGACTTTGCAGCGTTTTTATTTTCATGTAACATTGAAGAATTGTGAAATACAATGAAAAATCTCAACTAATTTCGAAATGTTATAATGAATTTATAAAACCGAATAACAATATTACATAGAACAGAATGAAATAGAACTAAAAAATAGATATGTGGTGCTTCCACCATTTGTTATTATTAATTAATTACAGAGTGTATTTGTTGTTGGACACAACAGGTGTTCAACTTGTTATAAAAAAAAAACCACAGTCATGCAGCATGGCTATAAGAGCGAATTTTCGAAGAAATAACTGATTTTATGTAAAATGTGATGTTTGGAATATCCCATTCAAATATGGGCAATCTTAAACTTATTGGGTAATTATAGGTATTCAAGTATGTACGTATATTGTAGTATTGGTACTACAATATACGTACAGTTACTTATCAAACATACGTACAGTACGTATGTTACGTATCCATTACCTACTCTGTATTGTATTGGATATTGGTAAATTTTTTGTTCCATTTTTTGCCGAGTAACACCTCGGTTTGTAGATTTTCCAACGCTGAACACGATGGTGAAGTCAGAATTGCGATATCCCATTCCGTTATCAGATTAGAGTAGACGAACCAGGAAGAACATCTTAAGAAATAACCACGTTCCGTCATCTTCAAAGTGCTCCAGTTTGAGAACGGAATGAGATATCGCAATTCTGATTTCACCATCGTGTTCAGCGTACAAAAACCTTTAAAATGAGGTGTCACTTGTCAGACTGCTTCATTTTGGGAATTTATGGGTAATTTTTCCCCCCTAAAACTCCCCAAAATTCCCCCTTAGAGTGACCCGATTCTGCCCATCTACGAACTTAGCCTGTCGATTGCCAAGACAGATTTTTCGTGCAAATTTGAACTTTTTATCTCAATTCTTTCGAGAGTTATCGTCTGGAATGACACATACATATATAAATATATAAATATATAAATATATATATAAATATATAAATATATAAATATATATATATATATACATATAATTTTTGGTGTCTTTCGGCAGTGAATTCAGGATGGTCTGAAACGGATTTTGGTATAAAAATCTTTCGGAAATTCGAGTTTTAAAAATTTTGGACCGAGAACAATAGCTTCCTTTTCTTCGAAAATTCGCTAAAATAGACAGTCTCAATTCTCTCACGTAGGTACCAAAAGTCTATCCTTTTATATTTAACTCTTCGACATTATACTTTAGCCTGAGGTACGCCAAAACTGGTGACCCCGATGTGATTTAAGTACAAATATACAATAGTAGGTACCATGGAACACGGCAGTGAAAGGCTGGGAGCAAGTGAAGATCAAAGACCTGTTCCAGCTCCGAGGTCTGTAAAACTATTGATCCCGCCATTCTGGAGAGGCAACGTAGCTCTCTGGTTCGCTCAGGTTGAGGCGCAGTTCAGGAGGAACAATGTAACCAACGATGACGAAAAATTTGATTCAGTCGTAGGAGTGATTGATACAAGTATACTCACTCAAGTAAGTGAATTAGTCACCAATCCTCCAGTGGATAATAAATACGTAGCCCTTAAGAACCGACTCAATGAATGTTTGACCGATTCTGAGGATCGCAAGCTGCAAAAACTGCTGAAGGACGTGGCACTCGGGGATAAGAAGCCCAGTCAGCTTCTCCGAGAGATGAAGGAACTCGCAAACCAATCAGTAAGTGAGGACTTGATGAAAACCCTCTGGTTACAAAACCTACCTTCAAACGTTCGAGCCATACTATCAGTGAGTAAAGAATCAACACTCAATACACTAGTACCTCTGGCAGACAAAATAATGGAAGTAACTGAACCGAAAGTTGGTCAAATAAGCGCTGTAACTTCTGAGCGAAGACGAGAGGACAGTAGGTTTACGTAATTGGAAGCTAGAATTGAAGTTTTAACACAAAAGCTCGACACAGCTCTCAAACGCAATTCCCGTCAACCTTTTCGGTCGTCTTCAGGGAATCGTCAGCGACGACGTTCTCAGTCACGCGCCGAGAGGGAAAAGAAGGAATCGGGTACTTGGAAATGTAGGTACCATTTCAGGTACGGGAACAAAGCCTTCCGCTGTGAGTCCCCTTGTAGTTATAAGCAAAAACAAGGGAGACAAGCGGAAAACGAGCAGGCCAATCGCTAGGGGCGGCGAGCGATCCTGGCCAGCTTCAGTCAAGCCGTTTGTTCATGAAAGGTAAGCAAAATGCGTACACTTTTTGATAGAAAGAGGTGCTGACGTGAGCGTAATCCCTCCTACCGCAGGTGAGATGAAGACACCATCCACTTACGAACTTTTTGCAGCCAACGGAAGTCGGATTCGGACGCATGGCGTTAGAATGTTATCCGTCGATTTGGGATTACGCCGTTCTTTCAAGTGGTTATTTATTGTTGCTGAAGTGTCAAGGCCTATCATCGGAGCCGATTTTTTGGATCATTTTGGATTGTGTGTAGACGTCAGGAACCATTGCCTACACGACCCGCTGACTTCACTCAAGACCAAAGGTAATATGATTAACGATAAAAGAGTACCTACTGTAACAACAATTGGTCGGGGACATGAACGAGTTTACAGTGCACTTTTGGAAGAGTTTAAAGACATCACAAAACCTAGTTTTGGAAATTCAACACCTAAACACAATGTAGTCCACCACATTATCACAAAAGGCCCTCCAATAGCAGCAAAATTTCGTCGACTAGATCCTGCTAAGTACCAAATGGCGAAAAAGGAATTTGACAATATGGTAGAACAGGGCATTATTTGTCGTCCTTCAAAGAACCCATGGGCCAGTCCACTTCACATGGTCCCTAAAAAGACAGGAGACTGGCGTCCATGTGGAGATTACAGGGCTCTCAACAAAGTTACTCTTCCGGACAGGTACTGTTTAGAAACTTACTCTATTTTTGACCATCCGTAATGTGGCTTCATCCAGCGCTAATTACCACCTCACTTCATCACATTATAATATCTTTATTTTTGCTTTCGTGAATAATAAATTACAAAACAGATATTTTTGTACCAACCATTTGCCGTTGGTTTGTTTACATTCGGTATCAGCTGATAGATACCTATTTACCTTGTGGATGCTAGTCGCTTCCATGTGTTGTTGCGCTTAGGCTGTCTGTGTGGGACAGTTGCAACTATAATTAGGTTTTCTTCCCATTTTCTCTCATTAATTATAACTCTGTCATTGATATTGTCTTATAGAAAATTAAGTGATAATTTTCTTGGTCCAAATTAGCTAGAATTCGAATTTTCTGCAACATTTATCATTTAGCCACGTGTGTGCTCATACAGCAGATTTCCCACTAAAAAGGCAGCCATTATCAATTCTCTCTTTGCGGTGCTCAAACCATTTTGTTACTATCTCCAGCCTCCAGCTAAAACTGAACTATTCTAAGTCTATGTGCCTATCTTTTCCTAATATCGGTGCAAAACGGAACGATCGTGTTGTGCGGCGGATCAGACCCAAGTTATTACCGACCAACTCGCAAATCTTCCCATCGCATCTATCTAGAAGACTGGACCCACAAGAGGCTGAGAAGTCTCCATCCCCTCGTGTTCTGCAGTGGTTGCGTTGGTTACTGAGGCCGTTGAGGCCGTTAAGTCCTCAAACTTCAAGGATACCGGAGCCCTCGCCGTCCGTAAGTCTCCATCTGGACAAGCTCTTTAAGTCCCCATAACCCTGGATGGTACCGGAGCCTTCGCCGTCCGTCAGTCTTCATCTGATCAAGTTCCCCAAGTCCCCACAACCCTGGATGGTACTGGAGCCTGCGCCGTCCGTAAGTCTCCATAGTTGTATGTACGAACCATCATTGTCGTGAGTCCCTCCCGGGAACACTCCTATATTATTAAGTTCTCACCAACATTCAAACGCCAAACTAAAGCTCCGGAAATAAAGATATGAGTGGGGACAGGCGACAGAACCCAGGGTTACTCAACCTGGGGCCCCACTACCAGCTCCCTGCAAGGAGCTGGAGGGAGAGGCCCCCAAGTACTATAAAACCCCGGATCCTGGCGCTCAAGCTTCATTCGACACTTCCTCTAACCAGCTCTCTCTTCTCTCTCTTACCTTACCTCCCAGATGATCGGTTGACTACAGCCGCCTGGGAATTTCACCTCCTCTCTCCTCCTCCTTGTCTAGATGATCGGTTGAATACAGCCGCCTAGACAAGGGACCTCTCCTTTCCTCTCCTTCACCTAGATGAACGGTTGACTACAGCCGCCTAGGTGAAATTCCCTCATCCACCTCTCTCTCCTCCTAAAGTCGTAGATGTTCGGTTGACTACAGCCGCCTGCGACTTTTCCTTCTTTACCTAAATTCACTCACTCACCTTATTTCCACACCGCCGTGATGAAAATTCTAAATTCATCACAGTGGTGAACCCGACGTTCACTCAACCTTCTTCCTTCCCACCTTCCCACCTCATGTGTCGCCCCAGTCAAATAGTTCGGTGTCCCAAATTTTAAATTCAAATTTCAACCAGTCAGTGTAAAATCGCAATTCTTGGCCCACACCTCACCACTCAACTCTCAACCCAACGCACCACCGCTCCCGCCGATTGCGAATTTCAAAATTCAAAACCACGTCAAATTTTTGAATTTTAGTTACAGAAATGGACCCGAACTCACCGACGCCGCCGCTCCTGCGACCAGCCACACTGCAGCCGCCCGCCGCTGCGACTTCCGACGCATTGGCCGACAACCCTTTCTCCACGCTCTCCCCGCCGCCCTCTGCAACATCGGCCGCCTCCGCCGCCGCGGCCGCAGCCGCCGCCGACGACATGACGGCATCCGCGGCGTTCCCTCTGTCGCTGCCCCCCTTCTACACGCACGACCCGGCCCTTTGGTTTTTTCAAGTGGATGCAGCGTTTTCGGCCGCCAACATCCGCAGCCAGAAAACGAGATACTCCCGGATCATTTCGTTACTGCCTTACGAGATCCTACTGCAGACTTCCGACATCTCCCCCGACGCCGCCGCTGCGTACGACGACCTCCGCAACCGCCTCATCAACACCTACCAGCCGTCGAAAATCGCCCGAGTCGCCGCCCTCTCCCAACCTCAACACCTCGGCGACCAGAAGCCGTCCCACCTCTACCGACGGCTGCGGCACCAGCTGCACGACATTATGGCGGCCGACGTCGCACGTACTTTCTGGTTGCGCGCTCTACCCCACCCCATCCAGATGGCCCTCGCCAGCCACCTAGACGGTCCCGATGAGCCCCTTCTGCGACTCGCGGACACCGTCCACGACTTGGCCGCAGCCGCCAGCGTCGGCGAAGTACACGCACCCCGTCATCCACCACCTCTGCGCGACCGCACCACCTCCCGGGATCGCAACCGGACCCCCTCCCTCAACGGACGCAGACCCACTTCCAGGGATCGCCGGCACTACCCCTCCGCCGACCGCCGACGCCAGCGCTCGCCGGAGCGACGCACCTCACCTACCCGTGAGCTACGTAGGGGAATGTCCCCAACGACCGCACCCCCCTCCACTACGAGACGCCCCACCAAAACCGACTACCTCCCTGCGGACCCCCCCCACCGTTGTTTCTATCATGTAAACTTCGGTGGGGAGGCCCGCAACTGCCAACCCCCCTGCTCCTTCGCCCCTAAGCAGGGAAACGCAGCCGCCCGCCGGTAAATCCGGCGGGCCCCCCTCCTCGCCAACACGGGGGGGACCATGGACATACCCCCCCCGCCCGCATTCACACAGCCACCACCACCAAGCCACGCTACCCCTCCTACGCCGCCGCCACGGCTGCCAACCTCCCGGCCGCGCCTACAGCGCCGCCGAAACCCTCACCCCACCACCACCGCAACGGACCCTCCCCGCCCGCCACCAGGGCAACCAACCTTCCGGCCGCCACTCACGCCGCCGCTACCGTTCCCCCACCTCGGAACGGCACCTCCCCGCCCGCCACCAGGGCAACCAACCTTCCGGCCGCCACTCACGCCGCCGCTACCGTTCCCCCACCTCGGAACGGACCCTCCAAGCCCGCCTCCAGGGCGCAACCCCCTCCGGCCACCACTCAACCGGCCGCTACCGTTCCCCCTCCCCGGAACGGAGCGAAGCCACCTCCTACCAAACTGGCCAAACCCCCTACAGACCCCACCGTTCCCCCCCTCCGGAACGGCAAGAAACCGCCCCGCGTCTCCTTCGCGGCGGACCAGCCAACGCCAACACACGTCCCTACCTCCGCAATCAAACCCAACGCCCTACCGACCCACCAACGACTTTTCCTGCGCTGCAGGAAAACTAATGTTCCTTTCCTGGTGGACACGGGGGCGGCGCTGTCGATATTTCCCAACAACATCCTCCGTCGTCAGGCGCGCTGCTACCGGCAGCTTCTCTACGCCGCCAACGGTACCACCATCCCCTCGTACGGGACGTACCGCTCCTCAGTTCATATGAGCGGGCTCGCGTACGAGTGGGAATTTACCGTGGCGGACGTGGAGAAGGCGATCCTGGGGGCCGATTTTCTTGCCTATTTCGGTCTCCAGGTCGACGTCCGGAACGCGCGCCTGATTGACCCCGCCACCAAAACACCCATACCCGGATTCATACACGCCATCAACCACCCCCCAACACAGTTTGAACGCCTCCTCCTCAACTACCGTCCCCAGCGCCGCCCCTCTGCACACATCTCCACTGTCCAGCACCACATAGAGACCACAGGACCACCCATCACCGCAAAAGCCCGCCGCCTACATCCCCTTCAGTTGTCAAAGACCCGCCAACACTTCGACAAACTCATTGCCGACGGTATCGTACGCCCCTCAAAATCCCCTTGGGCTTCTCCGCTCCACATCGTGCAGAAGCCCAATGGGGATATCCGCCCCTGCGGGGACTACCGGCGGCTTAACTCAAAAACCACACCGGACCTCTATAATGTCCCCCACCTGCGTGACTTTTCGTCACATCTCCATGGCGCCACTATCTTTTCCACCCTTGATATTTCGCGAGCGTTCCATCACATCAACATCCACCCCCCCGACGTCCCGAAAACCGCTATAATTACCCCGTTCGGGTTATTTGAATATGTGAAGATGGGCTTCGGGTTAAGGAACGCGGCGCAAACTTGGCAGCGGTATATGGACAGTATCTTGCGAGGCCTACCGTTCGTATTTTGCTTCCTCGACGATATCCTGATCGCCTCCAAGACACAGGAAGAACACCTCGCCCACCTACAGCAAGTCCTCGACATCTTTTCCACCGAAGGCCTCCTCGTCAACACAGACAAATGTGTCCTCGGCCAACCCTCCGTCCGCTGCCTCGGCCACCAGGTATCCTCGGACGGCATCACACCCCTCCCGGACAAGGTCCACGCAATTATTGACTTCCCGCAACCCCGCACGGTCACCGAGCTCCGCCGCTTCCTGGGTATGCTCAATTTTTACCGTAGACACATAAAACACGCCGCTCAACATCAACAACCACTCATACACGCCATTCCCCAACCCTCCAAAAAAAATGATAACCGCCCCATCACCTGGACCCCCCAACTTTCCGCCTCCTTCAAAATTTGCAAACAGGACCTAGTAGACGCCGCTCTATTAGCCCACCCCGACCCTCACGCTCCCCTTTCCATCACTACCGATGCGTCCGATTGGGCCATCGGGGCAGTGCTCCAACAGCACACCGGCGCCACCCCCCAACCCATTGGCTTCTTTTCGAAAACCTTATCCCCCACCCAAAAAAATTACTCTACCTTCGACAGAGAACTCCTCGCCATCCACGAAGCCATAAAGCACTTTCGTGACTTCGTGGAGGGCAGGCAGTTCTCTGTCGTTACAGATCACAAGCCCCTGACCCACGCCCTCCTTCAAAATCGCAAGTCCGCCTCCCCGCGTCGCCTCCGGCAGCTCGAGTTTATCGGACAGTTCACGTCCGATATACGATATTTGCCGGGGGCCGACAACTGCGTGGCGGACGCGCTCTCCCGACCCACCCCTATCCCCGCGCCGGTGGCGGAGTTGCTGCCATTCCCTTCCCCTCAATCCATCAAGTCAAAACAAGATCCAACCTCTGACCCCGCCCTCTCCAACCTTATTTCCGCATCCAAGTTGGAACAGCTGCCTCCCCTCGACCTCTGGTGCGACGTAACGGCCGATTCACCGCGCCCTTACGTCCCACCGGGGTTGAGGAGGCAGTTGTTCCTCCACTACCATTCCCTTCACCATCCTGGCATTCGGGCGAGCCGGGACCTCATCAAGACGCGGTACTTCTGGCCCCATATGAATACAGATATTCGTAACTGGGTTCTGGGGTGCCAGAAGTGCCAGCGTTTCAAAGTCTCGGCCCACCCGCATGTCCCTCCTCAACCAATCCCCGACTCCCTCCCGTGGGAGCATGTACATTTGGATCTAGTGGGCCCCCTTCCCACGTCCGAGGGGAAGAAATACTGCCTCACGATGATCGATCGTGCCACCAACTGGGTGGAGTGCATTCCCCTCTCCACCATCACCGCGGACGCCGTCGCAACGGCTTTCCTCTCTCAATGGGTTAGCCGTTACGGTTGTCCGCGGACAGTCACGGTCGATCAAGGGAGGCAGTTTGAATCGGCCCACTTCTCCGAATTGTTACGCTCCCTCGGGATCCAAAAAATCCACACTACCCCTTACCATCCCCAATCCAACGGGAAAATAGAGCGGTGGCACTCGGTCCTGAAGCAAGCCATTTCTACATCAGCAAATTCCCCTTCCTGGACAAAATCTCTACCCTACATTTTACTCAGCCTTCGAACATCCGCCCGTCCTTCAGACCAAACTAGCCCCGCACAAAACGCCTTTAAAGACCCACTACGTTTACCGGCCGACATTTTCACTCCACACCACACACCGTCAATTAACAGGGAACCACTACACTCAACAACACCGACAAACGACACCACTTATCCCAAACGATTTTTCACCACCACACACATGTACCTGAAAGAGCCCGGCATCCATAAAACTTTCCAACCACTTTACGCCGGGCCCTTTCAAGTCATCCGCACAACACATACCACCGCAACCCTGTTAATTGACGGCAAACCACATACAGTCCCGTTAGCCAGGTGCAAACCCGCACCTGTGCTAACCCCAACACCTAACAGTATCAGTCTCCCGCCGTCCGTTCACGATGCACCATCACCTCTTCCCGCAACACCCGTCACCTCCGTCGTTTCCGGATTTCGACTCGGATCCGGAAATGGCGGCGATTCTCCGGGACGTTTTTGTCCCGGACCCACTTTCCCCCCTACCCCCTTCGCCAGGGCCTACCACACCGCTTTATTTTTCTCCGCCACGGATCTCCGGATTACCTCCCCGGCCCCGACGATGGAAGTACCCCCAGTGGCGAATTCTACGCGAATTTCGCGTAGCACAAGCCACGGGGGTACACCCTCCCTACACCCCAACCGACCCCCTGATGGATTCCATCCTTCACGAGTTCCGCCTTGCGGAACTCATGCCTCCCCCGCCCCCCGTTCAAATTTCAATCCCCCCCGTTCAAATTTCAATACCGCCCATTCAACTTCCAAACCCCCCCATACCATCCAACGCCCCAACAACCCCCGCTCAACCTACACTTTCAAAACCCCCCGTTTTAATTCCCCCCCAATTCTCCATTTTCGACCCCCCTCCCTCCCCTCCATCGTCGGGGATATCCCAAATAGTTCCCGCCGGGACGAAACGGCCCGGGCGGCGGAACGGACGGAGGGAGCGTCCACACACCCCCCTCGTCCCGGCGGCCAAGTCCCCCGCCCCGCTATGAGCAATCACGGCGGGGCCTTGAGATTCCGGGACAGTGCTGGTGTCTCATCAAACCACTCGCTCTGTACCGAAACTCGAGGCCCCACCGTGCCCGCCTCACCACGACGACCGCCGGCGACTGCCCCCAACACACTACACTCACACGCACACACACACAACCACATCCTATCTACACCCAGGAAACGGCGGATTCTCGCGACCGCTTCCCACATGTTGACCCCATTTTTGCACACCCCTCAACTTTTGTACATACCTCTGTATCTTCTGTACATACCCATTCATCTTTTGTACATACTCCTCCATCATCTGTAAATCCTCATCCATCAATTGTCAATACTCGTTCATCCCTTGTACATACTCCATCCTCATCATTGTAAATACTCAAACTCACATTGATCACATTTATAAATGCAAAATGTTTATATCTGTCGACTCATCATCACCCAATATTTATGCCTTATATCTTATACTCTACTTATGTCTTATAATCTACTTAATCTTATACTCTACTTAATCTATCTTATACTCTACTTACCATCTACTTACTCTATGTACTTACCTTATCCTTAAGCCTCCTAGCTTTAAGACTGGCCTTCAGCCCAACTACCTGTTTGCATAGGCCTTCAGCCCCTGTCACCTTACGCCTTCAGCACCACCTTTGTTTGCCGTAGCCCTCAGCTCCTGTCACCTTGCGCCTTCAGCTCCACCTTTTGTTTGCCGTAGCCCTCAGCTCCTGTCACCTTGCGCCTTCAGCTCCACACATATTGGTTCAAACTGGGGGGACCTCTGTCGTGAGTCCCTCCCGGGAACACTCCTATATTATTAAGTTCTCACCAACATTCAAACGCCAAACTAAAGCTCCGGAAATAAAGATATGAGTGGGGACAGGCGACAGAACCCAGGGTTACTCAACCTGGGGCCCCACTACCAGCTCCCTGCAAGGAGCTGGAGGGAGAGGCCCCCAAGTACTATAAAACCCCGGATCCTGGCGCTCAAGCTTCATTCGACACTTCCTCTAACCAGCTCTCTCTTCTCTCTCTTACCTTACCTCCCAGATGATCGGTTGACTACAGCCGCCTGGGAATTTCACCTCCTCTCTCCTCCTCCTTGTCTAGATGATCGGTTGAATACAGCCGCCTAGACAAGGGACCTCTCCTTTCCTCTCCTTCACCTAGATGAACGGTTGACTACAGCCGCCTAGGTGAAATTCCCTCATCCACCTCTCTCTCCTCCTAAAGTCGTAGATGTTCGGTTGACTACAGCCGCCTGCGACTTTTCCTTCTTTACCTAAATTCACTCACTCACCTTATTTCCACACCGCCGTGATGAAAATTCTAAATTCATCACAATCATTTTTGAACCTTTGTTCATGGTCCTTCGAGAATAAATGTATTAAACCTATCTATCAATCGAAGATTATTCAGGTACCCTTTACCTAATATACATGACATGGCGTATGATCTTCATGGCAAAACGATTTTCACAAAAATAGATCTTCTCAAAGCATATCACCAAATTAGGATGGCTCCAGAAGACGTAGAGAAAACGGCAATAATAACTCCGTTCGGTCTTTTCGAGTTCCCACTGATGACATTTGGGTTGTGCAATGCTGCACAAACCTTCCAGCGCTTTGCCAACGAACTCATCAGAGGTTTGAGAAATACCAAAATTTATATTGATGGCGCCTTGATTGCCAGCTCTTCGGTAGAGGAGCATTTAGTGGATCTGCGAGCTTTCTTCCAACGTTGTAGAGATTTTGACATAGTGATCAACAGTGCTAAGTGTGAGTTTGGCAAATCAGAGTTAGAATTTCTTGGACACATGGTGGACTCCGAAGGAATAATGCCCCTCCCGCAGAGAGTTGGAGCTATTCTGAAGTATGAACAGCCCAAGGATATCCAAAGCCTTAGGAGATTTCTTGGGATGTACAATTTTTACCGACGTTTTGTACCACGAGCAGCAAAACACCTAGCAAAATTGAATGCATTTTTGAAAAGTCACCCTGGAAAAAGTAATGCTGAAATCATTTGGACCACAGAGGCGAGTAATTCATTTGAAAACTGTAAAGATGCATTGGGCAAGGTAACACTCCTAGCACACCCACTGTCAACAGTTCCTTGGTCCTTGACAGTTGATGCCTCAGATTTTGCAATTGGTGGTTCCGTTCAACAGAAAATTGATGGAATGTGGCAACCCTTAGCATTTTACTCTATGAAGTTGAGTGAAACTGAGCAAAAATACAGTACCTATGATCGGGAGTTGTTAGCAGCGTATGCCACGCTAAAACACTTCCGTTATCTTCTCGCAGGAAGAATATTCACGCTTTTCACCGACCACAAGCCTTTGACATTTTCTTTCTGCCAGAGCCTTTTTCCTCGAATTTATTGGCCAGTTTACCACAGACATCCAACATGTTTCAGGGAAAAACAACGTGGTGGCAGATTTTTTGTCGAGGATTGAAAGTGTGGACGCTTTGGACTATCTCAAAATTGCACAGGAGCAGAAAGAAGAAGGACTCCCGAAAGCTGAAGATGGGACAACGCTCTCCTGGAAGAAAGTTTGTGTACCAGGATCAGATACTGCCCTTTTTTGTGATGTCTCTACTGGATTTGTAAGACCTTTCATACCACCGGGTTTTCGTAAACAAGTTTTCAACAGCATCCACAATTTGGCACACCCAGGAATCAAAGCAAATTTGAAATTGTTGCGCCAACGGTTTGTGTGGCCAGGTATGGCCAAGGATAATGCTCGCTGGGTGAATGCTTGTGTGGGATGCCAAAAAGGGAAGGTACAGAGACACATTCGAAGTCCGCTGGGAGAATATACGGTACCGAGAGAAAGGTTCGCGCATGTCCATGTAGATTTGATAGGCCCATTGCCACCATCCGGAGGTTTCACATAAGCACTTACTTGTATAGACCGTTTCACTCGTTGGCCTGAGGTTATTCCTCTATCTGATAGCAAGGCAGAATCAGTTGCTGATGCCTTCTACTCACAATGGTGCAGTCGTTTTGGAATGCCCAAACAGATTGTGACAGACCACGGCAAACAGTTCGAGAGCACACTATTCAGAAGTTTGACAGAGATCATGGGAACGCAGCACAATTTTGGTTTATTATTTTCAATAATGAACCATTGGAATCGAGCATGAAAAAAAAAAATTCTTACCCCCCCCTCAAAATTTGATGGTTTACGTTTCAAGGTATGTATAATCCAAAACTGCAATAAAAATATTTCTGTCTGTCCGCCGTACGCCGTACGCCGTACGGGCCACTTTTCTTAGTTACCATGAAAGAAAATTGATGAAATTCGGGTTATAGGTTCCGTTCGGGGTCTAGTTGGTCCTCGAAGCTCGACGTTACTGTCAGTCATCTCTAAGGGGTTCAAAATAGGGGTTGACATTTTCAAAACGCCTATACCATTTTTTTACGTGAATATTTTTACGGTTTTAAATAGTTCTTGAACTTGCGAGTTTTTTAAGACCATCCGGAGCATCGTACGTCCAGCCGTTCGTTCACAGTAAGGCCCCGAAGTTTGCACCGACAGGCATTTTCGACTCCAGTGTGGATGAAATTGTATACAATTCAAACCAAATCTCGTAACCAGAGTCGCGCCCACAGTAGGAAATTTGGAGGAGATGAAATCATTGCTAGGGATCACCTGATTATATTGGCGGAGTATGATGTCGAGTTGGTTGTTCTGTGATATTATTTCATTTGAAAAATGATGGCTCTTTTGGAGTTTGTTGATAGGTAGTGAAACTTGAACAAACGTTGAAGTATTATTGATGGGTAAATTATTACTACGGTAAATCATTACTCAACGGTAAATTATTACACAACGGTTCATTATACCATCTACGTGGAAGGGGCTGGAGTTTGTTGGTAGGTACTTTTGCAACTTTTTTCACTCCTCATCAACAATTTCTTTTCAGAACTTCATTATGTGTGTTTCTTTTTGTTAGGTACTGTTTGTCATCGGCAGAATTATTTTAGCAACATTTAACTCGTGATTTAGGTAGGTACCTAGTAGGTAACGAGTACGGGGTTAGGTACTAACCTACGGAGGGTCTGCGATCTACATAATATGTATAGAATTATAGTACTAGACTCATAGACTAGTAGACTCATATTGATAGGGACTTTTGCAACTTAACAACTGATGAAGTATTATTGATGGGTAAATTATTACACAATGGCAAATTATTACACAACGGCTCATCTACACAGAAGGGGCTGGATTTCGTTGATTGGTAGGTACTTTTGCAACTTGAACAACCTTTGAAGTATTATTGATGGGTAAATTATTACATAATGGCAAATTATTACACAACGACAAATTATTACACAACGACAAATTATTACACAACGGTAAATTATTACACAACGGTAAATTATTACACCACGGTAAATTATTACACAACGGCTAATCTACCAAGAAGGGGCTGGATTTTGTTGATAGGTACTTTTGCAACTTGAACAACCGTTGAAGTATTATTGATGGGCAAATTATTACACACCGGTTCATTATTCTATATCCGTAGAAGTGGAACCTATACAGGTAATTATTACACAACGGTTTAGGGAGGTACCTAGTAACGAGTACGGGGTTAGGTACTAACCTACGGAGGTCCGCGATCTACATAATATGTGTAGAATAGTACATATGTTATATAGAACGGTTATCTATACGGAGACCTGTGATCTGTAACAGGAGGGTATTCTGTACAAAATAATAAACCGTTGTGCAGGGATTTGCAGCGTTTTGTTCTCCGTACAACCCAAAAGCTAATGGGATTATTGAACGCTTTCATAGGCAGCTGAAAGGTGCTATCAAAGCTCATGCCACGGACAAATGGGTTGATATGTTCCCTACAGTCATGTTAGGAATTCGGTCTGCTGTGAAGGAAGACATAGGATGCAGCTGTGCAGAATTGGTTTATGGGTCGAGTTTAGTCCTACAAAATGATTTTATTGAGCCTAACCAATCAACAATGCCAACTCCAGAATTTGTAAGCAATCTAAAAATAGCCATGGATGATTTGCGAGCACAGCCAACTGCGTGGCATGCTAAAAATTCAGTTTTTATCCATCACCAATTGGAGAAATGCAGCCATGTCTTTGTTAGAGAGGACATGATTCGAGGACCACTACAACCACCATATCGGGGACCATTCCAAGTTGTTGATCGAAAAGAAAAAACTTACACGATAAAAATGAGGGGCGCAGACGTAAGTATCAGTATTGATCGACTAAAACCTGCTTTTGTAGAAAATGAAGAGGTAATAGA
The DNA here is from genome assembly GCA_954871275.1 of Leptopterna dolabrata. Classification (NCBI taxonomy): domain Eukaryota; kingdom Metazoa; phylum Arthropoda; class Insecta; order Hemiptera; family Miridae; genus Leptopterna; species Leptopterna dolabrata. Next base: position 4,807,214 of record OX940974.1, on the reverse strand, counting down.
ACAGCAACCAGTGGCAATAGAAGTAACAAGGGGAGAAGACGCTGCAGGATCTGCAGAACCATTTCAACAGCAAGGACATGTATTACCCCAAACAGCAGTACAGCCATCACAATCTCGGGGTAGAACTGCAAGGCGAGAAGAGCCTTGGATTACCAAACCGAAAATCACTTCGCGAGGAAGAACCGTCAAACCCCCTGTTCGATTTCGGGACCCCACTTTTCATTTTTTTTTTTTAGGGGAGGGGGGTAGTTGTGGTGCTTCCACCATTTGTTATTATTTATTAATTACAGAGTGTATTTGTTGTTGGACACAACAGGTGTTCAACTTGTTATAAAAAATAGACAGTTCTCAATTCTCTCACGTACCAAAAGTCTATCCTTTTATATTTATCTCTTCGACATTATACTTTAGCCTGAGGTACGCCCAAAGATAACAGAAAACAGAGCAATGAAACTACTTTAGTAGCAAGAACTCTGACAACTGATTTTCATTGTAAGTTTCCACCAAAAATTTAAGAGATGAAATTTCTGCAGCGGAGAGGTCAGAGTTGGGAGTCTCTCTTTCTTTTTGTTTTTTTAATTTTTAGAAGTCCAACAGTATACCGCAGGCCTCGTCCTTCATTCTTTTATTAGAATAATTTTCATCTTTAATCTTCCATAGACACGGTTGATTCCTATAACTTTCAATAAATCCGGAAATAAACTGAGGTTTGTTGTCCATTTTCACATCAGTCCCCGCTTCAGTCCGCAAACCCATCAGCAGTACAAATGAAGAAATGGCCTGCAGTCCGACTGCGGTAAACTATAGAATTCCAAGACGGCCGGTCATGAGCCTGCAGGCCGACTGACAGTGTGTGGCCTGCGACTGCCGCTTGATCTCTCGTCCGATCCTCGCCTCCCCGACACACACACACCTTCAGTCCGCGCAAACTGCAGTCCACGATGTTCAGTTTAACTGATGTGTGTGTGGGCGATCTTCTATGGACTGACAGTCCAATATCTGCAGTTAATCGTATAGTGTATGGGGCCCTTTAGAGATGACGGACATTAACGCCGAGCTTCGAGAACCAACTAGACCCAAAACGGGCCCTACAAACCAAATTTCATTCATTATGGTTCATGGTAACTAAGAAAAGTGCGAAGTACGATGTACGGCGTACGGCGGACGGACAGAAAATTTTGTTATTGGATTTACGGATTCTACATATCTTGAAACGGAAACCATCAAATTTTGAGGGGGGTTAATTTTATTTTTCTTATGCTTGATTTCAAAGGTTCATTATTGAAAATAATAAACCAAAAATTCACTGCCACTTGGAAAATTTACAAAACTTTTCCCACTTTTTCAAGTCTACATGATTTATCTATCATCACCCCTAAATTTGAGAATATAATACTGTCGTAAGTCTACAGGTAGGGTAGGTTTGGGTAGGGTGAAGGATAGGAAGGATGTGCTCCTTAGGAGTCTTTTCGGATTGCTAACGCCCCACGGTTACCACAGCAGGCGTTAGTGGAAGAGGAGGCTAGTGCCCCACGGTTATCACCACAGCGAGTACTAGAGGAGAGACAGTCGTCCCGCAGTTATCACCACAGCAGACACCAAAAAGAAGGAGGCTAATACCCTGCGGTTATTACCACCGCGAGTACTAAGGAAGGACCGTGATCGTCGATAGATTCCAGCATTAAGAGCGGGGAGAGCTCCCCTGAACCTCAGTACACAGCGTGGTACCCATAGAGGATCGTCCAATGTCCAGGGCTTCTCCTCGCAAATCCACTGGCCTCGCCTCATAATCGAGCTGAGGGTATATGGGATTTCTAGACTGCGAAGCACCTTCCAGCATATCCTCAATCCATGACCTCCGAACCGCCATCACCAGTGCCTCCAGCTGCTGCTGCCATGAAACCGGCTCCATCAAGTTCCCTCCAAAAGTGCAATCATAGCTTGTAGCGTCTCTTAGTGTTGCAAACCAGGAAACGTTTCTATTTACAATTTCACCGGCCACTATACGTGGGAAGAGTTGCGGGCAGAGCAGACACACTTGCTCAACACCGCATTCTACAGGAAGTGGCTGAGAGACCCCATCCTTGGATCGAAAATTGCTGTGCATAGCGCTCACTGCTGCTATAAACCTCTGGCCTACCCCTGCCATATTCAACTTCCGAAACAGCAGGTCATGCCTCACACCATCGAATACAGATTTAAAATCTATAAAATACCATACGGGTTCTGACGGGGGCCGGCCGCTAACCTCACGTGTACCAGACTGGTAAGCCCCCCCCCCCCCCCCCCCCCCACCGATCGCACCCTTGAAGTAAATGACAAAATTCCGGGACATGCACAAACAAACGCGCGCGCGCACACACACAGACACACACGCACACGCAAACACACACACACGCACCTATGTTTTTTCCCCAACGGATTCAGTTTTAGAATGGTCTGAAACAGATTATTTGTAGTTGGTTATTTTTTCACTACATTGTGTGTTGACCCCTTCCAACCGAAATGAAAAACAATAGGGTCGCCCTTGACCCTATTGGCGATTCCGCTGAGCTTCTAAGGGTACCTACAGAGTGGAGCGGCGAGCAAAGCGACGAAATCTAAAGGCGGCTCCACACATGCGGTACTTGCCAAGTACCGAGTAACTCGGTGACTCGCCAAGTTACTTGGCGAGTGACGAGCTCCTTGCTCCACACATTCGTGGATCGTCCCGCGCAAGACTCGCCTCGGGAAAGAGGTGAGTCACTCGCCAAAAATAATACAATGTATTTCATACTACAAGATGTAAAATAAAATCTCTTTAAAATCTAAGCTATTTTCTCAAGCAGGTTTAATTAATAAAAAATCGCCTCTCAAAGGAACTCGCATCAGAACTTTTTTTTTTTCATCAGGCAGACGACCGCTTCTGGAAGTCGTAATACCGTTAGTCTAGTGATTTGTTTGCTTCCTAAATTGACATATATTATTTCTAATAATAAAACCTTGTTTCCTGAATTGAAAAAAATCTAACCCCCCAATGAAATCTTAAAATGTTTATTCATTATTATTATTATTTTATTTTATTACTTTATTTTATTTTTTTTAATTATAATTGTAATTTACCATGGAATTAACAGTCGCCTGGGTCGCAGTTGGTTTCATTTGAGAATATATTGTGTTGAAAAATTAAAATAATACCAATTTTAAAAAAAACATTGATGTTTCGATGTATCGAAACATCGATATTTTTCTCCGATGTTTTTTAGACATCGATGTTTCTTGAGGAAAAAACATCGATGTGCAAACATCGATGTTTTCTTCATCGATACCCATCCCTAAAGAGAACTAACTATGTGGATCACTACTGGACAGTGAAGGTTCAGAGGGTGATGTGATTCACAGAAAAATACCTCGACCATCGGCCCCTTGCGACCCGCATATATGTGGAGCGGGGCAGTTACTCGCTACTTGGCGCGTACTTGTCTCCTTTGAAGCGGGGAAAAAACCGACACTGGACGGAGCCTCCCCAAGTACGGTTACTCGTGACTCGGCGAGTACCGAGTAACCCATCCACACTACTAGGAAATCGGCAAGTATCGACTCGGTACTTGGCGAGTACCGCATGTGTGGAGCGGCCTTAACACGTGTAGTAAAGGGGGAGCGCACAGAGTGGAACTTCGGTCGATGATCGAAGAAAGAGCAAAGGAGAGAGCAGAGCGACGATTTCAGCCATGTTTGATGTCGCAGCTCTCATCGCTCTGAACCTCCTCATTCCACCAAGGTTCCCACACCGGTACACACCGCTTGCCGTTCCGTTTTCATTTTTTGCTTTTCATTTTTGCTTTTCATTTTTGGTTTTCATTTTTCTCAGCATTTCATCGTTCTTCGTTTCCTTTTTGTTCGTTTTCTTTTCGTCTTTTCAACGTTCATTTTTTGCTTAATAATGAACGTTGATAATTTCATAAGTTCAATTACCAAGAGGTAATCGTTAACTTGCCTTACATTTTGTCGAGCAAATAATCGAACGTGTCCATGTTCCTCCGAAAATATTCGTGGAACTTGATGGGATCTTCTCGCAGCTTTCTGAATAAATGGTGAAACTCACGTTGACGCCTCGCGATTTATTGATATCATGACTTCCTTCACGAACGACTCCTCGTCTCAGGAAATACAATGTTTTCAAGGACTAGTTATCAACTAAATGAAAATATTTATTCCGATCCCTTCCTACGAGGTAAACTACTCATCTGAATGGTGGGAAACAACTGAACTCTAGATGGTTTGCTTCTCACTTTGCTCCTCACTCTGGCTAGGTAACATCGTTGCTTTCTTCTCGTGCTCTTTGCTCGATGCTCTCTGCGGAAATCGCAGCTCTGCTCGCCGCTCCACTCTGTAAGTACACTAAGGGGCGTCCCTAAAAATTGAGCAATAATCTTCTCAATATCTAAAAACGCTGCAAAGTCCTTGTCACATGGGTTTATTATTCTATAGGACATGCCTAAAGAAATGTTGGCTGTTCATTTATTGTTTCTTTCACGTGAAATAATTCGAATAGCAAGGTATTTCTGATGGTTTCCACCAATTTTGGCCCCCAAAACACGAATTAGGTACGATTTTTTTTTCAAATATCATTGATCATTGGTAGTGCCATTTAATCGTCTTGATCTACGTGTTGAAACTTTTTCTAGTGTTATTATACAAACTGATGGTGATTTCAGACGATTTCCCAGGTTTTTGACTCATAAAAAATCAATTTTGGGAGCTGAACATTTGGTAGAACCTCGATTTTCAACATTTTGGTCAAAATAGACTTCATATTCGGTCTTCTCGTCCCCAAAAACATGGAAAACGATATCTCAAAAGCTTATTATGCTAACATGTTACTAAAACACAAAAAGGACCTATTTTTACACACATTTTCACTCATAACTCCCCTGGGTATATTCCGATCGGGCTGCAAGGTTGCGGGACACAACTAGGGCCCAAATGGAGCATTTGTACGAAAGAACTACTTTTTTAGACCGAAAATGAAGCCGGTACACGTGATACGGCGGACGGCGGACGGACATTGCATTTTGGTTTATTATTCTGCGAATAATACACCTATGTAATCGCTCAGCAAAAAACTTTTATAACACCCCTCAAAATTTTTTCTTTTACGTTTCAAGGTGCGTAGATTCCAAAAATGCAATGTCCGTCCGCCGTCCACCGTACGCCGTACGCCGTCTGCTGTATCACGTGTACCGACTTCATTTTCGGTCTAAAGATTTCGTTCTTTCGCACACATGCTCCATTTGGGCACTAGTTGTGTCCCGAAACTTTGCAGCCCGCTCGGAATATACCCAGGGGTGTTATGCGCGAAAATGTGTATAAAAATAGGTACTTTTTGTGTTTCAGTAACATGAGCTTTTGAGGTATCGTTTTCCATGGTTTTTGGGACGAGAAGACCGAATACGATGTCAATTTTGACCGAAGACGCGGAAATTGAGGTTTTACCAAAGGTTCAGCTCCCAAAATTGGTTTTTTAATAGTCAAAAACCTGGAAAATTGTCTGAAATCACCATCAATGTGTATAATAACACTGGAAAAAGTGTGAACAGGTGAATCAAGACCATTAAATGGCACTACCAATGATCAAAGATGATTTGAAAAAAGAAAAAGAAAAAAAATGCGTCCTATTTCATGTTTTGGTGGCCAAAATTGGTGGAAATCATCAAAAATAGCTATTTCAATTATTTTACATGAAAGAAACGATAAATAAACAGCCAGCATTTCTGTAGCTATGTCCAATAAAATAATAAACCCATGTGGCAAGGACTTTGCAGCGTTTTTGTGTTTTAGTAACATGAGCTTTTGACGTATCGTTTTTCTTGTTTTTGGGGACGAGAAGACCGAATATGAAGTCGATTCTGACCAAAGAGTGGAAATCCGAGGTTCTACCAAATGTTCAGCTCCCAAAATTGATTTTTTATGAGTCAAAAACGTGGGAAATCGTCTGAAATTACCATCAATTTGTAGACTAACACTATAAAAAGTGTCAACAGGTGGATCAAGATGTTTAGATAGTACTATCAGTGATCAAAGATAATTTCAAAAAAGGAGAGTACCTAATTCGTGTTTTGGGGGCCAAAATTGGTGGAGACCACCAGAAATAGCTGTTTCGATTATTACGCATGAATTAAACAATAAATGAACAGCCAACATTTCTGTAGGTATGTCCAGTAGAATAATAAACCCATGTGACAAGGACTTTGCAGCGTTTTGGAATCTACGCACCTTGAAACGGAAAAGAAAACATTTTGAGGGGGGTTATACAATTTTTTGCTGAGCGAATACATAGGTGTATTATTCACATAATAACAAACCAAAATCATCTCAACTGGCAATCTAACTGATGTTCTCAATCTGTAATCGACATTAAGGATGGACATAAACACTGTAGAATACGGCAAAGCGACGGTGACATTAAGGTGTTAGTAGAGCCACGGGGGTCGTATTGTTTTATGTCGGAATGTAATGAAGTTAGGTAAACGAGTGCGAATTGTCTGAAGGTGGCTGGAAGAGGATCGAGAAGTATCTAATGAAATTGAGGCCCTTGGTAACTTCAATTAGCAGAGCAATACTTTACCACCCCTCGCCACTGCACCTTTCCACCACTCACTAGGTTGGTTGGAGGCAATTAGGACCAAGACATGTGTGAGGGGGCCCGACGCTAAATCTCTTCACGTGATTGAGACATCTTCCACCTTCTTTCTTACATTTTCCACTTTCCCCTTTTCCTTTTTGTCCTTTCAGCTTCCGACCCTTTTTCGTTCTTGTTGCCAAAAACATTCCGTATGTACTTTTCTGAAAACAACCTGTTCGTCAATCAATAAGTCATTCATCGATTCCCGGTGGCAGGATTAGATACCGTTGGGTTTAGGGGGGAACAGGACGGCATTTCGAATGGTCGTGCGGCATGACCATTAGAACGAATTTTCGAAATAACGTAGGTATCTGCTCTATATAACTTCGAATACAAACTTCAAAGAAAAAAAAATTAAAGTTTTGTTGTTATTACGGAATTTATTCACTTTTCGAACTCCATTTTCGATCAGATTTCGCACTGTAATATTTGTATTTCCTAATTCTAGACAACGTTTGGTGAGTTTTTTTATTTGTATTCATTTACTAGCTGGACTACGCGGGTTGTTCGGGTATTTATTTTCCAATTTCCTACTGGGCAGGTGAAATTCAATTTTCTTTTGAACATTTTTAATTTAACCCCCTTTTACCCTCGCCTTTAAGTACCTAAGTTTTTTCCTGAAGGTCTTGAAACGCTCACTCACTTACCACCCCCTATTTGTCTCTAGGAAATGACTACATACTATGTATAATATTGGGTTAAAATTTTCCAAGTGTTGAAGTAATTGAAGACATCGCCCGATATAACGCTAATACAAGTTTCTTGTCTTCTCACGTATTTTAAGATGTCCCCTAATCAAGCCGAGCTTACTAATCTAGAGCTAAAATACACTGCCAAGGTGATGGCACAGGAGCTTCCTCGTCACAATCAGAGTGACCCATTATACATTAAATAACATTACATAAGGTGAAATATACATCTTACATAACATTACATTACATAACATTACATTACATAACATTACATTACATAACATAACATTACATAACATTACATGAAATATACATATTACATAACATAACATTACGTCCATAATACATTACGTCCATTATACATAATTGCGAAAGTTATGCGTGTTTGAAGAATTTCACGTTAGCGCATGCGCAGGGCGAACCGCTGGCTCTATCATGTTGAAATTTATATGGGACCTCAATGGGCCCTGCCCGCTTAATCCCTGAGAATTACATTGAAATTGGGTGAAATCTCTGGTTACTACGGCTGTAACAAGGAAATTGAATCTATTTCACGACAGCGCATGCGCAGAGCGCACCGAGGGTTCGATCATGCTGAAATTCATACTGGAACTCACTAGGCCTTGTCCAAACAACCCTTGAAAATTTGAGCGAAATTGAATCAAAATTGTGAAAGTTATGAAATTGTGAAATTTAACGTTAGCGCATGCGCAGGGCGTACCGCTGGATCAATCATGTTGAAATTTGTATGGGACCTCAAGGGGCCTTATCCGCACCATCCCTCAAAATTTGAGCTGAATCAATTCAAAATCGTGGAAGTTATTGCTGTAACAAGGAAATGCGGACAGACAGACCCACAGACTCACAGACCCACAGACCCACAGACCGACAGACACGGAACCAAATTTGTTCAGTAGGCTTTGAAACGCAAAATGCAAGTGGAAATTTTGATTTCTGAAGACAAAAATTTTTTGGCTCACGAAAGTGAACACAAGGCTTCCGTTGCTTCGCAGACTCGGAAGCAAAACATCATGATAGGGCTTTGAGCCGAGGTCGTCAGTTCGCCAGTCAGAAACAGTCGATGTCAGCCTTAGAACTGAAACTTGACTACCGCGTCTTGAGTCACTTCAGGTACCTTCGATGTTCAGAGGTCTCCACGGCTGTGCAGGCTGACCGGGAGGAGCTTGTGTTCACTGATGACCGGGAAAGAGCAAACAACTGTAAGATGTCCATAAAATGACATTTTCTTTTTGACTCGGGCGGTGCGAGATCGATAGGCGATCGATACCGGCGGTAGGAGCCGTCGACGCGAGAATTTTCTCTGCAGCTTCCCCACGATGCGGAGGGGTGGATTCGCGAAGAGAGGGGTAAGGGATATACCCCGTTGCAGCCGCCATGACAGCTCACTTGAGACTGGGACCCCAGATACTAGACCTGCGATTAGTACCGACACTTTTGAGTTTTTCTTTTGCTTCCCCTTTTGGATTAACCATTCGTAACGACGACCAGAGACGTGAGGAGAATATTCGGGCGGAATATTCGACCAGGAAGCACAGGGGTTCAGCACAGGTTGAAACCCATTTCCTGCCGCGGAGTTATCCTGTTTCAGGCGAGACCAGTTCGCCTTTGGGTGGACGCCGGAGCAGTGGACCGCAGGAGCCAAGACAACGCAGCCAAGAAGGTTGCTTGGACGAGAACTTCTGCCAGTTTCCAGGAGAGGTAGGACTTGCACACTTACCCCCTTATTATCCATTTTTGCGACAGTCACGTAGCAGTGCCCTTCAGGCGTCCAATTTACATTTCATTTTGTCAGAAGTAACAGAGGGATTCTTCCGTTCTGTTGCAGAACTTCCTTAAGGTAGTTATTGCTACCCCGAGCCTTGGCCTAACGTGAACCCCTCTACCACGTGCAGGCGCACATACTGACCCCGAATTGCACCCCATTGGATCCGTGCACCCGACTCTGGTGCCAACATTACACATCATTTTCCAACACAAGTCATTTAATAGATTCAATCATAGTAAATTCGTCCATTTGCATTATCTCGAGTCCCGATACTTCGCGAGCATCATTTCTTCAGTATCTTTGTCTTCTAAACTGCGGCACCTCGTGAACCCCCTCATTGCTGTATTTGGTATTTCGTTTAATTAATTATCTTGTTCATTAGTCAATTGCATCACTCTCCCAGGACCATCAGTCAATTGCTTGCCTTGCTGGAAGCCTAGTTCTTTTATTAATCTTTCAGCAGAGTGTCTCCTGAACCCGAGCCAGTACTGTGCAAAGCTGTCTCGGGGCCAACTGCCTCCTACGAACCAGGTAATAAGTGTAAGTGTAAGAATTCCACCAACACCATCTCGCCCACCAGCTTTGCCATCCATAGGACATTAGAGAAGTTAGGAATTCAACACATTACACAACCTAGCGTTGGTTTATTATTTCAATAATAAACCTTTGGAATCGAGCATGAAACAAAATAAAAAATTAACCCTCCCCCCCCCCCCCCCCCCCTCAAAATTTGATGGTTTACGTTTCAAGGTACGTAGGATCCGAAAATGCAATAAAGAACATTTCTGTCTGTCCGCAGTACACCGTACTTCGCACTTTTCTTAATTATCATGAACCAAAATTAATAAAATTTGGGTTGAGGGGTCTAGTTGATCCGTGGAGCTCAGGGTTACTGTCAGTCTAAGGGGTGAAAAATGCGGGTTGAAATTTTCAGTTTTTTTAAACGTTTTTAAATTGATCCTGAACTAAAGCATTTTGTGAGACTACCCGGAACATTGTACGACCTGCCGTTTGTTCGCACCGAAGAGCTTCGTCAACATGACCGTGAATGAAACGGTATAAATCTGGCCCAGATATCATTGCAGGGATCACCTGATTATAATCACGGATGGCAGTATGAAGTCGAGTTAGTTGTTCTGTGATATTATTTCATTTGAAAAATGATGGATCTTTTGGATTTTGTTGATAGGTGCTTTTGTAACTTGAACAAACATTGTGCTTCATGAAGAACAACAAATAATATTGATGACTGAATTATTGAATCCCGCGCATGTTTATGAAATGTAATTAAATGAAGTGAAATGTAATTCCCGGGCCGGCTCCACTACTCGATTTAGGGCTTTTCTGGGGGGGAGCTCGGTGGTAGGTACTGACCACAGAAAACAGTGATATACGGAGAAGGGGCATCTACACACGTGCTTTACTACACAACGGTTTATTATTTACCTTATGCTTCATGAATAACTACAAATAATTAATGAATGATTGAACACATTTTTATGAAACTTCAGTTCCCGGGCCGGCTTCAGTACTCCATTTAGGGCTTTCCTGGGGGGATCTCGAGGGTAGGTACTGACCAATGAAAACAGTGATCTACGCAGAAGGGGCATCTATGCAAGTAAATAATAAACCGTTGTGTAATAATTTGCAGCGTTTATTTATTTATTTTATTTATTTTATGCAGTAACATATGGAGCTCCGCTCACAGCCTGATGAACTCAGTAGGTGGAGTGCAGGTGAATTCGCATGACACAAATTTCGCCTTTAGATTGGGCAGGGGTGAAGGGCGTTTGACCTTTACTCGTCACGTTTCGCTCGAAATAGGTTATTAGCGGCAGCTTCTACCTTCCGTAGCAAAGAGATATTCGTGTCCTTGGACTGTACTAAGGACGAGCGAGAACATGGAGGCAAAATACTAAACATCGTTGAGGATGTAAAGACAGTAGCGCATGCATCGGAGATGATACAAGTCAAAGAGAAATCTGTCTTGTTCGATAACAAACTTCGGGACCAAGGCTGTGCGCCTGATCTGCTGCAGCAGGTAATCACCAAGAAGTGCCCCCAGCAACAAAGATGGCACTCTAAAAAAGTTCTCATGAATGATCATGGCCGTATATTTTTTTGAACGTTGCAGGAATTGTAAATTTTTGATAATGATAACCATCTCTCGGAGTGTGATTATTTGTTTTTCAGAAAATCACCTGTTGGATGAGTCGAAGCCTATACCTAGTTGTTTAAGAGAGAATATAGTATTTTTCATTTATTTGCTGTTAGATCCGGTACTGGAGGGAGAGTTAGTTGTGGAAAGACTACCTGCATTAAAAACCCTACAAATACACAACGGTTTATTATTTACCTGTTTCATAAAAATCAGCAAGTAAAGGCAAACTTCACATGTAGTCCTGAAGGTAAATTGTTGATGTGGAGTGAAAAATATTTTATGGTCCCGGCTGTGGTTCGATCCTGAGACCTTCAGCATAAGATTCCACCCCTACACAACTGAGCTACGGGGCCACACTAATAGCAAGCGATACGCTCTCAACTCCGCTTGATGCCTGCGTGCACACTGCTGTTTATGGCAAATTCAAATTCTATGGCAACATCGTAGAATGCTCCAGATGGTTTCAAAAATTCAGAAAAAAATATCGAACTATTTAAAAATGCGAGAAATGTAGTATTTCATTTTATAAATGAAGCTTTTCCCACCTATAAGCATACAGCATTTCGCAGGGCTTGACGTTTGCGAATGAGCAAAAAGTACCATACTTTGACTGTCATCAAATTTTTGTGAGACCATCCACCCCCAACTGCTCTGAGCCTTAAGTAATAAAATGAACGGTTTACTTCGAAGCAAAATAATGAGTTTTATAGAAAACACATAGTAGGTAGTGTTTAGGCCGACGAGAAGTAATTAATAAGACAATTAAATTACGAAGCCACGAGGTATATTTCAAACAACAGACGGCGAGAGACAAACTGAACTCAAGATAAGAAGGTAACAATGGTCACCAAGAGAGCGCAGCACCTTGCGGGAGCGCGGTTAGGTGAAACGTAATTACCTACCAACTGTTCGAAGATAGAAAGAATGCGTCAATGTTAATCTCATCTGAGGATTTTTCACAGGAATGTTGGGAAGTCCCTTCCTTACCTTCATTAGGCTAGCCAAGGTACTGTGGTGAACTGATAGGCTAAGATAATTCGCTTGTGGTAGAATTATATAGGTGGGCGGTACCTACGAATTATGGTAATCACTGGGGAAAGGTTCAACAAGAATTCAGTGCGTTTTGCACCCACCTACGAATCAATTCCTCTTGCTGGCAAGTTAGTTAAGTACATAATTTTATAGACAACTACATTAGCTACTTGTAGTAGTTGATTCACATGATAACGGCTTACCTAGTCATCTTCACTCCTTTCATTTCGAAATTCCCAAGTTTTATTTTTGGTATGAACTCGCACCGGCCAAATGAACTGAGAAGCGGTAAGCTGAAAGACGACGCCTCATACCGTCCTCGCTTTCGGTATTTTGTCCATTATTTGAGTTATTGTTGCACCAGTATTGAGTACAGCACGAAAAATTGAATGAACATCACCAAAAAGTTACGAAAACACAACCAACGATTCAGTAACGTGAAGTGCGCAGAGGAAGTGGATGGTGGATTGAAGCATTGAAACCCCCCTCTCCCCCCACCCACAAAAATCTATAAAGAAATTTAGAAAACTTCAAAGAAAAAAATCTGTAAAATTGTTTCGATATTACGGACTTTGTTCAGGTTTCGAAATCAATTTTCGATCAGATCTTGCATGAAAATTGTTTTGGTATTGGAATAGTCCTAATTATATACAACTGTACGTGGCCCTGGTCTACGAGGTGATTTGGCCTGCCGCGGGGTGTGGGAGCCTCAGAGGGAGGCATTGTTTGATATCCGTGTCATGGACACTGATGCTCCCTCTTATGCCTCACGCGCCGTCGCAGCAGTACTCATCTCTGCGGAGGAAGAGAAAAAGAGAAAGTATGTTCAGACCTGTGAGCAACGCCACGCATCCTTCACACCTGTTGTTTGTTCAGTAGATGCCCACTATGCACCCCAGATGTCGGCCCTAATAAAAGTTCTCTCGGAACGCTTGGCGGACAAGTGGTCTCGCCCGCAAAGCGTCGTGCGCGCTTGGGTGCGCGTCAGAGTTGCATTCGCCATCCTCCGAGCCTCCAGCCTATGCATGCATGGGGCAAGAAAAAAGTGGAGAAGTGCCGACGAGCTTCGGCTCTGAGGGTTTAATATATGCATCATACTTATTGTGCTCTCATCACGAATCATCGTCACCTCAGTGGGCCCACTAACCAGGATTGAGCTGCGGGTTGTTAATCCCTCTGATTATTATGATTAAATCACATCCTGTTTAAAAAAAAAAAATTATATACAACGGTCGGTCAATTTTATTTTTATCTTTATTCATTTACTAGCTGAACTACCCGGCGTTTTTCGAGTATTTATTTTCCAATTTCCTATTGAGCCGGTAAAATTCTATTTTCTTGTTGATAATTGTAATTTGTGTGTTTTACCCCCGCCTTCAAGTACCCAAGTATTTCCCTGGAGGTCTTGAAACACTCACCTATCACCCCCTACTTGCCTCCAGGTACTGACTACATAATGCATAAAATTGGGTTAAAATTGCTCCGAGTGTTCGGGATTTATTCTGGAACATAAATATGCATGCACACATCCATTTTTTATAAAAAATTGTATGTGTATTTTTTATTGTAATTTTTATCAATATTCGACCCAAAAAACTCAAATATAACCTATTTTTCAACCTATTCCAAAATGTCAATCATCGAACTCATACCGCAATTTGGATTTTTTTTTAACCCGCAGGCAGGGCCAGATATCGTCTGGAGTGACACATAAATACATCCATACCTATCCAAGATTCAGGATGCACTGCTGAGACAACCATCTGCTGGTGATTTTGAGAACTCTTCAAAAAATGCAAGTAATGGACCTTTTAGACACATTGCAATAGCTTCATTACCTTCAAAAATTCTCTAAAAATTATTACGGGTCTTGACAGTGAAAGGGAAGGGGGGAGCAAAGCAGTCTCAGGTCTGAAATTTCTCGCCACTTATTCAGCTTGTTAGCCATCTCAGTTGTGTCCGATCTCATGCAGTTATTCGTATTTTTACCTTTAAAACACACGCCAAACGTTAGGTACTGATCTTCACCTTTGGATTCATTTCATTAGTCACAAAAGTTTCGAAATCAAGAAGCGTGATGTGATTGTTGACATTTCCAAGATAACGGTTGGTGCTGGTTGCGTTGAATACCTCGCAGTGTAACCGATAGCATGATCTATACTATCTGCGTGACGTCAAGACAATTTCACCTATTGAAAATCAATTCCGTCTAGTTGAAGAGAAAGACCCATCATGCGGAATGATCATAATATATGACCGAATTCCTGAAGTTGGCGACTGTTAGCTATTTTGGACCCCCTTGTTTGGATTTTTGTTTTTAATTTTTGAACTAGTCTTTCCCTATCACGCGTCACCATTCTATACCACTTCAGGTGTATAAAGGAAGAATATAGTTGGCAGAAATAAGTGGTAATCCTTGGCTTTGAAATTAATGTACCCGACACTGGGAGACGTTGACCACTTCTAACAAAATTAGAAGAACAGGAACTGAAAATCAGCGGTATAGTATTCGTGGTATCAAAATTCCTTGAACTGAGACAGGTTCTATAGGCAAATGCTGCAATTTTTTGAAAAATATTAATTTATTTGCGATGCAGTGAAAAATGTTTTTCTGGTAGGTCGTCGGATTTAATGCCACCCATCTCCATAACTACTTTAACAACTCTTCAATTGGCAGAAAATCAGGGCCCTAGTGCTTGCAGTTACTGTCCAATTACCCTTCGGGTTTGAAAACGAAAGTAAAACCTCGAAGCACTTAACTTGGAATTCGTATGACAAGGTGTGCAGGCGCTAGAAAGGTAACAGCCCACCCAGCGCATCTCCGGGACTCCGAAACTACTTCTTTCACTCGTTTCTTCACATATCACTGTGTCAGGTTGACGTGTGGGAGTTGGAACGCGAAGCAAGTTGTAATTGGAGCGAAGAGTTCCTTCCTCCCCATCCCACGTGTACTTTACCAGCAACTCCCGTCTCGAAAGGCGATGAGATTCCGTTATAAATGACCTAGAAAGTGTTAAGATGGTAAGGAAGGTATGGGGACCGAGAGTTTTCAAAATCCTTATGTACCACCTAGATATGTATCTCAGAAATACGTATCTCAGACCGAGCAAACGCGAATGCTAAAAGGTCGATCACTAAAAGTGCGTCCTACATGATGTGTAGGTACATAACTCACGAGCAAGTTGAAGGGACACTAGTGTCCTACGTGTTAATTAAGGACAACAATAATTTAGAAGAATGTAGAATCTATCCTGTTGTGGTGAGTAGTAAGTTTGAGGTTGGTTCGGGAAGGTGAGGTTAAAGAGGTGAGGTTGGATGAAGAATGGAGTATGAGAGCGTATCCATCCGGTTCTTAACACCTTGGATATGTCTCAAGGAGAGGAAAATATCCGTCCGGTTCTCACCACGTTGGATGTTGGAAATGAAAGGTAGGAAAGTATCCGTCCGGTTCTCACCACGTTGAGTGCTGGGATGGAAATTCTCGTCCGGTTCTCACCATGTTGAGAATTTAGGGCTGAGGAGAAGGGTGAGTTGAAGAGGAGTGAGATAAGGTAAGAGAGAGAGAAGGCTCTGGTTCAAGAGAGATCAGTAGAATGGCGAGCTGGGCAAGCCGGGCGCCTTATAAAGGCGCCTCTACCCTCCCCCAGTCCACCGATGGCCATTGGAAGCAGTTGGTGAGCGTTGTAGGGAGAGCTAACTGGCTTTGCCCCTTGCATCACGCAGCTCGACTTTTCCACGTCTTGATTGGTAACAATCTAATATTTACAGGAATGGTATATTTTAAGGGTACCATGACATACATCCCCCCAGATTGTACCAATTAAACTAAATTGAACTAAAAATAATAAGGAAGAAGTGTGCTGAATAGTATACAATGGGTGCTGAAGGCAGAAGACTTAAAAAGAGGTATAAAAATTTACAAAAAGGGGTAAGGTATTTACAAGGTTATTAGGCGAGAGATATGTACATGTGGGCATAGAGCGAAGCGTTGGCAGGTGAAGGATGGCGTTGAGTGTCGCAACGGGACAGCTGGGCGTTCCTGGCTGGGTAATGATTGGAAGTACTCAGACAGGAACGTGCCAGAGGCTCTGCTGGTTTTAGTTACGTCAGGAGATGTCGAGGATGGAGAAGAGTGGTGCCGTGGAGGTGGGAAGAGAAATCTCGGAGGTGTGGGACGTTATACCATGTCCCGTGTGGTTCAGGAGTTCAGGAGTGTGGTTCCTACTGTAGCCCCTGCAGGTGCGGATTTGGCCATCTGGTTTTTGGACAATATGGAGGGGTGAGGACCACGGGGAGCTGGAAGGGCGGATAATGTTGTTTGTGATGAGCTTATCGAAATGGGCCTTTGCCTGTGAGAGCTGCAGGGGGTGAAGGTGCCAAGCCTTGGCGGAGATCGCGGGCCCAGTTTTTCGATATAGTGCTTAGAGTGAGAGAGGTGGGATGTTCGTCTCAGTTCAGGTTGGTAGGTGTCAATGAACGCAGTGAATTTGGGGTCGATTGGGGGGGGGGGGGGGGATTTTTCATGTCGACTTGTAGGCCGAAGTATGACAAGAAATCCGCACCCAGGATTGGTTTCTCGACGTCAGCTACGGTGAAGTTCCATTCATAGGTGTGGCCTACGAGGTGGACGGTCGAGAGGTTGGTATCGTAGGAGGGTATTTGGGTACCGTTGGTGACTTAGAGAAGCTGATCCTTCGAGGGTGATCGGCGGTGGTGATCGGTTGTTAGGGATGGTGGATATGGCTGCTCCGGTGTCGATTAGGAAGGGGAGGTTGAACTTCCCACAGCAGATGAACAGCCTTTGGGAGACCGGGGCGGTGTGGTGTGCGACGGTGTCCGTAGGAAGGATAAGTGGTGGTTGGGAGGTCCTCTCAGCTGGTGAAGGGTCTTGAGGGCTGAGGCATATGTTGGGTGTGGGACGGCAGTGGGGGCTGGTGGAGTTGTTGGTGAGGGGAAGGGTGGTGGGAAGGCGGGGGGTGGTGGGTGGCTCTTGGTTCCTGTTGAGGGGACGGCATCAACTGGGGAGGTAGGCAGAGATGGTGGCGGGGCCGTTCCATTTGCGAGGATGGCGCTCGCCAGCCTTATCGGCTGGTGTTGGCGTTTCCCTGTGAGGCAGGGGCCGGGAAATAGCAATGAGTTTTGCATTTCAAGGCCTGGGCCCCATATGTGGCGTGGTACTAGCAGTGGTTGGGGTTCGACGATTGTTGTGGTTTTTGAGGGGGTCAGTCGGTGCAGTGGCGGTGTAGAGTGGTGGTCCGGAGGAAGGCTTCTGTGACCGGCGGAGGGGCTGGAATGGCGGTTGGCAGAAACCGAGCGAGAGCAAGGGCGTTGGTCGGTTGCTGTACAGACCTCATAGACGGCAGAGAAAGCGCCGATGCCGTTAATAATGTCGGCGAGCCGGAGCAGGGCTTCGTTGTCGGTGTTAAGGTGGGCAGCGAGGGATATCTGGAGTGTACGGGCAGTGCTCGAAAACAGAAAGTTCTGGTAATATCGGTGGTCAGAGCTAGGGCCCACATGGAGCCTGTGTGCGAAAGAACGAACTTTTTTAGACCGAAAAAGAAGCCGTCCGCCGTATCATGCATAACTACTTCATTTTGGATCTAATAAATTCGTTCTTTCGCACACAGGCTCCATTTTGGCCCTACTTGTGTCCAGAAACTTTGCAGCCTGACCAGAATATAAGCAGGGGTGTTATGGGTGAAAAATGTGTGTAAAAATGGTGCTGTTTGGTGTTTTAGTAAAATGAGCTTTTGATGTACCTTTTTCCATGATTTTTAGGGCGGGAAGACGGAATATGAAGTCGTATTTGACCAAAGAGTGAAAAATTGAAGTTGTAACGAAGGTTCAGCTCCCAAACATAATTTTTTTATGAGTCAACAACCAGGGACATGTTCTGAAATTACCATAACTTTGAATAATAACACTAGAAGTTAGTATCAACTGATGAATCAAGACAATAATTAAATGGCACAATCAATTATCAAAGTAATTTGAAAAAAAAAAAAAAAAAAAACGCTGCAACGTCCTCGTCACAAGGGTTTATTATTCTACTGGACATACCTACAGAAGAGCTGGAAATACATTTACTATTTCTTTCACGTGTAATTACTGAAATAGCTATTGTTGATGGTTTCCACCAATTTTGGCCCCCAAAACCCTGATATAAGCTTCTATTTTTGACAAATTAACTTTGATCATTGATGATGCCAGTTAATTGTCTTCGTTAAAACCTCAATTTTTCACTCTTTTGTCAGAATTAACTTCACATTCGGTCTTCTCGCCCTGAAAAACATAGAAAATGACACATTACAAACTCATGTTCACTAAAACCTCGAAAAACCTCGCAAACCCCATTTTTACATCCATTTTCTACCCGTAACACCCCTGGGTGTATTTTGATCGGGCTGCCGAGCTTCGGAGCATAACTAGAGCCAAATGCGTTCCCAAATGGTGACCCAAACTGTGTGCGGAAGAACGACGATTTTAGACCAAATTTTAATATAAATTTAAGGCTGAAACTTCGTTAGAACCTCAATTTTCCATTCTTTGGTCAAGATGGACTTCATATTCTGTCTCCTCGTCCTAAAAAACCATGGAAAACCATACCTCACAAACTCATGTTAGGTACTAAAACACCAAAAAAATCCCATTTTTACCCCATTTCCACCCATAACACCCCTGGGTATATTCCGATCGAGCTGCACAGTTTCGGGACACACCTAAGCTCAAATGAAGCCTGTGTGCGAAAGAACGAATTTTTTAGACCAAAAATGAAGCCGGTATGCGTGATACGGCGTACAGCGGACGGACATTGCGTTTTTGGAATCTACGCACCTTGAAACGTAAAAGAAAAAATGTTGAGGGGGTGTCATCAAAATTTTTGCTGAGTGATTACATAGGTGTATTATTCACAGAATAATAAACCAAAATACCCATCTTCATCGACGAAAGCTAGGAATCAGCTGAGCGTCTGAAGTCCTCGTTGGCCATGTTCCCCAACACCCCTTCCACTCTCTGAAGGTTAACTTGTAGGTTTTCTCTTCAGAATGAAGGAATTTCTTGGCAGTTGGTATCTCAATTGATGATTTCAGACAGCTTTGACAACCTCGGTCAATTGTTCGTTGGGATTGGAACGAGGACTGCAGCTGGGAGAAAGGCGCAGCCTGAGATTCAGATAACTTTAACAAGCTCGGTTCCCAAGAGATTCATTTCATATTAACTCATGGTATTGTCGTACTTGTAGGGTCGTCATCCGGGAAAAAAAACGTGGAATAAGAGAATCAATTATAATACGTTCAAGCCCCCCCCCCCCCCCTCCTCCCACGCAAACTACCCTGTTGTAGAGATATACTTCTTAGTCGCAAAAAGGATTGATATCCATTTTTGCACGCCAAAATAGCATGGTCGGTGCTTCGCAACTCGCTCTTGATTTGAACATAGAAACCTGCTCTGTTGGATATGTGCATAGAAACCTGTTCATTCCCCCCAAACCGTGGAATTTCCTTCAATGTTGTTTGGCGGGAGCTTTTTGCCTGGGGGGCAAAAAACTGCCTGCCAAACAGCGTTGAAATAAATTTCACGGTTTGGTGGGAAGGTTAGAGTTTGGTGCCAGATTATTTTTCCACTTCCTACGAGAACCCCTAAAGTCCTGATGAGTACTGCATGATGTGCAGTGTTATGGACGCTAGTGGTAACAAGAAGAAGGCACGAAAGGAAACTTTCACAAACAATTAAATGTAGCCATAGTAAGGTGCGCCTTTTCCTAACAAAGTAGGAAAAAAGGAATGAATTGTTAAGAGGACAGAGGAAGAGACGTGATCGTAATGACTAACTAACGTTGGGGTTGCGAAGACCCAAGTTTTCTTTCGCCCTACGCGCCTTTCCGCCAATTTGTCTCCCCATAAACATTGATGGTGGTGGAGCCGAAAGGAATGGGAGAACAGTCGATGTTACAGGAGATAACTCGATACAAAACCCTTGTAGGCGCAACGTTTGTCTTATTAATGTAAAATGTCTGTCCGTAGCGGTTAGTTCCGCTCAACTTTTATTTTTTTCTCCAGCCGAACTTGAAGTCAACTTGGAAACCTTATGATGTTCCTCCAGTGACTTGCAACATTTCTTCGAGTTGGGTAATCCAGTTTTGAAATGTAGAGGTTCTGAAACGTGTTGCTTTCTGACTGTAATAGGCAGAGGGTGACTTCATTGTCTCTAGCTGGTCTTGTTCTGTTAGTTCCTGAGCAACCACTCAAACAGTTACTGACAAGAATGCTTACAGTGAACGTTTCACCCGGAGATTTCGGGACTGTTCCTATTCTTGATACAGGACTCATGTGCATCTCATGCCGCCAGCTAATGAATGTGTATATGTAGTCAAATTGATCACCAAAAAGGCCTATCAATTTGACTCGGCCGGTGGCTCACCATTTTGACTCCTGCAGTTTTGGGGGAAATGGAGAAGGATCTTCTGCGCCTCGTCCCCACG
This sequence comes from Leptopterna dolabrata, assembly GCA_954871275.1. Classification (NCBI taxonomy): domain Eukaryota; kingdom Metazoa; phylum Arthropoda; class Insecta; order Hemiptera; family Miridae; genus Leptopterna; species Leptopterna dolabrata. The sequence goes on along the minus strand of OX940974.1, from coordinate 4,786,397 downwards.
CGAAGGGAGGGGAGGCATATAAATATCCTCGCTGCCTGCCGCCATGACACCTTCTTCTGTGCCTTCAACAGAGACTGAACCTGCGACGCTGTTACCTGTGAAGCATAGCTTTGAGTTGAGAAGTGTAGAGCCATTATTGAACCCACTTTGATTGTGCCCCGTAAAGTAGTAGAGCGACTTGGAACTTGGATATTGATTGAGATTGGACACAGATTAACTAGTAGTATGACGAGGAGAGAAACGGGAGAGCGAGAACGAGTCAGCCAGGAAGTACCTCTGACCCCAGTACGTCGGTGAACCCATTCTGCTGTGGAGGATCTTTGTGTCCAAGCAGACCGAGGGAGGACCAGACCTGACGAGGAGGATCAGCCCAAGACTGAACAAACACGCTTGCCAGAGGAGGTAGGACCCAACTTTCCTTATATTAACAACTTGTACTTGAGCGACACTTGGTCGCATAATAGCGCCCTTCACGCTTTCTGCACATGCTATTGTCTCGAGAGAAGTAACTAGGGTCTTATCCCGTCCGTTACAGAACCTCCATCATCTCTCGCCCCAATCCCGTCCCTTGGACCCTGTCAAAACCCCCGTTGAACCCACATCCGAACCCATTGTATATGACCCAACGACTCTGATGCCCAATCAATTTCAACAACTTCTTCCACCTTTCCATATTGTAACACATTTAATTAACCTTTCCTCCGTTGCCATTGTAATTAGAATCCCTAGTAACCGCGTCAATTTAGCTTCACATTCTCATCTTGTACAACCTTTTTGCGAACCTATGAACCCCCTTATATGTAGCATCATCTTCTCTTGTAATAAATTCACATGCGTTAACGAATTCAGTCTGTTCAAATCCCTTGCCACTATCAGTCGAGTCACACATTCTGGCAGCCAACAGGCGCCCAATTTTGTTAGATTTTCAGCATTTGCCTCTCAGCCTTACCGTAACCGCAACCTGTGTCAGTACTGTGCAAAGCCGACTACAGGGCCGTTGGCGAACCTACGAAATACAGGTAGTATTGTTGTCCAATTTCGCCATTAAATTTTACGCCACTAGTTTGCCATCCACCCTAGGTATCAGTAAGTAGGAGTTCAACAAACATTACATATACGTCCGAGGAATACTCACAACTTTTACCCATCGAATTGTACTACGTAGTATAATTCGATGCGTATACCTTACCTGTTGGGTTTGGGCGTGGAAAATGGATACTTGTTACCAGGGGCGTTGCGTCCATAAGGCCACTTGGGCCACTGCCCTGGCACCCAAAAACACTAGAGTAAAAAAGACCAACCAGTTCAGTTGGCATCCGAATTTCCCTCCGTACACTGTACCTACCCATCATTTTTCACAAGTTTAACAGCCACACGCCAGAGTTCTCTGGCTATGGATATTTTACATTTTAGTACAGCATCCATGGTGGTTCCTTGATGTTAGCTCCATAGACCAAGCATGTTATCGGAATAAAGTGACAGTAATCGATGTCCTGCAATCGAAATCGAAACCTAGGCTCCTGAAATAGGAAGGTAGGTTCTGGGTCCTGGCACCTGGTGTCGCCATGGCAACCAAGAGAAGTGGCCCATCCACGCATGCTCAGTCGAGTAAACATGTTTTTAGCCACGCCCATTTTGGGCTCCGGCCCTGTAATCTCTTTTCAACCAAAATCTTTCATTTCACAATCGATTCGATCCCTTTGATTCAATTTGTCATCTTGATACGAGATATGCTTCTTCTTCTGATTTCTTTTTTGTCGTCTTTGAATCACATGTCCGACATCTACAGATGACAACTAAGCTGAGAACTTCACTCCACTTAATCACATTCGCTTTCTCTGTCTGTCAGTTTTCAATTTTTTTTGTGTCAAATTTTGCGCGTTTTGCGTTCGGTCCGGTTCCGATGACAGATTTGTATTCGTGGTACCTACGTGCGTTTTGTCCTGTTTGTTGTTTGTGGTTTGTGGATTGATCGGCATCAACACATAGCTAACTATCTACCTTCTACTCAGCAGCTTCTCCATTCAAGTAGGTACCAGCCGACGGGTCATTGTTTTGTTGTATTTTAGTTTACTATATTTTTATAACACATGAATTCGGTCGCTAATTTGCAGTAGAAATTGTCGAATTTGTCGTACGGCGATAGAGTGTTGATTAAATGGGATGAGCTTTAAAAATAACTCACTCTATCACTCTATTAGTAAATAAGAGAAGGGTGTTTTGTTGCCTTGGCGTATTTTGTATACATCTGTTGGTTTTGTGTTCTGGTCTGGCGCACCACCATTCTCAGACCCCAAGCACCGCTACTGCTTGTTACCATCTCCTCTCATTATAATCTCATCGTAATTCGTCCCTAAATCTTGAGCCGAAAACAAAGGCAGTCGAACCTGGGCACAAGAAAGTTGAAGGTAGGGTGGTCACAAGGCAATAGGCAAAATTTTTTTTGATAAAATCACTTCTGGCAACCCCCTAAAAGGTGCCATTTGACTAGAAAATGAGATTCGCAAAGTTTTAGGTCGATCGGATAACGTTAACCCGTGCCGCATTGAGGTTGAAGATCAGAAAAACTCACTTTGTTTCATAAAAATACTCTTTTTTTCCTCATAACATAGTAACCATTTGTCCTAGAGACTTGAAATTGGTCTCATTTTATTTGAAATGTTATCTTCTTCAACTTTTACTTCCATAATTTTTTCGCTACATCCTGTAGATTTTATGTTATTCAGCTTTTCCCATCTCAAAACGTGGTCCGTTTCAGCAAATGTGCCTTTTTACGCATACCCCTAAAAACCACACTCCTGTCAATGAAATCGACCTCCAGGCGATTTGACACTTCTTTATCACTCTGGTTTATTGAAAATGAGTATGTTTCAGGTATAAATGTAATGGTTGAGGCTGTAATAAGGGGGGGGGGGGGGATCTAGGTAATGAAGGGTATTTAGACCGGTGAAATGTAAGGAAGTGTGACCTTTAGCTTTGTATTCGCTGTTTCTGTTATCTCTATTACTGTGAATCATCGATGGTGATTCACCTTCACCATATTGGCTACTCGTGTCGAATTATCTAGTTTTAAGGAAATCAGTTCTCATTCGGAAGTGCAAGGAGTAACATTCCACAATTTTGGTTTATTATTCTGTGAATAATACACCTATGTAATCGCTCAGCAAAAAATTTTTATAACACCCCCTCAAAATTTTTTCTTTTCCGTTTCAAGGTACGTAGATTCCAAAAATGCAATGTCCGTCCGCCGTACGCCGTCCGCCGTCCGCCGTCCGCCGTATCACGTGTACAGGCTTCATTTTCGGTCTAAAAAAATCGTTCTTTCGCACACATGCTCCATTTGGGCCCTAGTTGTGTCCCGAAACTTTTCAGCCCGGTCGGAATATACCCAGGGGTGTTATGAGTGAAAATGTGTATAAAAATAGGTACTTTTTGCGTTTTAGCAACATGTTGGTAACATGAGCTTTTAAGGTATCGTTTTTCATGTTTTTGGGGACGAGAAGACCGAATATGAAGTCGATTTTGACCAAAGAATAGAAAATTGAGGTTCTACCAGATGTTCAGCTCCCGAAATTGATTTTTATGAGTCAAAAACCTGGGAAATCGTTTGAAATCACCTTCAATTTGTATAATAACACTGGAAAAAGTGTCAACAGGTGGATCAAGACGATTAAATGGTACTATCAATGATCAGAGATAATTTATTTAAGAAAAAATCGGTTGTACGTGAAAATCATTAGAAATTTTTCATAACAGCGTCCCAGATTTCGTTACCTTTTTTGGCTGGTTAGTCCATGGCTAAAACACATTCTGTGTTAAAAAAAAAGGAGCGTACTTTATTCGAGTTTTGGGGGCCAAAATTGGTGGAAACCACCAGAGATAGCTATTTCAATTATTTTATATGAGAGAAACAATAAATAAACAGCCAACATCTCTGTAGGTATGTCCAATAGAATAATAAACCCATGTGACAAGGACTTTGCAGCGTTTTTCTTGTGAGATTTTTTTCTTGTGAAGTTTGAGTGATAATGGACCGATCATTGATTGCTTCGTCGTCCACAAAAAGGACTACAAGAGGAGATGACTACATCTACCTTATTGGCTACATGTCTCATCAAATAATTGGTAGCAAGTTTCCCTCGAATGGACAAGTTTTGCGCAGTTTATTTTACAATATGCGCCAAGTGAATCTTAATCTTTCTGACGCTGCGAAACTCACAATACAAGAGGTTCTTGTTTTTTGGGAAAAAGCTAAGATTCAAACAAAACAATCAAAAAATTGTGGCGCAAAGCTAGAAAAACTGTACCAAGAGTGGAGAACGTAGGGAAAGGAGCAAACAGATCCAAAAGTCCAGCACAAAACAAAAAAGTGGAAAACTTTAGGTCATGCCTTGATGACCTCTTTGACATTGCGCATCAGGATGCCCTCACACTTGCTGCAGAAGAAGACAAAAAGTTTTTATTACTCCAAAGAGAAAAAGGACGTCAGGGTGCAATGGCAGGAGTCGACGTTAAATTTGCAAAATCACAAGCTCGAAAGGAAATCAGAAGAGCGGCTCAGTTGAAAAGATTGGAAACATCAAATGTTACACGTGAGTTTTTTTTTCAAGTTCTCTCCATTATTTCCCCCAACGACTTTGTTTATTAAATGATTTTAATTTTTATTTATTTATTTTTAAATAATAAAATTGTAGGTAGAAAAATTGATTTTTTCTGCTGGAACGCGTTCCACACGTTGACACCATCGTTCACGTTTTTTCCTGTTTTCATTAATTGCAGAAGAAGACAAAAGTGTGGAAACTCATTCTTCTCTCAGTAGCAGCGAATCAGAGGAGGATGAAAATACTGACACATTTTTCCCAGAAGAAGAGAAAGCAAGCCCTGAATTGAAAAAAAGGACATATTTTCGAGGATGTAACGAGGTTATAACGGAAAAATTGTCTTTATTATTAGATAGGTGCAGAATTTCTGATAGAGATGCTGTAAGGATAATATTAGCTACAGCTGAGGCACTAGGCCATGACGTACAACAATTAACCGCGAGCAGAAGTGTAGTTCGACTACGGCGACAACAATTTAGAACGAAGAGGGCTCAACTTATAAAAAACCACAGTCATGCAGCATGGCTATAAGAGCGAATTTTCGAAGTTTTCGGCATCTTCCTCCTCCGCCTAAAATTTTCTGAAAATTAATTTTCGGCCAATGTTTTCCCAACTTGATACCAAACAAAATTAAAACAGGAGTAGTTTTACGCAAAGTAAAATTTGGGGTGGAAGGAGGGGGAGGGGGAAATCAAAAATGTTTTGAATACCAGAAGAGTTATTGGGTACGTAACAAATTTTTTGTTCCATTTTTTGCCGAGTAACACCTCGGTTTGTAGATTTTCCAACGCTGAACACGATGGTGAAGTCAGAATTGCGATATCCCATTCCGTTATCAGATTAGAGCAGACGAACCAGGAAGAACATCTCAAGAAATAACCACGTTCCTTCATCTTCAAAGTGCTCCAGTTTGAGAATGGAGTGAGATATCGCAATTCTGACTTCACCATCGTGTTCAGCGTACAAAAACCTTTAAAATGAGGTGTCACTTGTCAGACTTTTTCATTTTGGGAATTTATGGGTAATTTCCCCCCCTACAACTCCCCAAAACTCCCCCTTAGGGTGACCCGATTCTGCCCATCTTCGAACTTAGCCTGTCGATTGCCAAGACAGATTTTTCGTGCAAATTTGAACTTTTTATCTCAATTCTTTCGAGAGTTATCGTCTGGAATGACACATACATATATAAATATATAAATATATTTATATATACATATAATTTTTGGTGTCTTTCGGCAGGGAATTCAGGATGGTCTGAAACGGATTTTGGTATAAAAATCTTTCGGAAATTCGAGTTTTAAAAATTTTGGACCGAGAACAATAGCTTCCTTTTCTTCGAAAATTCGCTAAAAGACAGATTCAAAAATAATTCAGAATTAGAAAGTGCCGTAGTGCACTGGGACGGGAAATTGCTATCAGATATCTTGAAGAATGAAAACGTAGAAAGAGCTGGAAATGTTGAAAGCATTAGTAGAGTATAGGAAAATTGACACAGAAATAGCAGATAAGGCTTTGTCAAAATTTGTAAACCATCTGTGGTACCTCAGCTCAGAGAAATAAGCGTTCTCGTTTTTCGACCACACTTTAGACGACAACATTAAAAAAAACGCTGCAAAGTCCTTGTCACATGGGTTTATTATTCTATTGGACATACCTACAGAAATGCTGGCAGTTCATTTATTGTTGCTTTCATGTAAAATAATTGAAATAGCTATTTCTGATGGTTTCCACCAATGGTGGTACGCTCCTTTTTTTTTTTTTTTTTTAAATCATCGTTGATCATTGGTAGTGCCATTTAATTGTCTTGACCCACGTGTTGACACTTTTCCTAATGTTATTCTACAAATTGATGGTGATTTCAGACGATTTCGCAGGTTTTTGGCTCATAAAAAATCGATTTTGGGAGCTGAACATCTGGTACAACCTCAATTTTCCACTCCTTGGTCAAAGTCGACTTCATATTCGGTCTTCTCGTCCAAAAAAAAATGGAAACCGATACTTCAAAAGCTCATGTTACCAACATGTTGCTAAAACGCAAAAGTACCTATTTTTACACACATTTTCACTCATAACACCCCTGGGTATATTCCGATCGGGCTGAAAAGTTTCGGGACACAACTAGGGCCCCAATGGAGCATGTGTGCGAAAGAACGACTTTTTTTAGACCGAAAATGAAGCCTGTACACGTGATACGGCGGACGGCGTACGGCGTACGAAATTGTTTGCTGAGCGATTACATAGGTGTATTATTCACAGAATAATAAACCAAAACGCTGCAAAGCCCTTGTCACATGGGTTTATTATTCTATTGGACATACCTACCTACACAGATGTTGGCTGTTTATTTATTGTTTCTTTCATATAAAATAATTGAAATAGCTATCTCTGGTGGTTTCCACCAATTTTGACCCCCAAAACACGAATAAGGTACGCCTTTTTTTCTTTAAATAAATTATCTCTGATCATTGATAGTACCATTTAATCGTCTTAATCCACCTGTTGACACTTTTTCCAAGGTTATTCTACAAATTGATGGTGATTTCAGACTATTTCCCAGGTTTTTGACTCATAAAAAATCAATTTCGTGAGCTGAACATCTGGTAGAACCTCAATTTTCTATTCTTTGGTCAAAATCGACTTCATATTCGGTCTTCTCGTCCCCAAAAACATGAAAAACGATACCTTAAAAGCTCATGTTACCAACATGTTGCTAAAACGCAAAAAGTACCTATTTTTACACATAATATTTTCACTCATAGCACCCCTGGGTATATTTCGATCGTGCTGAAAAGTTTCGGGACACAACTAGGGCCCAAATGGAGCATGTGTGCGAAAGAACGATTTTTTTAGACCGAAAATGAAGCCTGTACACGTGATACGGCGGACGGCGGACGGCATACGGCGGACGGCGGACGGCGGACGGACATTGAATTTTTGGAATCTACGCACCTTGAAACGGAAAAGAAAAAATTTTGAGGGGGCGTTATAAAAATTTTTTGCTGAGCGAATACATAGGTGTATTATTCACAGAATAATAAACCAAAAGTATGGCCATGAAATTATTTTCCCTAGGTGAACCCGATAGTGAAATTGATGGTAGGGATAGAAAAGCGATTTTAGATTTTGCACATGTAGAGCAAATTTTGGATAAGCAACTTGATTTTTTTGTCACCTCTCAAACCTTGAATTTTTTCAAGCGGTTTTCCATAGAGACAGATTTTTTAAACACCGATACACGCTTATGGAACAAAAATCCTCATTATTTGCATGCTAAAAACATAGTGAACGGTTTAAGGGTTGTCAACGACACTGTTGAAAGAGGAGTGAAATTGATACAAGACTTCAAATCTTGCTTGACAAAAGACGAAGAACAGCGCCAATTTTTATTACAAGTTGTGTCAGAATGTAGGAAAATTTACCCTGATGTCGATAAAGCCTCACTATCTAAGCCATTAATGTAGTTTTAAATTCAGTGGTGTTGGAATAGATATATTGTGTTGTAAAATAAGTTCTAGGCTATTATTTTCTATACAAAAAACTTTCAATTTGTATTATTAAAACACTTTTTACATAATTTTTATTGTTTTTTGTGCATTTCATAGCACCCACCACCCACCCATCTCCCCCCTACCCCCTCCATATATTATATATTAGATTCAAATGTATCAATTTTCAATATACCAGAGTGATAAAGAAGTATCAAATTGCCTAGAGGTCGATTTCATTGACTGGAGTGTGGTTTTTAGGGGTCTGCGTAAAAAGGCACATTTGCTGAAACGGACCACGTTTTGAGATGGGAAAAGCTGAATAACATAAAATCTATAGGATCTAGCGAAAAAATTATTGGAGTAAAAGTTGAAGAAGATAACATTTCAAATAAAATAAGACCAATTTCAAGTCTCTAGGACAAATGATTACTATGTTATGAGGAAAGATATAATATTTTTATGAAAAAAAGTGAGGTTTTCTCAACTTCAACCTCGATGCGGCACGGGTTAATGGTATCCGATCGACCTAAAACTTTGGGAATCTCATTTTCTAGTCAAATGGCACCTTTTAGGGGTTTGCCACGATTGAATTTCGAAAGTTGATTTTTGTGACCACTCTAGTTGAAGGTGTCATCGATGGAGGTTTTTCTGTAATCCAGGAGATCATAACAAAAGCTTCCTCGTATCCATGACATGATCAGCAATGATAATCATTCTATATCATCTATAGTCCAGTCAAATTGGACCAAAAAAAGTGCCGTGCCTCCGATTAAATCAGAAAACCTAAGTAAGAGTAATAATTATCATGTTTTGCGACAGTTTCTGAGCCCCGCCGAACTTTTGGGAGCCACTTTTTGGCACTTAATGAGTCTGAAACCTGGAAAATTGTTTGAAATTACCATTAATCTGTATAATTACACTAGAGGATGTATTAACAGGTAAATCAAGACAATTACATTGCACTATCAATGATCAAAGATAATTTGTAAAAACAGGAGCCGAGGTCTTGTTTTTGGGGGCCAAAATTTGTGGGAACCATCAAAAATAGCCATTTCAATTATTACGCATGAAAGAAACAATAAATGAACAGCCAGCATTTCTGTAGGTATTTTTTTTTTTTTTTTTTTTACAAAAAGCAGCCTGCTTCCATAAAATGATTACAGGCTAATTGCACGCTGGAATAAGTCTACTGTACATAGTGAATATACTACTTAAACTAAACTAAATTTCGTGTTGACATTACAAAATAAATAAGTATACTATGCATGAATAAAATCATAATACGTCGAAATTTTTAGTTTCTTAAAACAAAATCAAGTCTCTCTTATGTTTCTGGAGTAGCACAACGACATCACAAGGCCATCCATCCCCTCGCAGGACACATACCCGCTCCAGTCGAGCTCGAGGAGCGTCCAAATGCGAGCAGTCATACAAGACATGATACCAATCCTGGACGTCACCGGAACCGCAGGAACACACATCCGTCTCCGCCAAGTGAAATCTGTGCAGGTAGGCCTTCAGTCTTCCATGACGTGAGAGCAGCAACGTCATTCGCCAGGAAACAGGGAACGAGGTCTGCATCCGATCAGCAATCGTCGGGAATATGCTTCTCGTGTGGTTTCCATCGTCCGTTGCCTGCCACAGCCTTTCCCAGCAATCGACACTCTCGGCACTCAGCATACTTTTAAGACGACCTCTCGAGGCCTTGCAGAAGGCTTCCGGCCTACTAGAGTCGGCTGCCGCCTCCTTGGCCAGACAATCGGCTTCCTCATTGCCCTCAGTGCCTACATGTGCCCGCGACCACGCTAGTCGAAGATTCCATCCAGCCTCCCGCAGACATCCAATCAGGGAGCGAATCTCCTCTATATTCCTCAAATGACTCGTCCTATCAGCTATCATCGCCAGGGACACCTTCCTATCGGTGTGTAAAAGCACTCCTCTGCTACAGACGTCCAGTTTCTGGCGCTGGACCCAGCGTGTAGCCTCCAGCAATGCCAGAACCTCAGCTTGACCTCAGCTCTTTCTGTAGGTGAGTCCAATAGAATATAAAACCCATGTGACAAGGATGTTGCAGCTTTATTTCCACCTAGATTGGCCATTCGCTGCAGTGTGGGACGACAGGGAGACATGGCCATCACCTGGCGCACACCAGAAAGGGAGATCCTCCTAGCGGGACCCAAGGGCCCCTCCTCCTTTTATTTTGGTTTATTATTCTGTGAATAATACACCTATGTATTCGCTCAGCAAAAAATTTGTATACCCCCCCCCCCCCCCTCAAATTTTTTTCTTTTCCGTTTCAAGGTGCGTAGATTCAAAAAATGCAATGTCCGTCAGTAGAAGAAAAAAGTATGTTCTGGCACAGGGGTCACCCTGCAAGACATGTGATACTAAACCCGCACGACATCATTCATACAGCACCATTGTTTCAGGGGCAAAAATTAGCTTTCGCAGCTTATCCGGCTAATATGTGGTCTCGGATCTGTTGTATATAGTACCAGATTCGAAATCGCATACGGAACTAAATGGTAATATGTACAATTTTTGAAATAGAGTACTCCCTTGTTGGGGAAAACGGTTCTTTAAGCTCCGTGTGGCTCACAGTATGGAATATGGTTCAACAGCGTTTCTTCCACAGCGAATCTATGTAGGCGTACACCATTATGTTTTTTCAAGTGGAACAAGAGATGAGAAAGACAGTAATGTGTTTTTAAATATTCTTGGCTACCTTCTATGACGGCCAACTTTTTGTTTAACCAACTTTTCGTGAAATGGTACTTATGCGACGTGAAACGGTGACTCAAGATGGGAACTAGAGCTCTGCTATATCCTCAAATATTAGAAAATGGAAGTGTTTTGTTCAAAAGTAAAATAGCTAACAGTCCACTAAAATACGTTTGTACCGTAGTGACTCAAGAACCTACTACTAGTTTATTAGAAATCAGTATTTTTATCAAAAATTCCAAGGGCAAATGTTTTTTGTTTGTTGTTACTTAATCATGTACACCACATTGTTTTGATAATTATAGTTTGTGCCTTTCTTAGTCAAAAGCTCCATCACCAACGTCAAGGTGAAGGCACATCGATGGAGTCCTACTTACATACTAAACATTCATACTGCTTGGGGGTCTTTACGACCACGCTAGAGGCCCATTCATACATAAACTAAACATTCGTACTGCTTGGGGGTCTTTACTACCACGCTAGAGGCCCATTCATACATAAACTAAACATTCGTACTGCTTGGGGGTCTTTACGACCACGCTAGAGGCCCATTCATACAAGTCCATTTCCAAGGATAGTTATTCAATTTTGAGTATAAGCGGGGATGCCGTGTATCCGATAGGTGCGTCTCTAAGGAGCAGTTATACCATTTTGGGTTAAATTGGGGACTAGTGGTGGATGACGTGTTTCCGGTAAGAAAAGCTCCATAGATAGCCATACCTACCATTTTGGGCGTTATTTTGAGGGATTGCCGTGTTTCCAGTAGCTAGGCACATTTCTAAGGAAAAGTTATACCATTTTGGGCAAAATTTGGGACTTTTAAGGGAGAATGCCGTGTTTCCGGTAAGAACAATTCCATAGATTGCCATACCTACCATTTTGGGCGTTATTTTGAGGGATTGCCGTGTTTCCGGTAGGTAGGCACATTTTTAAGGAAAAGTTATACCATTTCGGGCAAAATTTGGGACTTTTGGGGAAAGTGCTGTTTCCAATATGAGTTCCCACCATTTTGGGCGTTTATAAGGGATTAATGACTTACTATTGACTTTTCTAAGTTCCATTCATACTGCTTGGGGGTCTTTACGACACGCTAGAGGCCCATTCATACACACATTCTAAATCGAGTCGATCATCGGTAAATTTCGCTACCTCGTAACAGGTTAGTTCAATAGGTTTTTTGTTAGTATGTTTGGAATTATTTTAATTGATTTTCATAACGGTGCTATGTACAATATGGGAAAACTACATAAATTTGATAATAAAATATTCAAGTTGAATAAAAAGATGTGATATTTTTAAAAAATAGGAAGTTTTCATCTTCAATCCCACCTATTGCTGTAAAGTTATTATTTTTTTTTTTTGCTACAGATCACAGCTCCGTATAGATAACCCTTCTATATATGTACTATTCTATGCATATTATGTAGATCACAGACCCTCTGTAGGTTAGTACCTAATCCCGTACTCGTTACTAGGTAGGTACCTACCTAAATCGCGAGTTAAATGTTGTTAAAATAATTCTGTTGATGACAAACAGTAACTAAAATGGCAAAAAGAAACGCAAATAATGAAGTTCTGAAGGGAAATTGTTGATGTGGAGTGAAAAAAAGGTGCAAATGTGCATACCAACAAACTCCAGCCTCTTCTACGTAGATGGTATAATGAAACGTTGTGTAATAATTGACCGTTGTGTAATGATTTACCGTTGTGTAACAATTTACCCATGCGCCCCTTCAAAATGCACGTCCTTCTGCCGTCTGATGCCCGCTGTATCATCGACAACTACCTCGAAATTGGTTCAAAGTAGTCGAAATTTAGCATAAAATACTCCTCTTGGGCCGTCAATGGACTTCAGCTCGATTGGACAAAAGCTGTCGGTTTCATAGCAAACAATTGGTAAAGATGACAGTTTTCGTCGTTTTTAATCGAAATCCTTTAATTTATGGCCAACTACAGGGTATTATTTTACACTCACTACTCAACAGTCAGGTAAGTACGAATAATAAACACACTTGTGACACAGACTTTGCGTTTGCAGCGCTGTTAAGCAGGTTACTATTAATCTTTTTTTTTTTTATTCACTATTGTGCCTTTCTTAGTTGATAGCTCCACCACCAACGTCAAGGTGAAGGCACTTCCATGGAGTCCTACTTACTAATCATTAATACTGCTTGGGGGGTCTTTATGACCGCGCTAGAGGTCCATTCACACAAGTCTACATTCTAAGGACAAATATACATTATGAGGTTGCCGTGTTTCCTGTAGGTAGACACATTTCTAAGGAAAAGTTATACCATTTTGGGCAAAATTTGGGACTTTTAAGGGAAAATGACGTGTTTCCGGTAAGAACAATTCCATAGATTGCCATACCTTCCATTTTTGGCGTTATTTTGAAGGATTGTCGTGTTTCCTGTAGGTAGACACATTTCTAAGGAAAAGTTATACCATTTTGGGCAAAATTTGGGACTTTTAAGGGAAAATGCCGTGTTTCTGGTAAGAACAATTCCATAGATTGCCATACCTACCATTTTGGGCGTTATTTTGAAGGATTGCCGTGTTTCCTGTAGGTAGACACATTTCTAAGATATGCCTCATCACCATCCGTCCGCGATTACACACCCATCCGGCACCGGTCGCCTCCAGCTGTCATAGGTCACCATCGACCACACCCGACGACTTGTGGTATTGCTCAACACGTAGGTTCGAGTGCCAAATGGATCGCCACCGGTGACTACACCCACCCTTGTATAATATCATTCACATTCAATCACGTGTAATAACGTGTGTGTGTGAGTGTGTGTGTGTGTGTGTGTGTGCGCGCGTGTGTGTGCATGTGCGCACGCGTAAACACACACGTAAACCACTAACATACACAATGTAGTTACTAGGACACCATGTGCATGAGACTAAAAGTAAATACACACGGTTAATAATGCAAACATCCGACACAGTCGATAGGTACCCACTTCATCCTTTTCTTATCCTAGCTTCCTAATAACCCATATATCTAGGTGTTTATAGCACAATCTTAAGGCTAACGAGCCATGATTCTTATATCTATTTCGTTTATGGGATAAATACGCTACATAAAAGACTAAATAAACGCGTTGCATATTGGACAAAAATCGATGCAACTACTACCCTGTCTACACGTACCTAAGTACTCACGTGGAAACACGATATAACTAAAATTTCAATTGTATTACTCATACAAATTTTACAGGTTAATTGCGTACAACAAGTTGCACACCCCACCGTTGCACAATCATTATCATGTTCAACACATGATGGATGTATGAGGCCCTCAGCATATACGTACGACTGTGTACAAATACCGATTAAATGGAAATCAGGAAACGTAAATATCTGGCATCGCTCAATAAAAAGGTCACGTAGGTTCGCATGCCAAATGGATCACCATAGGTACGTCCGCCTGTATAAGACCATTTACATTCAATTCTAACTTACACGCAGAACAAACTATGGTACCATTGCTATACGAAAAACCATCCCTGGCTAGTTCATTGATACACAGTGAACCGCTATACCTACTAAATGAAGCAAAATCTTTGTCCTAGAGACATGGTCACAGAATTACATTTGTTTAAACACCCTAGAACTAAAGCTCTCCGAATCTAAATTCTACGAAGCAATATTGGAACCATCAGCAGAAAGTTCAACAGAAGTCTGTACCAAAACAATTCAAAAGCGTATACATATGAGTTATGGTGTAGGTATGTAAAGAAATCTGATGAAGTTGCAGATGTTAAGTTAGAAATACCAATAGAACCGACGGCCTACATGGGAAAGGATGTGGTTTCTCACTTTGTTCAGCGTGATCACTGTCACATTACTGGTAAATACAGGAGTCCAGCACATAATAGCTGCAACCTGAGGTGTCAGAACCCCGAAGTTTCTATCAGTCCTAATACATATCCTCTCGGGATACGATTCGCACGATAAAATTCGACCATATTTACACAAAATTCGCGTGAATATGAACATTTTCCTAAGATTTAACGTGAAATTCGAGTGAATACCATGACACATCTACCATATATCCACGTGTGATCACACGTGTTCAGGGTGTTCGAACTAAATAGGTATATGGGTTTTTAGTAGGCATTTCAATTCGAACCGCCTTGTTCTCCATGCAGTATTCACGATGTTCGGCTAATTTTTCCTCTTTTGTTTTACCACATTGATCATTGAATTTTGTAAAACACCTTTTACAGACGACTATTTGGCACTTGTGTTTTGTGAGCTGTCTTGCAACCAATTTTTCAAAATGCTTGATAATAAACGTAATGGTGTACACCCAAATCGTCGTTTATGAGAAGGAGATCACGGTGATCAGGTAATTCCTCTTTTGTCATTTTAAGGGGGTGTATTTTGTAATCGGCATCCAATACGTACGCATTTATAGAAATGTTGTTGATCTTCTCAAATAATTGTTTGATCTACTTTAGAGGTGTAGGAAAATCGATGCAAGAAATATCATAGGGGTGATCAAGATTGAAGTATTTACTCACACGCTGTGCATCCTTGGTAATAAATTTGGCTAGAATTGATTATTGAAAGCGCTGGTGGGGTAACTATGAAAGAGCTGAGTCAATTTGCCCTTCAAAGGCTCAGAAAGGACTGAAATTTTGGGGGTGAATAGAGAAGGGCCTTCTTTGTCAAGGTAGAATTAAAATCAGGGCGGTCCGATAATTAGGGAAGGTGTGAGGGGTGTTTGAAAGTCGGGGGTGGGGGTACATTTTGAACGAAGGGTGGTTAAGGAGAGGTGTATGTGAAGGATGATGGGACAGGATGAGATGAGAGATCGCGACGAAAATTTGGAAAGTTCCATGCATCAGTAGTGGTGAGGGGTAAGATGACGTCACAACGTCCCCACTCATATGAGAAAGGTCTGGTTTGAGTTTTTATGGGTCAAACATTGGTAGAAACGCTAAAATCGCGACTGTTTCGTTGATGAATATAATTTTTACAAAAATTTTTAGTAGGGAGTCGGGGTGTGTTTTATGACGTCACTAATCACCTGCTCACCGTGGGAGGGGTCTAATTTGAGTTTTTATGGGTCAGACATTGGTAAAAAACGCTAAAATCGCAACTGTTTCGTTTATAAATATACTTTTTACAGTAGGGTGAGGGTATGGAGCTTGTGACGTCACAAATCCCCTACCAACCATGGGAGGGGTCTAGTTTGAGTTTTTATGGGTCAAACATTGGTAAAAAACGTTAAAATCGCGACTGTTTCGTTGATAAATATACTTTTTACAGTAGTGTCAACCTGTACAAATAAAATCGCACGAGGTCAACTGACTTCATTCTACCTACGTAGCCCCCTTTTCAACCTGTACAAAATAATCGCACGGGGGCCAAAGGAGGTAATTCTGCCTTTTTTGGCCTGTACAAAATTATTCGCGCGAGGAGGATCTGCCTTTTTTAGCCTCGTTATAGTAGTTTCAACCTGTACAAACGTTTGCATAAGGTCACCTGAGGTCATTCCAACTACGTAGCCCCCTTTTCAACCTGTACACAAATTTTCGCATAAGGTCACCTGACGTCATTCCACCTACGTATCCCCCTGTACAAACGTTTGCATGAGGTCACCTGACGTCATTCCACCAGCCCCCCTGGGGACCAAAGGAGGTAATTCTGCCTTTTTTGGCCTGTACAAAATTATTCGCACGAGGAGGATCTGCCTTTTTTAGCCTAGTTACATGCACCAAAAACCGGAAGTAAAATGATCCCTGCCTTTTGGTTTATTATTCCGTGAATAATACATCTATGTATTCGCTCAGCAAAAAAAAAAAATTTTTTATAACACCCCCTCAAAATTTTTTCTTTTCCGTTTCAAGGTGCGTAGATCCCAAAAAATGCAATGTCCGTCCGTCGTAGGGAGAGTAAGCTGCCCTCCCATGAAAAGTGACAGGTGACAGGTGACAGATCGCGGTTATGATGAACCACTCCCGCGGCATCGTAAATAATATGGCTATCAGCCCACATCCACCTAATGGGGGTGTTGGTGGGGTGGGTTAATCACCATATTATTTACGATGCCGCGGGAGTGGTTCATCATAACCGCGATCTGTCACCTGTCACCTGTCACTTTTCATGGGAGGGCAGCTTACTCTCCCTACGACGGACGGACATTGCATTTTTTGGGATCTACGCACCTTGAAACGGAAAAGAAAAAATTTTGAGGGGGTGTTATAAAAAATTTTTTTTTTTTTGCTGAGCGAATACATAGATGTATTATTCACGGAATAATAAACCAAAAGGCAGGGATCATTTTACTTCCGGTTTTTGGTGCATGTAACTAGGCTAAAAAAGGCAGATCCTCCTCGTGCGAATAATTTTGTACAGGCCAAAAAAGGCAGAATTACCTCCTTTGGTCCCCCAGGGGGGCTGGTGGAACGACGTCAGGTGACCTCATGCAAACGTTTGTACAGGGGGATACGTAGGTGGAATGACGTCAGGTGACCTTATGCGAAAATTTGTGTACAGGTTGAAAAGGGGGCTACGTAGTTGGAATGACCTCAGGTGACCTTATGCAAACGTTTGTACAGGTTGAAACTACTATAACAAGGCTAAAAAAGGCAGATCCTCCTCGCGCGAATAATTTTGTACAGGCCAAAAAAGGCAGAATTACCTCCTTTGGTCCCCAGGGGGGCTGGTGGAATGACGTCAGGTGACCTCATGCAAACGTTTGTACAGGGGGATACGTAGGTGGAATGACGTCAGGTGACCTTATGCGAAAATTTGTGTACAGGTTGAAAAGGGGGCTACGTAGTTGGAATGACCTCAGGTGACCTTATGCAAACGTTTGTACAGGTTGAAACTACTATAACGAGGCTAAAAAAGGCAGATCCTCCTCGCGCGAATAATTTTGTACAGGCCAAAAAAGGCAGAATTACCTCCTTTGGCCCCCGTGCGATTATTTTGTACAGGTTGAAAAGGGGGCTACGTAGGTAGAATGAAGTCAGTTGACCTCGTGCGATTTTATTTGTACAGGTTGACACTACTGTAAAAAGTATATTTATCAACGAAACAGTCGCGATTTTAACGTTTTTTACCAATGTTTGACCCATAAAAACTCAAACTAGACCCCTCCCATGGTTGGTAGGGGATTTGTGACGTCACAAGCTCCATACCCTCACCCTACTGTAAAAAGTATATTTATAAACGAAACAGTTGCGATTTTAGCGTTTTTTACCAATGTCTGACCCATAAAAACTCAAATTAGACCCCTCCCACGGTGAGCAGGTGATTAGTGACGTCATAAAACACACCCCGACTCCCTACTAAAAATTTTTGTAAAAATTATATTCATCAACGAAACAGTCGCGATTTTAGCGTTTCTACCAATGTTTGACCCATAAAAACTCAAACCAGACCTTTCTCATATGAGTGGGGACGTTGTGACGTCATCTTACCCCTCACCACTACTGATGCATGGAACTTTCCAAATTTTCGTCGCGATCTCTCATCTCATCCTGTCCCATCATCCTTCACATACACCTCTCCTTAACCACCCTTCGTTCAAAATGTACCCCCACCCCCGACTTTCAAACACCCCTCACACCTTCCCTAATTATCGGACCGCCCTGATTTTAATTCTACCTTGACAAAGAAGGCCCTTCTCTATTCACCCCCAAAATTTCAGTCCTTTCTGAGCCTTTGAAGGGCAAATTGACTCAGCTCTTTCATAGTTACCCCACCAGCGCTTTCAATAATCAATTCTAGCCAAATTTATTACCAAGGATGCACAGCGTGTGAGTAAATACTTCAATCTTGATCACCCCTATGATATTTCTTGCATCGATTTTCCTACACCTCTAAAGTAGATCAAACAATTATTTGAGAAGATCAACAACATTTCTATAAATGCGTACGTATTGGATGCCGATTACAAAATACACCCCCTTAAAATGACAAAAGAGGAATTACCTGATCACCGTGATCTCCTTCTCATAAACGACGATTTGGGTGTACACCATTACGTTTATTATCAAGCATTTTGAAAAATTGGTTGCAAGACAGCTCACAAAACACAAGTGCCAAATAGTCGTCTGTAAAAGGTGTTTTACAAAATTCAATGATCAATGTGGTAAAACAAAAGAGGAAAAATTAGCCGAACATCGTGAATACTGCATGGAGAACAAGGCGGTTCGAATTGAAATGCCTACTAAAAACCCATATACCTATTTAGTTCGAACACCCTGAACACGTGTGATCACACGTGGATATATGGTAGATGTGTCATGGTATTCACTCGAATTTCACGTTAAATCTTAGGAAAATGTTCATATTCACGCGAATTTTGTGTAAATATGGTCGAATTTTATCGTGCGAATCGTATCCCGAGAGGATATGTATTAGGACTGATAGAAACTTCGGGGTTCTGACACCTCAGGTTGCAGCTATTATGTGCTGGACTCCTGTATTTACCAGTAATGTGACAGTGATCACGCTGAACAAAGTGAGAAACCACATCCTTTCCCATGTAGGCCGTCGGTTCTATTGGTATTTCTAACTTAACATCTGCAACTTCATCAGATTTCTTTACATACCTACACCATAACTCATATGTATACGCTTTTGAATTGTTTTGGTACAGACTTCTGTTGAACTTTCTGCTGATGGTTCCAATATTGCTTCGTAGAATTTAGATTCGGAGAGCTTTAGTTCTAGGGTGTTTAAACAAATGTAATTCTGTGACCATGTCTCTAGGACAAAGATTTTGCTTCATTTAGTAGGTATAGCGGTTCACTGTGTATCAATGAACTAGCCAGGGATGGTTTTTCGTATAGCAATGGTACCATAGTTTGTTCTGCGTGTAAGTTAGAATTGAATGTAAATGGTCTTATACAGGCGGACGTACCTATGGTGATCCATTTGGCATGCGAACCTACGTGACCTTTTTATTGAGCGATGCCAGATATTTACGTTTCCTGATTTCCATTTAATCGGTATTTGTACACAGTCGTACGTATATGCTGAGGGTCTCATACATCCATCATGTGTTGAACATGATAATGATTGTGCAACGGTGGGGTGTGCAACTTGTTGTACGCAATTAACCTGTAAAATTTGTATGAGTAATACAATTGAAATTTTAGTTATATCGTGTTTCCACGTGAGTACTTAGGTACGTGTAGACAGGGTAGTAGTTGCATCGATTTTTGTCCAATATGCAACGCGTTTATTTAGTCTTTTATGTAGCGTATTTATCCCATAAACGAAATAGATATAAGAATCATGGCTCGTTAGCCTTAAGATTGTGCTATAAACACCTAGATATATGGGTTATTAGGAAGCTAGGATAGGAAAAGGATGAAGTGGGTACCTATCGACTGTGTCGGATGTTTGCATTATTAACCGTGTGTATTTACTTTTAGTCTCATGCACATGGTGTCCTAGTAACTACATTGTGTATGTTAGTGGTTTACGTGTGTGTTTACGCGTGCGCACATGCACACACACACGCGCGCACACACACACACACACACACACACACACACACACACACACACACACACACACACACACACACACACACACACACACACACACACACACACACACACACACACACACACACACACACACACACACACACACACACACACACACACACACACACACACACACGCGTTATTACACGTGATTGAATGTGAATGATATTATACAAGGGTGGGTGTAGTCACCGGTGGCGATCCATTTGGCACTCGAACCTACGTGTTGAGCAATACCACAAGTCGTCGGGTGTGGTCGATGGTGACCTATGACAGCTGGAGGCGACCGGTGCCGGATGGGTGTGTAATCGCGGACGGATGGTGATGAGGCATATCTTAGAAATGTGTCTACCTACAGGAAACACGGCAATCCTTCAAAATAACGCCCAAAATGGTAGGTATGGCAATCTATGGAATTGTTCTTACCGGAAACACGGCATTTCCCCTTAAAAGTCCCAAATTTTCCCCCAAAATGGTATAACTTTTCCTTAGAAATGTGCCTACCTACCAGAAACACGGCAACCTCATAATGTATATTTGTCCTTAGAATGTAGACTTGTGTGAATGGACCTCTAGCGCGGTCGTAAAGACCCCCCAAGCAGTATTAATGATTAGTAAGTAGGACTCCATGGAAGTGCCTTCACCTTGACGTTGGTGGTGGAGCTATCAACTAAGAAAGGCACAATAGTGAATAAAAAAAAAAAAAGATTAATAGTAACCTGCTTAACAGCGCTGCAAACGCAAAGTCTGTGTCACAAGTGTGTTTATTATTCGTACTTACCTGACTGTTGAGTAGTGAGTGTAAAATAATACCCTGCAGTTGGCCATAAATTAAAGGATTTCGATTAAAAACGACGAAAACTGTCATCTTTACCAATTGTTTGCTATGAAACCGACAGCTTTTGTCCAATCGAGCTGAAGTCCATTGACGGCCCAAGAGGAGTATTTTATGCTAAATTTCGACTACTTTGAACCAATTTCGAGGTAGTTGTCGATGATACAGCGGGCATCAGACGGCAGAAGGACGTGCATTTTGAAGGGGCGCATGGGTAAATTGTTACACAACGGTAAATCATTACACAACGGTCAATTATTACACAACGTTTCATTATACCATCTACGTAGAAGAGGCTGGAGTTTGTTGGTATGCACATTTGCACCTTTTTTTCACTCCACATCAACAATTTCCCTTCAGAACTTCATTATTTGCGTTTCTTTTTGCCATTTTAGTTACTGTTTGTCATCAACAGAATTATTTTAACAACATTTAACTCGCGATTTAGGTAGGTACCTACCTAGTAACGAGTACGGGATTAGGTACTAACCTACAGAGGATCTGTGATCTACATAATATGCATAGAATAGTACATATATAGAAGGGTTATCTATACGGAGCTGTGATCTGTAGCAAAAAAAAAAAATAACTTTACAGCAATAGGTGGGATTGAAGATGAAAACTTCCTATTTTTTAAAAATATCACATCTTTTTATTCAACTTGAATATTTTATTATTAAATTTATGTAGTTTTCCCATATTGTACATAGCACCGTTATGAAAATCAATTAAAATAATTCCAAACATACTAACAAAAAACCTATTGAACTAACCTGTTACGAGGTAGCGAAATTTACCGATGATCGACTCGATTTAGAATGTGTGTATGAATGGGCCTCTAGCGTGGTCGTAAAGACCCCCAAGCAGTATGAATGGAACTTAGAAAAGTCAATAGTAAGTCATTAATCCCTTATAAACGCCCAAAATGGTGGGAACTCATATTGGAAACAGCACTTTCCCCAAAAGTCCCAAATTTTGCCCGAAATGGTATAACTTTTCCTTAAAAATGTGCCTACCTACCGGAAACACGGCAATCCCTCAAAATAACGCCCAAAATGGTAGGTATGGCAATCTATGGAATTGTTCTTACCGGAAACACGGCATTCTCCCTTAAAAGTCCCAAATTTTGCCCAAAATGGTATAACTTTTCCTTAGAAATGTGCCTAGCTACTGGAAACACGGCAATCCCTCAAAATAACGCCCAAAATGGTAGGTATGGCTATCTATGGAGCTTTTCTTACCGGAAACACGTCATCCACCACTAGTCCCCAATTTAACCCAAAATGGTATAACTGCTCCTTAGAGACGCACCTATCGGATACACGGCATCCCCGCTTATACTCAAAATTGAATAACTATCCTTGGAAATGGACTTGTATGAATGGGCCTCTAGCGTGGTCGTAAAGACCCCCAAGCAGTACGAATGTTTAGTTTATGTATGAATGGGCTTCTAGCGTGGTAGTAAAGACCCCCAAGTAGTACGAATGTTTAGTTTATGTATGAATGGGCCTCTAGCGTGGTCGTAAAGACCCCCAAGCAGTATGAATGTTTAGTATGTAAGTAGGACTCCATCGATGTGCCTTCACCTTGACGTTGGTGATGGAGCTTTTGACTAAGAAAGGCACAAACTATAATTATCAAAACAATGTGGTGTACATGATTAAGTAACAACAAACAAAAAACATTTGCCCTTGGAATTTTTGATAAAAATACTGATTTCTAATAAACTAGTAGTAGGTTCTTGAGTCACTACGGTACAAACGTATTTTAGTGGACTGTTAGCTATTTTACTTTTGAACAAAACACTTCCATTCTCTAATATTTGAGGATATAGCAGAGCTCTAGTTCCCATCTTGAGTCACCATTTCACGTCGCATAAGTACCATTTCACGAAAAGTTGGTTAAACAAAAAGTTGGCCGTCATAGAAGGTAGCCAAGAATATTTAAAAACACATTACTGTCTTTCTCATCTCTTGTTCCACTTGACAAAACATAATGGTGTACGCCTACATAGATTCGCTGTGGAAGAAACGCTGTTGAACCATATTCCATACTGTGAGCCACACGGAGCTTAAAGAACCGTTTTCCCCAACAAGGGAGTACTCTATTTCAAAAATTGTACATATTACAATTTAGTTCCGTATGCGATTTCGAATCTGGTACTATATACAACAGATCCGAGACCACATATTAGCCGGATAAGCTGCGAAAGCTAATTTTTGCCCCTGATACAATGGTGCTGTATGAATGGTGTCGTGCGGGTTTAGTATCACATGTCTTGCAGGGTGACCCCTGTGCCAGAACATACTTTTTTCTTCTACTTCCGTCCGCCGTACGCCGTCCGCCGTCTGCCGTCCGCCGTCTGCCGCCCGCCGTACGCCGTCCGCCGTATCACGTGTGCCGGCCTCATTATCGGTCTAAAAAATTCGTTCTTTCGCACACATGCTCCATTTGGGCACTAGTTGTGTCCCGAAACTTTTCAGCCCGATCGGAATATAGCCAGGGGTGTTATGAGTGAAAATGGGTATAAAAATAGGTACTTTTTGTGTTTTCGTAACATGTTTGTAAAATGAGCTTTTGAGGTATCGTTTTCCATGTTTTGGGGGATGAGAAGACCGAATATGAAGTCGATTTTGACCAAGGAGTTGAAAATTGAGGTTGTACCAGATGTTCAGCTCCCAAAATTGATTTTTTATGCGTCAAAAACCTGGGGAATCGTCTCAAATCACCACCAATTTGTAGAATAACACTAGGAAAAGTGGCAACACGTGGATCAAGACGATTAAATGGCACTACCAATGATCGATGATAATTCGAAAAAAAAAGCGTACCTAATTCAAGTTTTGGGGGCCAAATGTCCGTCCGCCGTACGCCGTCCGCCGTCTGCCGTCCGCCGTCTGCCGCCCGCCGACCGCCGTCCGCCGCATCACGTGTGCAGGCTTCATTTTCGGTCTAAAAAAGTCGTTGTTTCGCACACATGCTCCATTTGGGCCCTAGTTGTGCCCCGAAACTTTTCAGCCCGATCGGAATATACCCAGGGGTGTTATGACTGAAAATGTGTGTGAAATATGTACTTTTTGCGTTTTGGCAACATGTTGGTAACATGAGCTTTTAAGATATCCTTTTCCATGTTTTTGGGGACGAGAAGACCGAATATGAAGTCGATTTTGACCAAAGAGTAGAAAATTCAGGTTCTACCAGATGTTCAGCTCCCGAAATTGATTTTTTATAAGTCAAATACCGGGGAAATCGTCTGAAATCATCGTAAATTTGTAGAATAACACTGGAAAAAGTGTCAACAGGTGGATCAAGACGATTAAATGGTACTATCGATGATCAGAGATAATTTATTTTTAAAAAAAGGAGCGTACCCGATTCGTGTTTTGGGGGCCAAAATTGGTGGAAACCATCAGAAATAGCTATCTCAATTATTTTATATGAAAGAAACAATAAATAAACAGCCAACATCTCTGTAGGTATGTCCAATAGAATAATAAACCCATGTGACAAGGACTTTGCAGCGTTTTGGAATCTACGCACCTTGAAACGTGAAAGAAAAATTTTTGAGGGGGTGTTATAAAAATTGTTTGCTGAGCGAATACATAGGTGTAGTATTCACA
This sequence comes from Leptopterna dolabrata, assembly GCA_954871275.1. Classification (NCBI taxonomy): domain Eukaryota; kingdom Metazoa; phylum Arthropoda; class Insecta; order Hemiptera; family Miridae; genus Leptopterna; species Leptopterna dolabrata. Next base: position 4,761,608 of record OX940974.1, on the reverse strand, counting down.
CAATAATAAACCAAAATGCAATGTCCGTCCGCCGTCCGCCGTATCACGTGTATAGGCTTCATTTTCGGTCTAGAAAAATGATTCTTCCGCACACATGCTCCATTTGGGCCCTAGTTGTGGAGTGGAAATTTAGGTTCTACCAAAGATTCAGCTGCCAAAATTGATTTTTTATGAGGCAAAAATCTGGAAAATCGTCTGAAATCACCATCAATTTGTATAATAACACTAGAAAAAGTGTCATCACGCTGATCAAGACGATTAAATGGCACTACCAATGATCAAAGATGATTTGGGGGAAAAAAAAGAGCGTACCTAATTTTTGTTTTGGGGGCCAAAATTGGTGGAAACCTGCAGTAATAGCTATTTCAATTATTTCACATGAATGAAAAAATAATTGAACAGCCAACATTTCTGTGGGTATGTACAATAGAATAATAAACCCATGTGACAAGACTTTGCAGCGTTTTCTTTCTTTCGCGAAATCCTGTTTTTCCGTGCAAAGTGCATCCCATTCTGCTGCCACTTTGTTACAAAATTCAGCAATTATATTATTTCCATCTCGATCTTGTATATTCCGTTTAATTTGTCCCCGATCCGTGCGTTTTTGGGAAACTTGAGGAGGCAGTGATTTATCTCTGCGTCACGCCCGCCTTTTTTCAAGCTCCTATTTTCCATTTGCTTCTCCGATCTTATGTTAACACTTTCTCGTGGAACGGTCCCGATTTTCGTTAAACCCAAGCGGAGGTATACTTTGAAAAAAAACAAAATAAAACGCTGCAAAGTCCTTGTCACATGGGTTTATTATTCTACTGGACATAACGCACAGAAATTTTGGCTCTTCATTTATTGTTTCTTTCATGTGCAATTATTGAAATGGCTGTTTTTGATGGTTTCCACCAATTTTGGCCCCCAAAAACACGAATTAGGTTCGGCTTTTTGGTTTATTATTTTCAATAATGAACCATTGGAATCGAGCAAGAAAAATAAATTCTTACCCCCCCCCCCCCCTCCATAATTTGATGGTTTACGTTTCAAGGTATGTAGAATCCGAAACTGCAATAAAAATATTTCTGTCTGTCCGCCGTACGCCGTACACCGTACGGTCCACTCTTCTTAGTTACCATATATAAAATATTGATTACAGAATAAACATTGATGAAATTCGGGTTATAGGTTCCGTTCGGGGTCTAGTTGGTCCTCGAAGCTCGGCGTTACTGTCAGTCATCTCTAAGGGGTTCAAAATAGGGGTTGAAATTTTCAAAACGCCGTAGCTCGAAAACTTTCAATTGAAGGGTATGGTTTTTTTTACGATATTAAATTTGTCTTGAGCTAAACAATTTTTTGAGACCACCCGGAGCACTGTACGTCCAGCCGTTCGTGTGCACCAAAAAGCTTGGTCAACACGATCGTGAATCAAACGGTATAAATCCGGCCGGGATATCATCACTAAGGAGCACCTGATTATAATCAAGGATGGCTGTATGAAGTCGAGTTGAAGTTGGTTGTTGTGCGATATTATTTCATTTGATAAGTGATGGACTATTGGATTTTGTTGGTAGGTACTTGTGAAACTTGAACAAACTTTGAAATTATTGATGGTAAATTATTACACAACGGTAAATTATTACACAACGGCAAATTATTACCTACACAACGGTAAATTATTACATAACGGTAAATTTTTACACAACGGTAAATTATTACACAACGGTTCAATATACTTGACCAGAGGGTCAATATGATGACCACAGAAAACAGTGATCTACGCAGAAGGGGCATCTATTTCACTCCACATCAACAATCTTCATTCAGAACTTCATTATTTGCGATTCTTTTCGCCATTTTAGTTACTGTTTGCCATCGACAGAATTATTTTAGCAACATTTAACTCGTGATTTAGGTAGGTACCTAGTAATGGGTACGGGGTTACTAACCTACGGAGGGTCTGCGATCTACATATTATGTATAGACTAGTACATATTATATAGACGGGTTATCTATACAGAGAGCTGTGATCTGTAAAAGATGGGTATTCTGTACAAAATAATAAACCGTTGTGCAGGGATTTGCAGCGTTTTTTAAACAGATTATGTTCGATCATTGATAGTACCATTTAATTGTCTTGATTCACCTATTGATACTATTTAGTTTCAACTACGAATTATTGTACACGTGTATGGTGATTTCAGACAATTTACCATGTTTTTGACTAATAAAAAATGAATTTCGGAAGCTTCACCTTCGTTACAACCTCAATTCTTCACTCTTAGGTCAAAATCAACCTATTATTCGGTACTCTCACCCTAAAAAACATGGTAAACGATATATCACAAGCTCATGTGAACTAAAACCTCAAACGTCCCCCGAATACCCCTATTTTTACACCCATTATTCCCTCATAACACCCCTGGGTGTATGCCGATCTGGCTACTGTGTTTCGGAGCACAACTAGGACCCAAATGTGTTCCCAAATGGACCCAAACTGTGTGTGGAGGAACGACGATTTGGAACAAAACTTGACGTAAATTTAAGGCAGAAACTTCGTTGGAACTTCAATTTTCCACTATTTGGTCAAAATCAACTTCATATTCGGTCTTCTCGTCCCAGAAACATGGAAAACGATACCTCAAAGCTCATGCTACTAACATGTTACTAAAACACAAAAAGTACCCATTTTTATACCCATTTTCATTCATAACACCCCTGGGTATATTCGGATCTGGCTGCAAAGTTTCGGGACACATAATGGTGCCTGTGTGCGAAAGAACGAATTTTTTAGACCAAAAATCCGGCGGATGGCGGACGGATATTTTTGGAATGGACAATAGCATGGGCATTTTTGAATCTACGCACCTTGAAACGTAAAAGAAAAAATGTTGAGGGGGTGTTATAAAAATTGTTTGCTGAGAGAATGCATAGGTTTATTATTCACAGAATAATAAACCAAAATGACTAGAATACCCCATGAGGTGCGGAATCAAATTCGCTAATGTCCTGCTGAAGGATATCATCAAAAATGTGATTTGAGTCACATTCCCATCATTGATAGGGCTAAACGGCAGATTTGTGTGGTGAACAGAATCAGGTTGAATTATCAGATACGGCAACTGAAGGGCACAGTGTGGAACTCCCACCTGTTAATCAGCGGTTTTCCGATGGGACTGTCAGCGTAGGCGAGGGCGTAAAATGACGAGGGGTGGGCTTGGCTGTGACGTTGGTGAGCGCGTTAGTTGGTCGAAAGGGTGCATACAAGGAAACGGGTTCTTCACCCCCCCCCCCCCCCCCCATTCAAGAGTACAAAAGGGCTTTTTCCAACACCTTCGTCATGATATTTCCATCTGCAGTGCAAATAGCATTAGATCGCAACATTCTGCAAATTTCCGAGAGACGGTTGCGTCATATTTTTCGCTGCCAACGGCGGCCAAATAGAATTAATAATATTCTACGCGAGAAGGGCTCAACCACTTTAGGGCTGCCTCTTAGAGCCAAATGAGGCGTTCCTAAATGAGGGTGTGATGCTGTTTTCAATATATAGGGGAACGGATTGTCCACGGCCCAGAAAAAAAAACGCCTGCCAATTCGAGTATCACGCGAACGTATAGAATAGTTAGGTAGGTTCATTTTGATACGGGACCATCTGCGATCCAACCCACGTGTGCCCTTAACATTTCAGCTCTCTACGATCATTTTTCGCGTAGTTAGAAGCGTTACAAGGAAACGGGCAACATTTCATATTCGCGCATGCGCAGAGGAAAGAAATTCCATAGAACTATCAAATAATTATTCTTGATCAACCCTCCAACGTTTCAAGTATTTCACGTTTGCGTATGCGCAGACGAAACGATTTCCATGATTTTGAAACGGGACCATTTTCGAGCCAACCCTCGAGTACCCTCAACATTTCAGCTGCACGACCGTTTTTCGCGTAGTTAGAAGCGTTACAAGGAAATGGCCAAGTTGGTTACAGGACGATTCCAATGAAATTCGTATGGAACTATCAAAGTGTTATTCCTGCTGATCGACCATCCAAATCTGAACTCATTTCAACGATATTATAAGGAAGTTATGGGCGTTTAAATTATTTCACGTTTGCGCATGCGCAGACGGAACGATTTCCATAAGTTTGGAGGAGATCTGTTTCCTGGTGCCTCACCCCTGTGCCCGGTCATCGTTGTTGTTTAAAGTCACCTTTTGTGCAACAAACTACCTGATGAACCCTCCATTAGCTAGACTTCCCCGTTCTGCAAACCTCCTTCTTTGTACCCCCGACTATGATTTTTTCTCCCAGTCTTTGTTTTTACTAAAATCTTTAATCAACTCATCCCCCGTCTCATTCAGTTAAGTGTTTACTACTTGTTCTACTCTTTATCATTCATTAGTATTGTAATATTTATTTATTGGGCTCGCCCGTGCTTTACCAAATAAATAAATAAATAAGTTTGAAATGGGATCATCCGCGATCCAACCCGCGTGTACTCTCAAAATTTCAGCTATCTACGACTATTTTTGGCGTAGTTAGAAGCGTTATAAGGAAACTGTCAACATTTTATGTTCGCGCATGACGAAAGTTACCGTACTTTTTCAATGATTTTGGAGTGGGACCATCTGTCACCCAACAGGCACCTGCCCTCCAACATTCACCCCTTTTCATTATTTCGGGTAGTTATGGGCGTTACAAGGGATTACCACAGACAGACACGGAACCAAAAATGTTTAGCTGAAAACTGGCACTGACATGCAATCAATCTGAAGCCAGTGAGTAATAAAACATAGGTTGTTTTGAACCCACTGTAAGCCCCACCGTCGTCAATTCTGTGTTTAGCAAGGTTTCAATGACAGTAGTGGTTATTCTGAACACAGAATCAAAGAATTTCGGAGCAATGTACTGACATACGGAATTCCCGAAATCGCATAGGGTATGCTCATGGTTGACGAAAGCGGTTTAAAGTATATTATTTACAAATGAAAGTAGGTGTCATTCTAAGAATTTTGAGACCACTCGCACTCTCCTACGGTGAATACTTCTTTCAATGATATTGGTTTATTATTCTGTGAATAATATACCTATGTATTCTCTCAGCAAAAAATTGTTATAAAACCCCCTCAAAATTTGTTCTTTTACGTTTCAAGGTGAGTAGATTCCAAAAATTCGATGTCCGTCCGCCGTCCGCCGTATCATGCATATATCTACTCGAATATCGGTCTAAAAAATTCGATCTTTCGCAAGCGGGCTCCATTTGGGCCCTAGTTGTGTCCCGTAACTTTGCAGCCAGATCGGAATATACCCAGGGGTGTTATTAGTGAAAACTGGGTATAAACATATATATTATTTGTGTTTTAGTAACATGAGCTTTTGAGGTATCGATTTCCATGGTGTTAGGGCGAGAAAATTGAATATGAAGTTGATTTTGACCGAAAAGTTGGAAAATCGAGGTTCTAACGATGTTTCAGCCTTAAATTTATGTTGAATTTTGGTATAAAATCGTTGTTCTTCCTCACAAAGTTTGGGCCCCAACTTGGGAACACATTTTGGTTCTAGTTGTGCACCAAAGCTCGGCAGCCTGATCGGAATTCACCCAGGGGTGTTATGGGAGAAAAATGTGTGTAAAAATAGGGGTTTCCAAGGTTTTCTTGAGGTTTCAGTGAACACGAGCTTGTGAGGTATCGTTTTCCATGTTTTTTAGGACGGGAAGACCGAATATGAAGTTGATTTTGACAAAACAGTGAAGAATTTAGGTTTTAACGAAGGTTAAGCTCCAACAATTAATTTTTTATGAGAAAAAACCTGGGAAATTGTCTGATATCACCATACATTTCTATACTAACACTACATGTAGTATTAGCAGATGAGTCAATACAGTGTAATGGCACTATCAATAATCATAGATAATCTGTAAAAAGAAAGAGAAAAACGCTGCAAAGTCCTTGTCACGTGGGTTTATTATTCTACTGTACACACCTACAGAAATTCTGGCTGTTCATTTATTGTTTCTTTCATGTGAAATAATTGAAATAGCTATTCCTGATGGTTTCCACCTATTTTAGCCCCCACAACTCGATTAGGTACGCTACTTTTTTTTAAAATTATTCCGTGAATAATACACCTACATATGTTCAGAAAAAAATTTTTATAACACCACCTCAACATTTTTTCTTTTCCGTTTCAAGGTGCGTAGATTCCAGAAATGCAATGTCCGTACACCGTACGCCGTCCGCCGTATCACGTGTACCGGCTTTATTTTCGATCTAAAAAATTCATTATTTCGCACACATGCTCCATTTGGGCCCTAGTTGTGTTCCGAAACTTTGCAGCCCGATCGGAATATACCCAGGGGTGTTATGAGTGAAAATGTGTACAAAAACAGGTACTTTTTGTGTTTTAGTAACACGTTAGTAAAATGAGCTTTTGAGGTATCGTTTTCCATGTTTTTGGGGACGAGAAGACCGAATATGAAGTCGACTTTGACCAAGGAGTGGAAAATGGAGGTTGTCAGATGTTCAGCTCCCAAAATTGATTCTTTATGAGTAAAAAACCTGGGAAATCGTCTGAAATCACCATCAATTTGTAGATTAACACTAGAAAAAGTATCAACACGGGGATCAAGTAGATTAAATGGCACTATCAATGATCAAAGATAATTTGAAAAAAAAGGAGCGTACTTAATTCATGTTATGGGGGCCAAAATTGGTGGAAACCACCAAAAATAGCTATTTAAATTAGTTTATATATGAAAGAAACAATAAATAAAAAGCCAAAATTTCTGCAGGTATGTCCGATAGAATAATAAGCCCATGTGACAAGGACTTTGCAGCGTTTTTTTTTTCAAAATTATCTATGATCATTGGCAGTGCCATTTAATCATCTCGATCCACGTGTTAATCTGGCTCTTTGCAGCCAGATCGGAAGATACCCAGGGGTGTTATGGGTGTAGTATAATGGGGGTAAACATTTTTTTTAAAGTGTTTTTTTAGTGCTCGTGAGGTTCCGTATTCCTTGTTTGTTAGGGCGAGGAGACTGAATAAGAAGTCGATTTTGACCGAGGAGTGGAAAATTGAGGTTCTAACGAAGTATCAACCTTAAATTGATGTTAAAATTTGGTCTAGAATCGTCGTTCTTCCGCACACAGGGTGGGTCCCCATTTGGGAACACATCTGGATCCTTGTTGTGCTCCGAAACACGGCAGCTCGATCGGAATACACCCAGGGGTGTTATGGGAGAAAGATGGGCGCAAAACTAGGGGTTTTCGAGGTTTATTTGAGGTTTTAGTGAACATGAGCTTGCGAGGTATTGTTTCCATGTTTTTAGGGCGAGAAGACTGAATATGAAGTTCATTTCGGCCAAAGAGTGAAGAATTGAGGTTGTAACGGAGGTTCAGGTCCCAAAATTCATTTTGTATGAGCCGTAAACCTGGGAAATTGTCTGAAATCACCATAAACTTGTATAATAACACTAGAAGTAATATCAACAGGTGAATCAAGACAATTAAATGGCATAACCAATGATCAAAGATAATTTGTCAGAAATAGGAGCTTATATCGGGTTTTTGGGGGCCAAAATTGGTCGAAACCATCAAAAATACCCATTTCAATTATTGCACGTGAAAGAAACAATAAATGTATTTCCAGCATTTCTGTAGGTATGTCCAATAGAATAATAAACCCTTGTGACAAGGACTTAGCAGTGTTTTCAAATATTCCAGCACTTCCCACGTCATTGCAGCCCTCTCGCCTGGGCGGGACCTCCCCGGTTATGTGACGTAGGAAGTGTCGGAATTTTTGAGAAATCGTAGAAATAAATTATTCATCGTAGGAGAGCACTCTCAAAACATTTTCACAATTGAACCTACTTTAATTTAAAAAAAAAAAAAAAAATAAATACTACCTATAGGAGCACAGCCCATTAGGATTATTACTTAGGTTGACTGCGGCCACGCAACACTGATTGCTTCCACTTCTAGTTAAATGCGGTGGTTATTTGATGGGGATTATTCGATGTTAAATTCTCGATAATGATTCAGCGAGGTACGTCACACATGTTCCAGAGTAATCCCGCAGCATTTCGCTTTAGAAAACCAGATTATCGGCACCAATCTGCAATTACTAACGTCGAAAGCCGATCAACAACAAGTTTTCCAGATCTACTAATGCGATGATGGCTTTCTAGCATGTTCTACCTTCAATAATGTGTGCTGCATTAATATTAATTAGTAGAGTTGCACTTCTCAATCCTTTACGCTGAAAGCTAAATGGCCACTATACGGCTTCGGAGGTAAGTAGTTGATGTGTTCCGCCATCCGTAACCTTGCGCTTCGCCACCATGGCATTACAGCGTGAAGCTTTACTCTTAAATACCCTGGCCGTATGCACATTATTGTGAGCTGATTAGAGAGATAATAATTAGGCACGTAACCTAATGGTGAGAATTATGACGCAAATGGATTCAGAGATTATATCTTCAACAGGAGGATGAATCGTGGGTTGTACGGGTTAGAATAGTTTGAATTAATAATTGCTGACGTTGAAGAGGTTTTTCCTCCGACTGCTGTGAGCGAGTTTTTGGCGGTTTGGACTACCGTCCACTTTGGTCATTGGCCGTCCTGAGGCCGGAAATCGGTATTAATATCGCGGATACCGGTTGGGGAAGCAGCCTCGGGCCATTTGATTTTTCCTATTGGATATGATCTTCAAAGAAAATTAACCTATTGCAATGGGTCCAGAATAAACAGAACAAGAATTTTTGAAATTTTTTTATGGGTAAATCCGTTTTAGTGTACAGACCAGGCTTACAGAAATGAATCCACATGCACTAGGTTGTCTTGCCTGCCAAAAATTCATAAAGTAGGAGCACCAATGAGACCAGTTGTATCATACATTGGTGCTCCTGCTTATAAGTTGGCGATAAAGTTGAACAGATTGTTGAGAAGCAAAATTCAATTTCGCCCACAACATACTGTTTTAAATTCTTACGATTTGCTTAGCAAAATTAAGGATATTCAAGTGCCTTCAAATGTCAAACTTGCTTCTTTTGACGCGGTCAGTCTCTTTACCAACATTAATGTTGATAGATGTAGAGATATTGTTAATAGGTTTATTCACGATACTAATTTAAATTTGTTTGAAAAATATTAATTGTGTAATTTAATGTCTGTCTGTATGGATCAGAATTATTTCTTGTTCGATGGGAAATACTATACTCAGCCAGGGGTTGCAATGGGATCTCCATTATCTCCATTGCTTGCAGATATTTATATGGATTGTCTTGAAAAACCAATTTTCTGAAAATGTGAATCATATAGCCTCTTCACCGGTATATATATCATCATTCTTTGGAAAGGGACTGAAAGACAACTTGGTTCATATCACAAAAAAATTAATAACATAAATCCATTCATTAACTTCACCTTATAATTCAGATGCAATCAACTAAATTTTATATTTTTCCATATAGGAAAGATACTTATAGCGATATTACCTATAGTGAATTTATGTATGTTTAAAATTCACCATGGTAGTTTGGATGTTGGATGTTGGAATGTTGGAATTTGGATGTTGTAAAATTTGGCGTGCGTGTTGGAATTTCAATGTTGTAAATTTGGCGTGCGTGTTTTGGTGTGGTGCGGTTAAGGGCGGACCTCCACCGAGCGTTTAGTGTATTTCACCAGTTTTGGTTAAGGGCGAAACCTCCACCATGTTCTGATGAAATTTGTGTGTGTGTGAATTTAGAATGAATATGTGGTGCGGTTAAGGGCGGACCTCCACCGAGCGTTTAGTGTATTTCACCAGTTTTGGTTAAGGGCAAACCTCCACCATGTTCTGATGAAATTTGTGTGTGTGTGAATTTAGGATGAATATGTGTGTGCGGTTAAGGGCGGACCTCCACCGAGCGTTTAGTGTATTTCATCAGTTTTGGTTAAGGGCGAAACCTCCACCATGTTCTGATGAAATACGTGTGTGTGAGTGTGAATTTAAGATTAATATGGAAGATGTGAGTTTTGCGGTTAAGGGCGAACCTCCACCGATCTTTTAGTGTTGAATAGAGAGAGAGGAGGTGCACTCAAAAGCTCATTTTACTAACATGTTACTAAAACACAAAAAGTACCTATTTTTATACACATTTTCACTCATAACTCCCCTGGATATATTCCGATCGGGCTGAAAAGTCTCGGGACACAACTAGGGCCCAAATGGAGCATGTGTGCGAAAGAACGATTTTTTTAGACCGAAAATGAAGCCTGTACACGTGATACGGCGTACGGCGTACGGCGGACGGCCGGCGGACGGCCATTACATTTTTGGAATCTACACACCTTGAAACGGAAAAGAAAAAATGTTGAGGGGGTGATATACAAATTTTTTGCTGAGCGAATACATAGGTGTATTATTCACAGAATAATAAACCAAAAGTGTCAACACGTGGATCAAGACGATCAAATGGCACTACCAATGATCAAAGATAATTTGAACAAAAAAAATCGTACCTAATTAGTGTTTTGGGGGCCAAAATTGGTGGAAACCATCAGAAATGGCTTTGCGAATTATTTCACATGAAAGAAACAATAAATGAACAGCCAACATTTCTGTAGGTATGTCCAATAGAATAATAAATCCATGTGACAAGGATTTAATTTCGCCTGCCTCAGGAGCCGGTTGGCCCAGTTCATCGGACCACCATTTTGCTGTTGCTCCTACGGGAGTTTGTTGACCGTCCCCCCCTCGTCTTTCCGGATGAGGAAGTCGTCATGTTAACTAAAACGTATGGTAAAAAAATATATGGTAAAATAAATTATGGGTCATCCCAGATGAGGGACTCGTCAGATAGATGAAAATATTTACATTAGGTTGGTTGGGATGAGGGCGCAGTTCTGCCGGCAGTTTTTTAATGTACTTGTAAGGGGTAACCTAACCATTTTCCTTTTGGTTTATTATTCTGTGAATAATACACCTATGTATTCGCTCAGCAAAAAATTTTTATAACACTGTGACGTGACGAAATTCCCAAAACAGCTGCTAATGTAATAAATTAGAATATTTAATGAAATACGGGCGAATTTCGTCATGTCCCTCCTTCGATTGGTCAACTATATAAACTCTCCAATATTCGGAAATAATCTCTCTCAGTATGGCCTCAGTCATCAATCCACCGTTTTACCGGGACCCCCTTTTCCTGGGATTCGCTCGGTCGCCCCTCTCCTCAGAGTAAAAGATTTTCTTATTAAACGGGGAGTGGGAGGTCGGAGTTGACTTGGGAAAGGGAGAAGTCGGAATCTGGACATTTGGCTGCTGAAGATTCCCTGGGCTACTCTCCTCCTGCTGCATTAAGGTAAGATCTTGGTTCTTTCCTCCTAGTCCAAAATTATTAGAGTTTCCCAACCAAAGTTAAAGTCCTAATTGAAAATGCTAAAACGTAACGGAGTCACAGAATCTAGGTACTTAAAGAAACCTACTTCTTTTTCAAATTTCCCGTAATAATTTTGAAAGTCTCGTTGGCAATTGGCCTTTAGTTAAATTACATATTCTTTGTGGTTTGATCATGTGAGAAGTATTATAAGAATATATGGGGATAGGGTTAGGTTTTTTTTCCCCTTTTAAATTAACTTTGCCCTCAAGGGGTTTTTTTTCTAACTTAACTCCATCTCCATGCCTAAGAAATAAATGTAAAACACTAAAAATTGATTCAAATCTTGTGATGGTGGTTCCATCTCAAAACTCTTATCCTTGGGGTTTTCGTGAGAGTATTTTCTAGGATTTAGGGGAGAATTTTCCTTTCTAAGTTACTTAACGGAAAAGGTCATTCATTAAAGAAAAATTTGTTAATTTATCGACCAAATAGTTAATGTAGGTTCTAGTTAGATCATTTTATAGATTTATTTGTGGGTAGAAGTTAGGCCTTTTATTTTATTTTTTATACCCCTTCAGGTTTTAGTACATTTCTAGTTTATTAAGAATTTATAGAAACTAAGAGCTCATTATCATTGTACTCACTTCCTATTCATGTTTTCCGATTTCACTTTCCATTCTTCTTAGTTTAATAAATTATGAGGGCTTGAATATGGATTTTGTTCCTATTTATCTCAAAACCCATGTCCTTTCCTCGTGATTCAGTTTTGGTAGCATCTAGACTTCGTTAGTTTCTCTCTTGGCTTACCCCCCCTTTGTAATAATAACGTAAAGATAGGTAATTTCGTTTTTCCTAGTATTTCAATTCTCAAAAGTGTTAGTTAGAAGTTTGCATTTGTTTCCCACGATTCAGGGAAGGATTATGAGTACGGCAGGGAGAGAAGGGTTTAGCGGGGGTGGTTTTGGGGGCTTCATGCCACAATGGGGTGAAAACCTCGACCGAAACCATCTCTGCTACACCCCGAAGTCCCCGCTACGTAACAAACACCCACTCACAATTTTTTCTTTTCCGTTTCAAGGTGCGTGGATTCCAAAAACGCTGCAAAGTCCTTGTCACATGGGTTTATTATTCTATTGGAGTTCTAGAGATTTTTGTTGGCTGTTAAATGTATTGTTTCTTTCATGTGGAATGATTGAAATAGCTATTTCTGATGATTTCCACCAATTTTGGCCCCCAAAACATGAAATAGGTACTACGCTTTTTTTTTCTTTTTTTTTTAAGATCATCTTTGATCATTGGTAGTGGCATTTAATGGTCTTGATTCACCTGTTTACACTTTTTCCAGTGTTATTGTACACATTGATGGTGATTTCAGACAGTTTTCCAGGTTTTTGACTCATAAAAAAACAATTTTGGGAGCTGAACCTTTGGTAAAACCTCAATTTCCGCGTCTTTGGTCAAAATCGACTTCATATTCGGTCTTCTCGTCATCAAAAACATGGAAAAAGATACCTCAAAAGCTCATGTTACTAACATGTTGTTAAAACGCAAAAAGTACCTATTTTTATACACATTTTCACTCATAACACCCCTGGGTATATTCCGATCGGGCTGAAAAGTTTCGGGACACAACTAGGGCCCAAATGGAGCATGTGTGCGAAAGAACGACTTTTTTAGACCGAAAATGAAGCCTGTACACGTGATACGGCGTACGGCGGACGGCGGACGGACACTGCATTTTTGGAATCTACGCACCTTGAAACGGAAAAGAAAAAATTTTGAGGGGGTGTTATAAAAATTTTTTGCTGAGCGAATACATAGGTGTATTATTCACAGAATAATAAACCAAAATGCAATGTCCGTCCGCCGTACGCCGTACGCCTTACGCCGTATCGGGTGTACAGGCTTCATTTTCGCTCTAAAAAATTCGTTCATTCGTACACATGCTCCATTTGGGCCCTAGTTGTGTCCCGAAACTTTTCAGCCCGATCGGAATATACCCAGGGGTGTTATGAGTGAAAATGTGTATAAAAATAGGTACTTTTTGTGTTTTAGTAACGTGTTAGTAAAATGAGCTCTTGAGGTACTGTTTTTCATGTTTTTGGGGACGAGAAGACCGAATATGAAGTCGATTTTGACCAAAGAGTGGAAAATTGAGGTGGTATCAGATGTTCAGCTCCCAAAATTGATTTTTTATGAGTCAAAAACCTGGGAAAGCGTGTGAAATGACCATCAATTTGTAGAATAATACTAGAAAAAGTATCAAGAGGTGGAGCAAGACGATTAAATGGTACTATCAATGATCAAAGATAATTTGATTTAAAAAAAAGGAGCGTACTACCTAATTCGTGTTTTGGGGGCCAAATGGGTCCGGGGGGGGGGGGGGGGGGGGTGTTCCACCACCAGAAATAGCTATTTCAATTATTTCACATGAAATTAAAGTCCGTTCTTTCGCACACATGCTGCATTTGGACCCTAGTTGTGCCCCGAAACATTGCAGCCCGATGGGGATATATCCAGGGGTGTTATGAGTGAAAATGGGTATAAAAATAGGTACTTTTTGTCGTTTAGTAACATGTCAGTAACGTGAGCATTTGAGGTAGGTACCATTTTCCATGTTTTTTGGGACGAGAAGACCGAATATGAAGTCAATTTTCACCAAAGAGTGGAAAATTGAGGTTCTAAGGAAGTTCCAGCCTTAAATTTACGTTAAAATTTGGTCTAAAATTGTCGTTTTTCCGCACAAAGTTCGGGTCCCCATTCGGGAACACATTTGGGTCCTAGTTATGCTCCGAAACACGGCAGCCCTATCGGTACTCACCCAGGGGTGATATGGGAGAAAAATGAGCGTAAAAATAGGGGTTTTCGAGGGATTTTTGAAGTTTTAGTGAACATGAGCTTGTGAGGTATCGTTTTTCATGTTTTTTAGGGCAAGAAGACCGAATATTTGGTTGATTTTGACCGAAGAGTGAAGAATTGAACTTGTAACGAAGGTAGCTCCCGAAATTCATTTTTTATTAGTCAAAAACATGGGAAATTGTCTGAAATCACCATACGTTCGTATAATAACACTAGAAGTAGTATCAACCGGTGAATCAAGACAATTAAATGGTACTATCAATGATCAAAAATAATCTGTTGAAAGGAAAAGCCGAGCCTAATTCGTGTTTTTGGGGGCCAAAACTGGTGGAACCAATCAAAAATAGCCATTTCAATAGTGGCACATGAAAGAAACAACAAATGAACAGCCAAAATATCTGTAGGTATGTTACTAGGCAACAGACAAAAGACTAGTGGGACATAAAACCCGTTCCGGTAACCGTGTAGTGAGAACATTTGGCAAAAGTACTCTATACAATAATCAAAGGTACCGTCCATATACGCAGAATCGCATCCTTGGATGCAACGAAGATTTGAATCGCAAGAGTAAAATGATAATCCCGCGACGTAAGTCTTCGTGAATCACACATTCTTCGTCCTGTACTGTGTTGGTATCCATCCCCTCACGGATAGCCTCAAATACTTCCTCACGGGTTTTAGGCAGCACATCTACCCGTTTCCTCCTCCGTTTGTACGCTACTGTTTGCAAGTTGCTGACTTGTATGGCCGTTGGGGGATGCAGTTGGAACTTCGAGCAAGGCTTCTCCCACTATCTGCGAAGTTGAAAATTGAAGTGTAACAAGGCGCTGCTTCTCGGAAGAAATATTAGAGTAAAATAGAGTAAACAGAGTACTAAATAAAGTAGTCGAGTAAATAGAGTAAAATAACTACCTAAGCTGCCTACCTTTCGAGGGGCTGTGGAGATATCGTCATCGGCTCTACGTTTGACTGCCGCCCTCAGCATAACGTCTGAAATGTCACCCGTCGCTCCATGATTGTGGTTATCTTGAGCGAAAACTACCACCCTATCGTTGGTTCTTAAATAGCAGGTATCTACACTTGGAATGCCTTCATCCCGGACAAATCCACCTCAACTTACCACATTTCAGTTGTTTCTTGTACGTGAATCGGAACCCGTTGTGGAAAAAAACGTCGTGGCCACTTCTCGACCCACCAGCCACACAAACATCTCCTGTGCCGTCCATCGTTTCAGCGAAACTGACGAACTCAACGCGTTGAAGTGATAAGACCCGTTGATGTTTGTTTTGAATCTGCCTGGGTGCCCGTAGCCAACGGTCACGCGCAGGGTCCGTTCCACACTCACCGCCGGGTGCCCAACGGCTGTACCCCTTTTGGTTTATTATTCTGTGAATAATACACCTATGTATTCGCTCAGCAAAAAATTTTTATAACACTCCCTCAAAATTTTTTCTTTGCCGTTTCAAGGTGCGTAGATTCCAAAAATGCAATGTCCGTCCGCTGCACGCCGTCCGCCGTACGCCGTATCACGTGTATCAACACGTGGATCAAGACGATTAAATGGCACTACCAATGATCAAAGATAATTTGAAAGATAAAAGAAAAAAAAGGGAGCGTACCTAATCCGTGTTTTGGGGGCCAAAAATTGTGGAAACAATCATAAATAGCTATTTCAATTATTTCACATGGAATAAACAATAACTGAACAGCCAACATTTCTGTAGGTATGTCCAATAGAATAATAAACCCATGTGGCAAGGACTTTGCAGCGTTTTGGTTTATTAATCTGTGAATACTACACCTATGTTTCCGCTAAGCAAAAATTTTTTATAACACCCCCTCAAAATTTTTTCTTTTCCGTTTCAAGGTGCGTAGATTCCAAAAATGCAATGTCCGTCCGCTGCACGCCGTCCGCCGTACGCCGTATCACGTGTACCGGCTTCATTTTCGGCCAAAAAAATTCGTTCTTTCGCACACATGCTCCATTTGGGCCCTAGTTGTGTCCCGAAATTTTGCAGCCAGTTCGGAATATACCCAGGGGTGTTATGAGTGAAAATGTGTATAAAAATAGGTACCTACTTTTTGTGTTTTAGTAACGTGTTGCTTTTGAGGTATCGTTTTCCATGTTTTTGGGGACGAGAAGACCGAATATGAAGTCGATTTTGACCAAAGAGTGGAAAATTGAGGTTCTACCAGATGTTCAGCTCTCAAAATTGATTTTTCATGAGTCAAAAACCCGGGAAATCATCTGAAATCACCATCATTTTGTAGAATAACACTAGAAAACGCTGCAAAGTCCTTGTCACATGGGTTTATTATTCTATTGGACATACCCATGGAAATGTTGGCTGTTTATTTATTCTTTCTTTCATGTTAAATAATTGAAATAGCTATTTTTGATGGTTTTCACCATTTTTGGCCACCCCAAAAACACCTATTTTTGACAATATATCTGTGATCATTGCGTTTTTGGAATTTACGCACCTTGAAACGTAAAAGCAAAAATAGCGACCGGAATGAGCCTGAGGACTACAAAATAATATTTGGAAAAAGAGGAAATAGGTAGGTAACAAAAGATATCCACAAATTCTTATCCCTATGAACGCTGGAGCTGTGCGGGTCACATCGCAATGGATGAGTCGCAGCAAACATAGCGTCCTGTCGGGGCCATACTTTGAGCGGGGAATCGAGGGGAGAAGTGTCTGGAACCCGCGTCCTGGGGACGGAGACTAGCGCGATCTACAGGTCACTGAGGGCCGGTTCATCAGTCACAGTTAGCCCAGGGCTATGTGAGAGTTAACTCGCGATGGTGGGATAGTGCGTTCATCAGTGTCTACTTACCCCTGGATCAACCCTTATCCCTGTGTTAAAGTTAACCCACCTCGGCTAGGTGGGTTAAGGGGTTTGACCCAGAGCTATGTTGTTTGTATGGCATTACTTCATTAGTATTTGTTATCTATTTCAAAAAGTGTTGGTGTTTATTTGTGTCATCTTTTGTCATCCAAGATGAATATAGTTTACTCTGATGATTCTTCAGGGGACGATGAAGAGTTTGCAAGATTTTTGGAATGGGAAAGACGACCCTATACGATTAGAGAACGGGTAGATCACTTTCATGAGTTGGATGATGTCGATTTTTTTATGAGGTTTCGAATGAGAAAAGCCACGGTTTTATTCGTTCTCACTCTCATTGAGCAGGAAATTGAATCTCCAACTGACTGGAACAGCTCAATTGCTCCAATGACGAAACTGCTGTTGACTCTTCATTTTATGCTCTGGGATCAATGCTGATATCAGTGAGTGACTTCAGTGGTGTCAGCAAAACTTCTGCGTGCAACATAATCAAGCAGGTAACTTTCGCTCTGGCTAGACAAGCTCCATTATTTATAAAAATGCCATCTTCTCAACAAGAAATAAACGCCGAGCGTGTAAGGTTTTATCGAAGGGCTGGTATGCCTAGGGTTATCGGTGCCATTGATTGTACGCATATAAAAATACAGTCCCCAGGTGGTCCTCATGCAGAGAACTTCAGGAATAGAAAAGGATATTTCTCGCTAAACGTTCAAACGGTCTGTTCCGAAGATTTGAGAATAATGGATGTTGTAGCAAGATGGCCTGGAGCTGCTCATGATCAAACAATATTCAACAATAGTCGTGTTCGACACAGATTTTCTTCTGGTGAATTTGGAAATAGTGTGCTTGTAGGCGACAGTGGATATGCTAACACCACCAGTCTCATCACACCACTGCTTAATCCAAATCCTAATGTGCCAGGTGAAGTGCTGTACAATGAATCAGCTATAAGAACAAGAAACCCAGTAGAGAGATGTTACGGAGTTTGGAAAAGACGATTTCCTGTATTATCTCTGGGTTTGCGTTTAAAACTGGAGACTATTCAAGCTGTTGTTATAGCAACAGCAGTACTTCACAATATTACAATGGAGCACGATTCAACTATGCCACCTCGTGACCCTACATTAGGAGTGATTGAAGAGGATCAGTGGGAACCAGTTCCGCCCATCGAGTACAGAAACAACCGAATAACCACTAGGGATGAACTCATATTGAATCACTTCGCCTTCCTCTAAAGTCGATTGCTGATATATTTTGAATTTTAGGTGCTCTTATACGTTGAAAAGTGCTTCTATTCATTTGATCCAATGTTTTCTGATAATAAAGTCTGTTTTTGTCATGAAAAATTTGCTGTTTTCCACACTACGTTTTTAGAAATACATTTGTTGCTTCCATTGACCGACCATAGCAGGTGTTACAACACAGTACTTTTTCGTGTAAAACCTCTGGTTTAGTATCCACGACATGCTCGTAAACAGAAGCAGAGCACTTTAAAAAATGTGTATACTCCCACAAAGATTTGACCATGGAAGAAAAGTACTCATTGACACCACATTTTTTAAAATGAAGGAACCTTACTTAAATTAAATTAAAGGCGCAACTGATAAGTAGCAGGTGCCTATTAAAAAATACACAAGTAATAGTTCTTGGTCATTTTTAATTCACATTTTGTAAAACAGGAAATTTAATAGTGGTAGTGGTGAAAATTACCTTGGTAATATGTTTTATAACATCGTTTTAAAATAATAAGTAACCTACCACTTGAGTATGTGGGTGGACTATTTATCAACTCTGACAAAAATACAAAAATGACAACACAAGTCTAAAACTAAGAAAAGTGGCCCGTACGGGCGAACGGCGTACGGCGGACAGACAGAAATATTTTTATTGCATTTTCGGATTCTACATACCTTGAAACGTAAACCATCAAATTTTGAGGGGGGGTAAGAATTTTTTTTTTCTTGCTCGATTCCAATGGTTCATTAGGTATTGAAAATAATATACCAAAATAACTAGGTACCTATGCTAGTGACTAGAGATGAAGCCGTGAACTGACTGCGTCTTAATCCAAAAATCAGAGTCAAAAGCAGCAAGGGTTGGAACCAAAATGACAGACTAAAAAAAACTAAACGTGGCTAGAGAGAAAGCCGTGAACTGTCCGTGTCTAAAAATCGAAAACGAACGCGAATTAAATCTAGATAAAATAATAAAAGAAGGAAAAACTAAGACAAAACTAGGCCCGGGTAGGTGTGATATTGATTGCGGTTGGCGGGTTTATTTGTGATAACTGATAACGAAACGAGGTCCTGACTCTCTCAGTGACCTGTAGATCGCGCTAGTCTCCGTCCCCAGGACGCAGTTTCCAGACACTTCTATCGAGGGGTGGCAAGGCGACGGGCAAGAAGCTAGAATAGCTTAGAATTTATTGTAAGCTTCAAGGGGACGTGCGCTATGGGAGTCAAGGCGGGCGACCCCTGTACACTCGTGCACTGGCCTTTCCTCGACGGGACGGGACTGTACCAACTTTAGGCATAATAAACAGCTCCCAATTCCGTCCCATGCAATCCTCACGGAATTACGGGGCCTTATTCGATAGTAGCCTAGCTGCCTTTGCCTAGTTAGCTCCGGCCACAGAACACAATCATGAAGGGCCACTATGTATTCTTTGGCTCCCAGCCTCCAGCCACGGAGCCAAAAGAGCCGCACCAAGTATCTGGCGATGGGGTGGCCCCGTAGTTATTACTGCGTATGTATTTTTACCGGGCGTAGACGCGTAGGTACCAGCTATTATGACGAACAGTTTTCAGGTCTCTTCCTGATTGTTTATTCACTCAATTAATCTTCATCATTCTTCGCTCTATCAACCTGAACAATAATCTGATATATGCCAATTAGTTAGGGATAGAGGATTTTCCACGCCACCTTATGGAATACACAAGAAATATGTGTAGCTTATATTAATTTTTATCTGTATCTTCAGAATTGCCATTTCATTGTCTAAACCAGGGGTTCCCAACCTTTTAGCGAATTTTCAAAGAAAATGAAGCTATTGCAATGGCTTCGAAATTTAAATAATATAAATTTTTGGAAATTTTCTTCATAGAAATCCGTTTCAGACCATTCTAAAACGATTCCTGAAATTTAACACTTTTTTATATGTATATATATATATATATGTGTCACTCCAGACGATAACTCTCGATAGAATTGAGATAAACAGCTCAAATTTGCACAAAAAATGTACCTTGGCAATCGAAAGGCTAAGTTCGAAGATGGGCGAAATTGGCCTACTCTAAGGAGGGTTTTGGCGCATTTAAAGTGCGCAAAAATTACCCAAAAATCCCCAAAATGTTATTTTCCAACAAGTGACCCCTCATTTTAAAGGTTTTTGCACGCTGAACACGATGGTGGAATCGGATTTTAGATATCTTGATCCGTTCTCAAATTAGAGCATTTAAAGTGCGCAAAAATTACCCAAAAATCCCCAAAATGTTATTTTCTAACAAGTGACCCCTCATTTTAAAGGTTTTTGCACGCTGAACACGATGGTGAAATCGGATTTTAGATATCTAAATCCGTTCTTAAATTAGAGCATTTAAAGTGCGCAAAAATTACCCAAAACTAGGATAATCTTTAAACTCTTACCCCCCCCCCCCCCCACCCCCTTAGAGTGGTCAGATTGAAAAATGTGAGAAGTATTAATTGAAGACGAGAGTTCGAAGCAAAAAAGGGGGAGGCAAACGATTAGTACAACTCCTTGAATTTCCCATTTGACATATAATTGTTATGATACCTTCATAGATAGACAAGTACCGGCCCACGTATTACTAGAAGGAAGACGAAAGAAAAAATCTATTTCAAATTATTCAATTTAGGTACTAACAGTAGGAGGAAGAAGTTTTCCTTTATTCAAAACCATAGCCATTAATTCGAATATTTCTTTGAAAATTCGCTCATTAAGTCATGCTGCATGACTGGTTTTTTTTCACTGCCGTACCCCTTGAGATAAATTTATTTCAAATTGTACCCCCAAGAAAAAAATTTGCAAGAACATTAATCATGGAAAGTAAATATTTACACAAGAGTTTTATTTTTTTATTTTTTATTTGACAATAAAGTTATTGCTTCAAAATCAGGCCTATATGTGTTTCTAGTAAACTTAGTAAATTCTAAATACCAATAACTGTAAAAAAATAATAACAAAGTAAATACAATGTTTCTTATCACGAAAACATAGGTACTAGAATTAGCAAATAAGTTTATCGAAAAAAAAAAGAAATCAAAATTATTCTTAAAACAAGTCAAAACTGTTTTAGTGTGACCTTTGGGCCTGTTTTGTTATAAATTTCCGTACAAACAGGCCTTCCGTACAAAAACCTCTACATTTCCGTGCAAAACGGATATATATCCGTACGGGTTGGCAACACTGCTGCGGGGGAGCTTCGGAGTGAAGGAAAATACTGACAGTGCTCCAAGCAGGATAGTGATGAGACGGGCCAAAGACCAACCAATAGCGTGAGGGGCAGAGGGCGAACTGACCTTGACGAGCGAGCGTGAGTCAGGCCATCCCAGCGTCAGTGAGACCAGGCGCAAAAACATGAAGTCCGCCATTACCAAATATTTTTGGCGTACCCCAACCAGGTCATTGCGTACCCCCAAGGGGTACGCGTACCCCAGGTTGGGAACCTATGGTCTAAACCATGGAGGTTCCCTCTAGGTCTCGTTACCTCACCACCGGAGGTTCACCGCCTTGTTACGCTGAGATTATCATATCACCCAGATTTTTCTACCACCATCTGTACGGTGTCGTATCCCTACCTGATATGTGCCGTTTGGATGGAACTTTAATGTAATTGGTCACAATAATTTCGCTGAAATATCTGTTTAACTCCTTCGTAGATCTAGACTGAATATAATAGAGTAAAATGTAGTGAACAAATTTAATTAGGTAGGTATCTGCCATGCAGGAAGGAAAAAGTGTTTTAATGCAAATACGCGAATGTATGGGAATGTAAACGGATTAGTTAGTGTAATAATAGACGTGATTACATGGCAGGTACGTAGGCGTGGTTAGCTGTAATAAAAAGAGGACGATAGTTTTGGAATACGGGACATTGGATGGAAGGTGTAGAGTAACTACTGTTGTTAGCAACAAATGAAATGAGGTGATGATGAAGGTGAGGAAAATCATGCGAGGTGATAGGATCAGGAAAGCGAATACGGAAGTCCTATTCGGTTTACATCACCGTAGTACCTTGACCAAATCAATATAATACTTAATTAACCCAGAAACGATAAATATATGAATAAGAAAAAAATAATAACATAAAATACAGTAGGTAAGCAGTAGGTAGGTATATCAGCAACTCAAAACAACAGCAACATAGATGTAGATAATCCAATTCGTAAATAATAAATATAATAGTAGATCAGAAAATTCTTTTTAAAAAAAACTGAATTTAATAAGAGAAGACCAGGAGTACGTAAGTATCAAAATGCTAATTCAAGCAACCGCAACAAGTATATATCAACTACCTTACATAGCAAACAGAAAAAAGTATCTAGAAGTATAGGAAAAGAGCCTTGGAGAAAACGAAAGCACGCACAGACATTATGCATGAATCGCGGATTACCGTAGGTACATTATACATGCTGAATTAGCCGGGTGGCTGGTCCGTTTCGGCCGGGAAGTGGGACAATGAATTAGTCAGGAGAATTTGGAGTAAATGAAGTCTAAGTTCGAAGGCAGATTCGTCATTGTAAGTGAACATTATGTTTTGAGGACCACTGTGAAGCGCCAAAGTGACTGCATAGGCACTTGCAAACACACCGCATTGAACGGCATCTCTTTGCGGTTGGGCTACTTTTACAAACTTGATGTCAGTTGTGGGATTGATAAAAGGGTATACATTTTTGATAATAACTTTTTGAGTTGGGGTGAGATGGTTACTGTAGGATTCAGAAATAATTATTATGATTACACATGTGTGTTGTTAGCAGCAAGGCTACAATATTAGGAATAAAAGTCAGTTTCGTGTTTGATTTCAATGGTGTTGTTCTTAATTCATCATTGGCGACGAGGATGGTTAAAAGAGGAGCGAGGAACGGAGGAGGGGAGAGTAGCAATGGTAGCAGCAACAACGGTGAAGAGGATACCGAGTTGGATAACAAGATGGCACGGTTCTCGTCATCACCTTTTGACGAAGACGGAAGCTGGGAAGACTACGAGGGCCAGTTTATACTACTTTGTAGAGTAAAGGGATTAGGAGGGGGCACGCTAAGGGCAGCGGATGCTCGAAGGGACCTATTGCTCGCGTATGTGGGGCCAACACCGTTAAAGAAAGTGAAAAATTTCGTGCTACCAGCTAAGGTTTGTGATGTGAGTTGGGACGATCTCTTGGAAGCCTTTCGCGCTATTTACAAACCCAAAAAGACAATATTCTCAGCTCGGTTAGATTTTGAACACTGTGTGAGGCAGCAGGCAGAACCATTTTCAAGTTTCTTAACCCGAGTGAAGGAGTTAGCGGTAGTATGTCAGTACGGACGGAGTTTTGAAGAAAGGGTGAGGGATAGATTTGCTGGGGGCATTAATTTTCCTGAGTTTGAAGTGGAAATTAGACAACGATGGCCAGATGGGGTAAACGCGGATGGATCGCAGCTAAGATTACAACAGCTACTGGACTTGGCAGAATCTATGAAGAGAGCACGGGAAGAACTTCATGATGGAACGAGGGGAGAAAAAACAGTAAGTAAGGTTGACAAAACAGTACAAAATAAGCAAGAGAAAGGGGTGGAAAGCAAAAATAAATGTTTCCAATGTGGGTTGTCACATGACAAAGAGAATAGATGCCCTGCTGCTCTACCTTGAATGTAGAGAAACCAAATGGGGACATCAGGATATGTGGTGATTTTAGGGTGACGTTGAACCCCAACATAATATTGGAGCTCAATATTGAACCCCATAATATTGAACATAATATTGAACCCCAACATAAACCGGTAGCCTTTGCAAGCAGGACGTTGTCGGAAACGGAAAAACGGTATGCGAACATTGACAGGGAAGCACTGGCAATCCTATTTGGAGTAAGGAAATTTCACCAATATGTTTACGGACGGGAATTCACAATAGCCACGGATCACAAGCCACTGCAAAGAATTTTCGGAAGTTCTCGAGATCTGCCCAAAGTGGTGAATAACCGTTTGGTGAGGTGGGCTCTTGAATTGAACCGGTACCACTATGTTATTGAGTATAGAAGGGGGGAAGAAAACGTATGCGCTGACTCTTTATCCAGGTTACCAGTTAGGAACGATACAGAACCCACTGAAATTAAATTTCTAAATTTGGACAAATTAGAAACCGTCATGTCTTTGGAACGATTGAAGAAAGAAAGCAAATTGGACAAGGAGTTTGAAACCGTGAAACAATACGTCAAACATCAAGCATGGCCTGAAAGATTCCCAGAAAATTTGAAAGCATACAAGGCAAGAAAAGAAGAACTGGAAGTCGAAGATGATGTCATGCTATGGTTTGGAAGAGTGGTTGTTCCTATTAAGATGAGAAGTGATGTTTTGAAAGTATTGCACTGTGGACACCCAGGAATAGCCTCGATGAGAGCCATTGCTCGATATTACGTATGGTGGCCGCAGATTGACCAAGACGTTGAGAGGTACGTGAAAGGGTGCGTGGCTTGTCAAGAAAATAGGGATAACGTGGAAGAAGTACCGTTATACCCTTGGAATGTTCCAGAAAAGACTTGGGAACGGGTACATTTGGATTTGGCTGGGCCAATTGATGGTGTTACATGGCTAGTGGGGATTGATGCGTTCTCGAAGTGGGCAGAGGTGGAAGGGCTCAAAACAACCACTTCAAAAGTCCTTATACAGCGGCTGCGAACATGGTTTAGCAGGTATGGCATCCCAACTGAAATAGTTACGGATAACGGACCCCAGTTCGTGTCAGAAGAATTTGCAAGCTTTCTCAGGCGGAATTCAATTCACCACATAAGAACCACTCCATATCACCCAAAAAGCAATGGGCTTGTGGAGCGTCTCATCCGAACACTAAAAGGGAGATACAAGGCAACAAAACGGGATATGGGGGATCCAATATTAGCTCTGCAGAACGTGCTGTTCAGTTATAGGAACGCCCCACAGAAGACAACGGGTAGGGCACCCGCTGAATTGTTCTATGGAAGGCGGCTACCAACAATTCTAGACAACATTAAACCAAATTTACGCAAACAGATGGAAAAAAAACTTTGGAAACAACAAGTAGGAGAAAACAACGAGAACAGGAGCCATAGGGATTTTGACGAGGGAGGAGAAGTATGGGTCAAAAATGAACGCGACCAGGGATGGTCAGCTGGGACCATCAAGAAGAAGAATGGACCCTACTCCTACGAAGTATTGACAGGGGGAATTCTGAAGCGGAAACACGCCGATCAGCTAAGGCATCGAGCAACAGCCAATACAGAAGGAGGGGAAAAGTGTAGGATTCAGAAATAATTATTATGATTACACATGTGTGTTGTTAGCAGCAAGGCTACAATATTAGGAATAAAAGTCAGTTTCGTGTTTGATTTCAATGGTGTTGTTCTTAATTCATCAGTTACCATTTGAACTATCATAAACCCTGACAGTTCTGGAAAACGAATCATAGAATGTGGTTATCCAGTGCCCATGTTCAAGAGACCCCTGGAAAATAATTTGGATGTCATCATTATTTGGAGGGACAAGGTTATAACGGTGAGGTGCTTGATAATAAATTGTATCTTGGGGTTGAAAATTAGTGTTGTGCCTGATGACGCCCAACAAACAGTTGATCGTCTCATCGGTAAGCATTTCACCCGAAAGAATTTCGTTTTCAATAAAATCAGTCACCTCAATGCCACGACGCCAAACAAACTCTGTTTCACGAATGATTTGGGGGTCGTTAATTGGGAGGACGGATTCATTTATAGGTGGAGAGTTACAAAGGACTGACTGGTCCACCTTTGGACTAGAAACAACTGCCTCAGTTTTAGGAATTGGCGTCGTTGAGACCGATATTTTGAGGTGAGCTGAGGGAATTGGGAGCATTTCTTGATCAACAGAAAGCCCTATGAAAATAGGTTTGTGATCAGAAAATACTGATTCGTAAGTACCAGAATCAAAATACTCTACGTTTTTCACCCAAATCGTGTCAATCTGGGTGTTGAAATCAGTGGTAGGGGTTCCCGCGTGTAAACCCCGATTGAAACCGAGCCCGTTCATGAAGGTTTCAAACCCACTTTGCAGTGAAAATGCATCGACATTAAAGTCTCCCAGAAACACAATGGCATCAGTTGGGTCAAACTGTTCGAATAATGAGATGAGGGTCTCCTTGAATGTGGTCACAGGATATTTAGGAGACGAACTAAATCACTCGCGACGAAATCGTGGAAACCCATTTCAAAGAAAAACGGAGTTATTGAAAAATAGTCTATTTCCACTAATACACGAAAAACGCAAAAAACACTGTTATACCGGTTTCGGTGATCAAACCATCGTCAGTAACACACAATAATGATTATTTAGGAGACCTGTATCCAGAAACTAGGCGGACATTATGAAAAGCTATAATTAATATGTCGAAATGACTTTGACTAGCAATAAATCGGTTGTTGTAAGTTATCTTACACTGTGACATAAATTTATTTTTGCATAGGACAAGTATACCTTGACCCATAGTTGATTTGTTAGATTCGTTAATTCGGAACAGTTCATTGTATGTTTCAAAACGGAAGCTATCATTTTGTGAAAAATTGGTCTCTGAAAAAATAATCAAATCACCCTGTGAAAACCATGGATCGCGTTGAATATATTTCTGGTTCGTTTTGAGTGGCCTACAGTTATGATAGATTACTTTAATTAAGTTACCGTTGAAATTTTTGGAGTATGAAAGGGTGAGGAGTTTATTTTGTCTCAAGTCTTTCAAGGCCTCAACCACGGGATCTGAATCCGACGGTTCCTTAGGTGGTTTGAAAGTGCCTAAGATGAACAGATCATTGAGTTGGCGAACTCGACTCAGGGCAACGTACAACATTGAGCGCTGAACACCTCAAATTTTCGTGAAATCAAGACTCACCCTGTCGTACGTTTGGCCTTGAGATTTGTGAATGGTGAGGGCTTCAGCAGGAACGATGGGGAATTGAGTTCTCGAAGATTGATAACCAATTTTTTTGGAGAGGCTTATTTGAACAGTATTACGAGAAACAGGAACCCAGTTTTTGTTTGAAACCCCAAAATTCTCCGCAATTTGAGAAAATTTTTGTCGAAGATTTTGCCCCACTCTTTCTTCTCCAAAATTAAACCAAAGATATCGAGGATCATCAGCTGGAGTTATTCTTTCAAGTACTCCACACGCCCCATTTACAAGCCCGTCTGCTACATCAATGTTTGAAATTATCATGTACTTGATCCCGGCTTTCAAAATTAACTTGTATGGAAGTCCCCCAGTTTCAGTGCGATTTTTATTTTTTAAAGCCTCCAAAAATCGCTCTTTTTGTTGAGGGGCGCAGTTCTTAACCATGATCCGATCAATGGCTGTACACTCAACTGGGGGGTTTTTGTTTGATTTTATCTTTGCCTCGTTGAACTCATCGACGTCAGTATTTTTTGTGGAAGAGCCTAATGGCACTTTCTGGAACTTCTTCCGGTTGAACTTCACTTTGTTTTAGAGTTGACATGTCTTGACCCGTCATTTTGCCGATTGCTACGTTATTTAGAGCCCTGATGAAAGACAGTTCATCTTTCTGCCTCATTATTTCTGTCAGCTCAAAATACTTAAATTCATCCCAGATTACGGTCCCAGCCAACTTGGTCAAGCCACTACTTCCTTTGGTGGACTTGTATATTGGGCTATCTTGAACGGGAGGTAATTGGTTCAAATCCCCAACAAGCAGAACGGAAACCCCTCCGAATGACGTGTCGCGTCCCATGATTTGCCTCAATCGCGTGTCGATTCGGTGGAACATGAGGCTTCCACACATTGAAACTTCATCGATAATGAGAAGTTTTAGCCGCGACAGGTTACAACGGATCGTGTTCGCAATGTCTTCAGATAATTCAGGCATTTGACCCCCATACTGCGACACCGGTAACGCGAACGCGGAATGTAGCGTGATACCCCCGATGAGGAAAGCAGCTTTACCTGAAGGGGCTGTGAGGAGTACGTATACGGGATTGTCAACTTTTTCGATTTCAGGTTGATGTGAAAAATGATGAGTGAGCAGCTGATAAATACTTTTGATTACGGTACTCTTTCCAACTCCTGCCGAGCTCGACAAAAATATCCTGATGGGAAGTAATTTCGTCTTAAAGCAATGCAAGACGTGCATCACGATTTCTCGTTGTTTTTCGTTGAGGAGCAACATATTAGAAAAAATCTCGTCTCTAGTCGGCAAAGCAGGGGTTTTGCACGTGAATTTGGAACCGTCAGTTCTTTTAGGATCTTCAACTCCTCCCTGAGCAAAAATATCGACAGGGTAGTCCGGTTCGTCATCGTCACTGAGCTGTTGGAACTGGTCAACCTCATTCTCCACTCGTTCAATCGCGTTTTCAAGTGTTTCTGTCGAGATTCCACTGAAATATTTTTACCTGTTTTCAGATATTTGGGACAGATTTTGAGTATAAAGGTTGGAACAGTTGTTTTGGATAATGTCCGATTGTTCATTGCGCCAGGGCAAAAAAAGAAGAACTTGCTCTATATGAAAGTTGACCGGATCTTGCTCCTCTTTGTAAGAGCGAAACCGAAGAATTCTCGTTTTGTAGGTTGTTGAGGGAAGAATTTGATCGTGGTCATTATCTTCATCGGGTTCGTAAACTTTGTTTCTGAGTTTTGGAGGGAGGTTACATGCAAAGTCTGCCAGGCAAGTATTCTCGAGACGAACAGACCTTTTGCTGCATTTTTCTAAAATGTTGGGCAAAAAAATATCCTCCGAATCAGCGTTTGCTTCGAATTCTTTGCGCAAGTCTTTCTCAGTTTTCAACATTCTCACTCTCTCTTCAGGTGGGGAAGTATTAATGAAAACAGTTGAACGGCTCATAAGCGATAATGGAAGACAGAGGACATGATAGCACGCTTCTTGAGCGGACATAACGCTACCATTGATGAAAACATTACCAATTTTCCTCAACCTCTCCCGCACTGACAAATTCCCATCGCTCATGTCTTTTTCAGCTTGCCTCAAAAGTTTTGAAAGGCCGCCCTCTGCTTTGCTGATGTAATTAACCACGTAAGAGGCACAGCTGTAAGGGTTTGAAATGAATTGAATGTCAATGTTGTAGCGGTTTAAATTTAGGATGACAGGATTGTAAGCGTTGATTGCTACTTCCAGGCTCGATCGTTTCAAGAAAACTTGAGCGTTTTTCAAGGAATATCTTATCGCTGAGATATATTCATCCTCGGTCAGCTCGAGTTTGTGTAGAATGTCCTCCCACGACACTGCAGTATTGTGGTCAAAAAACTCGTTCATTAAATTGCGTATTTTTTTCAAACTTTGGATCATTTTGAGTGTAATTTTATCTTCTTTTCCAAAGGGCTCAAGAATGGTTGTTCGAGGCATAACCGGCAACGGATAATTAAAACGGCAGTGTTTTTTGTTTTTCTGGCCTTTATGACAGGTGAAAGTGTGACGGTGCCTCTGGACGGACATCAAAGGGTTTTTTGGATCGTATTCACATGTAATAAATTTGTCAATGAACGAGTCGCAATTCCTGATCTTCAAATCATCAAAGGGGTCGTATTCTGGTGGGTCATTAACATAGAGAAGATTATGGGTATGAACAGACCCTCGTGCTTGGAACTCCCTTCTTTGGTAACTGTCAACCATAAAATGCTCCCCAAAAGGGCCTGCTCTCAAGCACTTTCATTAGATTGGTAGCTTTTTGTTCGAAATACCTGACGCAAGTAACTGGATCATCTTTCACTAATTTGGTTTTAGTGAAATCATCCAATTCGGAGGCTTCCCTGATCGAAATAGTTCTGTTGAAATGAATTTTGTACAAAATTGCCAAGAGTTCAGGACAGTGGAGTTCAGCCGCAGAGAATGCCAAGAAAATGGTGGGCTTTCCAAGTTGCCTTACCATGGCCAATACGTTTCTTTTTTTCTCTTCCCAATACGAGGGAGACCCCCTGATCTGTTTAAGAAACTTGTAACCCTCGTTGTGGCGAATAGCATCAGGAATAAAATTTGAATTAGTAACGTCTTTAGCACGGAAATTTTGACGGTCTTTTTTGAATTTTCTGAGGCAAACGTTGGCCGCTGACACGACACCCATTTCAATTTTCTTCTTTGCTATGAAAAATAGTCTTTCTGGAGTACATGACCTCCTGTCCCTGTGTCGGGCTTCATATTTAATCCACTGGGCGTAGCTCAACTTATTTTCAGGGTCAAATTTTTGCCCAGCAAAAACCCTTGGAAAACACAACTCTTCCAAATCAGGAACGACGTGCCAAGGTATCGGCTGTTTTCCCTGCCCAGGCGCAATGACATGCAAGTCAAAATTCTCATTTCCCCTCCGATCAACAATCAAAACGTCGTCATCCATCACATCATTGAAAATCAAGTTCTCGAGTTCGTCTTCAGGAAGGTCAACTTCACCCGTATCTATACCACTCACTGTTGATTCCAAGCAATCCTCCTTATTGACAATGAAGTCAACATCCGTATAGTGGGTGGTTTTTGACAAAAAGGAATCATCTAGTTTAATTTCATGTTTGACGTACAAAGGGGTTTTTATGAGATCATTGAGAGCATCACAAATATTTTGCGGTTTAATGGTTTCAAACATATAATGAGATTTATGGTCAATGTGTCTTTTCAATTTCAACTGTATTGTACTCATGTGGTTGAAACTTCTAGGGAGAACATCAATCATTTCATTTACATCAACTGACACATTTACTACGCTACCTTTGATGCACTGTTGACCATTCAGAATATTCGGCATTAACGATTTGATCTGCATGAAAGGGATATAGGGAGACACCATGCGAAGCTCCAGGGGTGTTAATATGGCAACTGTCTCGGGTATATCAGGGAAAGTCAAGTTTTTGTTTGCAGTTGTCTTAGGGTACGTTCCATTTTTTATATACTTCAAACATGTATGACAAACCAAATCAGAATCACATGTTTTAATTTTAGTTAAAAATTGTTCATGCTCTTGAGGGTTCAATACTGAAGTAGAAACCAAATTTTGAGAAAATTTCCGCATGGAATTGTGGGAAGAATAAATTCTGGCAGCACATACATAGATTATCGGGCCCAATTAGCTTTGAGTTCATGTACCACTGTTGAAGTTCTGACGATGTTACGTCTTTGCCTTCGTCAATGTTGTTTTTCAAGGTTTTCAGATAGTGTTCTCGGTGATTTATCATTTCATTCTCTCTTTCCTTCTTTTTTCGAATCCGATCTCTTTGTCTTTCATTAAGTTTCACCTCATAAGATAGCCTGTTTTTGGTTTTCTTTCACGATCATCCTCACGCCCTTTAACACCCTTCTTCTTCCTGTTCTTTTTCCGCTTCTCCGCTTCGATCTCCCTGGTATCTGGATTTTTTCGAGAAACTCCCTTCCTCCCTCTGTCTATTTCTAGGCCTTCCTTACCATAATTCATCCTGCTCTCCCTCCGTTTCTCAGCTTCTGTCTCCCTGGAATCTGGATTCTATCGTCTCAGATCGGACAGCCTCTTTTTCTCTTTTTCTAGGCCTTCCTCACCATCATTTATCCCGCTCTCCCTCCGCTCCTCAGCTTCTGTCTCCCTGAAATCTGGATTTTGTCGTCTCAGCTCTGACAGCCTCGTCCTCTCTTTTTCTAGGCCTTCCTTACCATAATTCATCCTGCTCTCCCTCCGTTTCTCAGCTTCTGTCTCCCTGGAATCTGGATTCTATCGTCTCAGATCGGACAGCCTCTTTTTCTCTTTTTCTAGGCCTTCCTCACCATCATTTATCCCGCTCTCCCTCCGCTCCTCAGCTTCTGTCTCCCTGAAATCTGGATTTTGTCGTCTCAGCTCTGACAGCCTCGTCCTCTCTTTTTCTAGGCCTTCCTCACCATCATTTATCCCGCTCTCCCTCCGCTCCTCAGCTTCTGTCTCCCTGAAATCTGGATTTTGTCGTCTCAGCTCTGACAGCCTCGTCCTCTCTTTTTCTAGGCCTTCCTCACCATCATTTATCCCGCTCTCCCTCCGCTCCTCAGCTTCTGTCTCCCTGAAATCTGGATTTTGTCGTCTCAGCTCTGACAGCCTCGTCCTCTCTTTTTCTAGGCCTTCCTCACCATCATTTATCCCGCTCTCCCTCCGCTCCTCAGCTTCTGTCTCCCTGAAATCTGGATTTTGTCGTCTCAGCTCTGACAGCCTCTTCCTCTCTTTTTCTAGGCCTTCCTTACCATAATTTATCCCGCTCTCCCTCCGCTCCTCAGCTTCTGTCTCCCTGAAATCTGGATTTTGTCGTCTCAGCTCTGACAGCCTCGTCCTCTCTTTTTCTAGGCCTTCCTCACCATCATTTATCCCGCTCTCCCTCCGCTCCTCAGCTTCTGTCTCCCTGAAATCTGGATTTTGTCGTCTCAGCTCTGACAGCCTCGTCCTCTCTTTTTCTAGGCCTTCCTCACCATCATTTATCCCGCTCTCCCTCCGCTCCTCAGCTTCTGTCTCCCTGAAATCTGGATTTTGTCGTCTCAGCTCTGACAGCCTCGTCCTCTCTTTTTCTAGGCCTTCCTCACCATCATTTATCCCGCTCTCCCTCCGCTCCTCAGCTTCTGTCTCCCTGAAATCTGGATTTTGTCGTCTCAGCTCTGACAGCCTCTTCCTCTCTTTTTCTAGGCCTTCCTTACCATAATTTATCCCGCTCTCCCTCCGCTCCTCAGCTTCTGTCTCCCTGAAATCTGGATTTTGTCGTCTCAGATCTGACAGCCTCTTCCTCTCTTTTTCTAGGCCTTCCTCACCATCATTTATCCCGCTCTCCCTCCGCTCCTCAGCTTCTGTCTCCCTGAAATCTGGATTTTGTCGTCTCAGCTCTGACAGCCTCGTCCTCTCTTTTTCTAGGCCTTCATCACCATCATTTATCCTGCTCTCCTTCCGTTTCTCAGCTTCAGTCTCCCTGAAATCTGGATTTTGTCGTCTCAGATCTGACAGCCTCTTCCTCTATTTTTCTAAGCCTTCCTCACCTTCGTTTTCCCTGCTCTTTTTCCGTTTCTC
The DNA here is from genome assembly GCA_954871275.1 of Leptopterna dolabrata. Classification (NCBI taxonomy): domain Eukaryota; kingdom Metazoa; phylum Arthropoda; class Insecta; order Hemiptera; family Miridae; genus Leptopterna; species Leptopterna dolabrata. The sequence continues at coordinate 4,728,349 of OX940974.1, read as the reverse complement.
AGCTTCACGAAAACGAACATCGGAATTTTCTCGTGCAATTTTTTGACGCGTTCTTATATCAGCTAAACGTTTTCTGCGGTTGGCGCGCTTTTGGTTTATTATTCTGTGAATAATACACCTATGTAATCGCTCAGCAAAAAGTTTTTATAACACCCCCTCAAACTTTTTTCTTTTCCGTTTCAAGGTGTGTAGATTCAAAAAATGCAATGTCCGTCCGCCGTCCGCCGTCCGCCGTATCACGTGTACTGGCTTCATTTTCGATCTAAAAAAGTCGTTCTTTCGCACACATGCTCCATTTGGGCCCTAGTTGTGTCCCGAAACTTTTCAGCCCGATCGGAATATACCCAGGGGTGTTATGAGTGAAAATGTGTGTGAAAATAGGTACTTTTTGCGTTTTAGCAACATTTTGGTAACATGAGCTTTTGAGGTATCGTTTTCCATGTTTTTGGGGACGAGAAGATCGAATATGAAGGCGATTTTGGCCAAGGAGTGGAAAATTGAGGTTGTACCAGATGTTCAGCTCCCAAAATTGATTTTTTATGAGTCAAATACCTGCGAAATCACCATCAATTTGTAGAATAACACTAGAAAAAGTGTCAACACGTGGATCAAGACGATGAAATGATGGCACTACCAATGATCAAAGATAATTTGAAAAAAAAAAAAAAAAAGATCGTACCTACCTAATTTGTGTTTTGGGGGCCAAAATTGGTGGAAACCATCAGAAATAGCTATTTCAATTATTTCACATGAAACAAACAATAAATGTACAGCCAACATTTCTGTAGAATAATAAACCCCATGTGACAAGGACTTTGCAGCGTTTTTTCGTTTCCTCCCAGGCTCTAAGTCCGATTCAATAGTTATATCAGTTGTAAGAAAAGGGGTTGTTTCAGAAGAATCGTTTCTCTCACGTAGAATCTCCACTTCAGACGAATCCATTTTAAGGCTTTCTCCTACATAAGATAAATAAATACCAAAGTGTTCGTGCAGCGTGGTCATATGAGCGAATTTTCAAAACTAGTAACAAAATTGCTCGTAATTGTCTACCCTTTTTTTTCGAAAAGAGTATCTTTTATAATAATAAGATCAATTTGTAGGTACAAATTTACTTTTTTCTCATTTGCCAATATCGTACATCATCAGGAGTGACACTCTAGGCAAATCAATCACGCCCTTGAAAGGAATTGCTGTTCAACAGACGTTTGTAAATGAACTTGTGTTACTCACTATAAAATGTTGGTAGCGGATTTGTTGTTTTCAGAAATGCATTTAGGTAGCATTGCAATCCCTTATATTCTTTGAAAATGTGCTTATACCTACGGCAATTAGAGCGCACATAGAATGCTAGTTACATAGACAACATTTCGAGTCATAAATATATTTTTTTTTTCAATTTCCCACCTTATCGCCGCGCAGTGTCATAAAAAAAGAACATTCAGCTGATTCCGACGATCGGTCGAGTTAGCGTAATGTCAGAATTGAAATCAAGAGAACTATTCCAAGGGAATTTTTTGCAAAACAGACTGGTTGACGGGGAATACCAAGGCCAGACTGGGGAAACAATGAGGAAGCAAATAAAAGTTATTAGTAATTATTTCAAATTTTTAGGTACTAAGGTAATTATTACGGTATGAGGTATTTATTTTTGAGTAAAAAATTTAGTTTAATTTTTTTAAAATAAAAATTAATGCGTCGAGTGCCTATATAAATAACATTTTTCCATATATCTTCTGTGTATTACACATACGAAAGTTGGTACCTACCTAAATGCATCATGAAATACCTACAGGATCAACGATTTTATTTTCAGTCAGAATATTTCAGTGTATCCATAGTAGGAAAGAGACCCCTCTCGTGGGAGGGGAAATCTACTTCTATTATGTTGATTATCAGCAATAATTATTATTACAATTGGTTCGTATTTTATTGGTTCAGCCATCATTTCATCTAATGGAAGTTTAAAGACCCCCATCCCAAAGAAATTAATTATTATTTCTTGCATGTTAAAGACCAGCGCACGGAGCGCTGCACTAGGGCGGGAAAATGCAATGGTTTTCCCCGCACAACATTGAAAGAATTCGTGATGGGGTGAGGGAGAAGAATGAAACTTCAGGCTAACATGGGCTGTGACCTGTGAGGGACCGTTGGGATGCAACCGCCCCCCTTTGCTTCTAAAGGCGCTGACTCTGGTTCTGTACATGACACTGCGCGGCGCTGGCGCCCTGAGGAATGATGAGTGATAACAAAACAAGAAATTTATGAATGAAATGGGCTTCCCCTCGCCACTAGGACCCCCCCCCCCCCGCCGCCATGCATCCTAGCCTCGCCCCCCAGACGCACCCCCTAATCAGCCACTTTGGCCCCACACCATAAACGAGACGTTCGGGATCACGTGTGAGCACTCCCGTTTTCCACCCGCACTCCAGTTTGTTCATTCATAGCGTTGTTTACACTGAAAAGTTTTTTGGAAGGTAGGCGAAATATAGTTTTTACAATATTTTCGAGTCAAATACCAATACTGGATTTATGTGTCAATATTGTTGTTGTGATAGTTTATCTTTCAAAACATCGATTCTATTTTGAATTTATTTTGTATATTATAATATAGTGAGTTTTCCTCTAACTGTTGCATTGTTTCTCAAGACTGGAACTGATAATTTTTTTAGTTTCCTCGCATTTGGCTTAATTTGGCAAAAGGATTCATTTGCTTTGGAAAACGATTAATTTGATTTGGAAAAGGGTTCATGCAAGATCTGTAGAGCATGAGTTAGATTTTAGAAGGATTTTTTTTGTAAATTACCGCGATATTTGAAGGGAGCTTAAAAAAACGAGATGTATCAGAAGAACTAGTCTTTATTTCCACGAGAATTACTTACACTTGCAGACCGGTTTCGGATGTTAAACAATACAATCAATAGGTACAACATACTGACACAGAATGATGTATGTTGTATTGATAATGGTTTAACATCCGAAACCGGTCTACAAGTGTAAGTAATTCTCGTGGAAATAAAGACTATTTCTTCTGATACATGTCGTTTTTGAAGATGGATTTCCACTAACTCACCGCATCTACCCTTCGTTATGAGCTTAAAAAATGTTCAAATCTTCAGGATCTTCAAATCATCGCGAGTCTAATTTTCGACACGCACCCTTAGATCGGACTATAATTGTTGGCAGTGAACTAAGAGACAATAGGTAGATAGCTTTGTTGGGAAGGGGCGAAAAGTTGAAGTGCGGCGGTAAAAGATGAGGGGTGTGGGCAAGCAAAAAGCGGAGTTAGCTGTGAACGGGTATGCCTAGATGGTGGGTATTGGAGAAGGAAAACGGGAGTGCTCACACGTGATCCCGAACGTCTCGTCACACCATAACCACTTGGTCCACAAGGGGGGTGGGAACTACTCAGTTCCGCTCTGTCCAGTGGTGCCAACCCTCACTCCGGACATCCCAATGCAACCATAACACAAGGAAAACTATTACATTCCAATTTCCATAACAGATTATTGATCAATATCACAAGTAGGTACAGTACTCGGGTCATTTCGCGAAAAGTGGCATATTTAGGGTTTGAATTTTTCCAAAATTATTTGAGGGCTTTCAGCCATTTTTTTTCAACTAACCCCTTCCTGACCTACTCAAAGGTTATCAGCCAAAAAAGGTCATCATAGAAATGCATAGTTTTTGAAATGGAAGCATTTAAAATAAGGTTTACTCCACAGGAGTGATGTTGTGTCCACAGGAGTGAGAAATAGACAAGACATGACTCGAAATCCACTTTATTCAACAAGAAAAATGCAGAAATAACACAATGTTACATTGGTTACACATTGTCACATTTATTGGTATAAAACATTTATAGACGTGTGACATATAGTTATGTGAAAATATAAAAACAATTCCTAAATTGCGTAAAAATTCTTGTCGAGGGGTTAACGGTGAAGTAGTGATGCAGGTAGCAGGAGAATTTGGTGCGCTGACAGTCGGTAAAAAGTTCGATGAACTACCTCTGTGTATTTTATTTTGGTTTTAGCGAATTTTCAAAGAAAATGAGGCTTTTGCATTGGGTACACAATTTTCAGAACATCCATTTTTGAAATTTTTTTATAGACAAATCCGTTTCAGAGCATCCTGAATTCATCCCAATGTTTCAACAACAATTTATATGGTCTTGGGTATATCATAAAAATTCCAGTCGCCATGATGTTCGTATTGCCAAACAAAAAGATGAGTTGGAAGATGAGCAATTTTCAGTAATTCTAAGGGGGGTAAAAAATTCGAGGTTTTAGTGGTCAAAAAACTGCTAAAATCGCGAACAATTGATATAAAATCACTGCAAGTGATGGATGAGCAAAGACCGAAGAATAAATTTTTTTTAAATACAGAATAGGGGTCATATTTGGATTTTTAGAGGCAAAAATTGGTACCTATTAAGGTCTAAAGTCAATATTAATTCACATGACGTGGCGTGGGATAGTGATTCACGACAGAAAGAGGGACTATTTCGATGATGAAAATATTTTTCTCAAAAATGAGTGAGTCAAATTTGACTTTAAGTGGTATCATGGTTTCTCGCTATATTTTCTTTTTACAATATCACGAATATTTCTTTGAAAATTCGCTCTTATAGCCATGCTGCAAGAATGGAACTTTTCTTGATACTTTTTTGCGCAAACCCTCCATTCTTTCTTCTGCATTCTATGCTCCCGTTCAGTCATGTCCTTTACTGGTTTGTTTCTTCTCTAGTGTTTCTTCTCTTGTACTACTCTCTCTCTCTCTATCTTTCCTCCACAAGTACCTACAATTCACGGTCATTTATAATTTTTTCTCTCCGCAGTTTTTCTTTCTCCCTCTTCTTTTTTAGCATCTTTTCTCTTCTAGGGGCTATGTCTACGTCTTCCTAGAAGGGAAAAACGATAATAACACCAGTGCTATACTTAACTCTGCTTATGACAATCAGAACATTGTTTTTTGTATTAAACGCAGCGTTTTAATCTAAAAGTTTTTATCCAAGTATACCTGAACCTCACACCTGTGCCACCATTCTCACTTCTGTGGTACGTGTTTCACACAGGAATGAGGTCCACAGTAGTGAGGATTTTCAAGCAAACTGTCAATAAAATTGATGTTTTAGGTGCTAATATATTCAACTTTGTACAAGTAGAATCTATTTTCAGACGTGGCATGATCTAAAGCACCTGGAATTCAAAATTACTTACTTGAACTGATTAATGACGTCCACAGGAGTGAGGGAGACTGACGGACACATGCACAAAATGTTCACATTAACATGTGGTTACTCCAACTGAAGGACCTTCCAAGAAATTTTGAGGTTATGGTCAGTTCTGGAGGGAATGGATCAGTGGTGCCAACATTGAAGAAACTTATTTCTGAAGGGCCATTAGGCTTGGCAGCTTATTCAAAAATTGCCACAGGAGTGATGTCTGAATGTTGGGACACAGCTTAAATCTGTCCTACTCTCCTTGCAGTATATTAAGAATTTTTGTTTCAAAAAACATCATGTAGCAGCCACCCTCTGAATTCAGACAGGCCCGAACTTTTTTTAAAACCACCACCAGCGACTATAGGAATCATCTTAGAAGTTGGGGTTCTGCATCTTGGGACAAGCACAGGAGTGAGAAAATGGCTGCTTGTTGTTATTTTAATATCCGATATTGTAACTTTGAAGAGATGAAAATTGACTGATTATGTTGCTGTTGATACACTTGAAGTGGGAAAAATTTTAGGCAGTCTTAAAAATGAGTGCATGGCCCACAATTGACTATGGACACGAATGTACCACTTTCCGTGAAATGACCCACTCATTGGCTCTAATTAAATAATTTAAATAAAACACTCACTTATATGTTTAATAGAAACTCACCTGAAACGGTAACTGGGAGAAAACGGGTTCAGTAAGGGGGAAGAGAACTCAAAAGGGAGGTAAAGGTAAAAAATCTGAACACAACACAAAGAGCCAAACAAAGTATGATAAGTATCAAAGTCAAAAGCCGTTAGGAGGTGAGGTTAATGAAGTCTGAGATGCTACTTTAGCAATCAAATAATTAAACGAACCACTCACCGTATCAGGAGAATCGGTAGTTGAAGGATTGATCCTTTGGGTAGATTCTAAATGATACACTTTGATAACGCAATAAAGAGTATGAACACTATATTTGGAAACTTGTACAAATTGAGGAAATATACGAATCGTAAAATGAGGCTACAGCGTCAACGATACGGAAGCGAGTGAGACGAGTGAGAGTAGGAGTGGGGTTTAGCAAAACCCCACCGCATTTCCTATGACAGTAGTGCCAACTATACAGCTCATAAAACATATGATCCTTACATGAATATACGAAAAATATAACAGTTCATAGAGACAATATTACGTTTATGTTATATATATTATATACATGTAGATTAATTCTGAGCTATACAATATATTTTCTATTCGATTCGTAGTACACATAGGTAGTGTAGAATAGAACAAATGCTATGGATACTTTGTGAACTCTGTTCTATAGAGGAAGTGCCCGCGGAGGCATCTCATTTGATGATCCTATTTCAACACTCCCTCCTCTGCAAATGACGAGGCCAATGTGACAGGACTAGAAGCTGTTTCAGCAGCAAGCACACAGAAACGACACACGTCCTAATGTCACACCAGAGGTCCAACATATTAGCATGGAATGATCAGTACCAGCGGCATGATCATGAGTCTGAATCCGATACTAATGCAGCTGTGATTCTAAATTGCAGGTTCAAAAGAGTTTTCTAATACATTTGCCTTACAACAAAAGGAAGTCATTCAGCTCACATAGGTTCCCTACTAAGATTCTAGAAATACAATATAAGCACAACATATATCATATCAGCAGGGAAGAGTTGCCTGAACTAGTTTTGCACTGAATTAATGCACAATCACAAATTGACCCGCGCACATCGAAACACAACATCGGAGACACATGTAGCTGAGGCGTAGAGCTGACAGGCGACGATACTGATGATGCGTGGGTTGAACTCGATTGTGATGACGTGTTGAAACATAACGATGAACACGTAGAGGTGGACAGCAGCGACGATTCTTTGGCCAGATTAGGCCCACGGCTCTTGTTCCCCTGAAACAATCTTACATCACAGCATTAATTCTGGTCAAGATTGCATTTCTCATTTCAAAGAATTTTTCACGAGGCAGAGCTTTGGTAAAACAATCAGCAAGTTGTTCCTGAGATGAAACCCATTCAATATGGACTTCACCCTTCTTGAACAGGTCATGGATAAAATGTAGAGAGAGCTTGACCACATGTTTAAGGGTCTTGGAGTCATTCGTCATGGCGACAGCGAAAGCTGGAGCACAGTCACACCTCAACGTGGGACGCATGTCAATGCCTACAAGAAACTCACATAGGGTCCGTACACTTGTGATCTCCTTGCACGCCTCCGACATGGCTAAGTACTCAGATTCACACGTTGAGAGGGCCACATGTGTCTGCTTTCTCGACCTCCACGACACCAGATCACCAAGAGACCTAATCATGTATCCTGTAGTTGACCTACCATTGAGTGCGTTAGTACCCAATGAGGCATCTGAGTAGGCAACCGGACTCTCGGTTCTCCCAGTATACATGATACCCAGAGACACCGTTCCTTTAAGATATTTCAAAATTTTTAGGACACACTTCCAATCATTCAGAGTATATCCTATTTGTTTTCTACTGAGAAAGTTGACTGCAAAAGAGATATCTGGTCTCGTTCCATTTTGGATGTATAAGAGAGCACCTATTACTTCTCGATATGGAACATCTGGAGATGATTCCGAGTCTGCAGTCGACTCTAATTGAGCACCCAACGTGCATGTTATGGGCGACATGGGAATTTCGCTGATACTTTCTTCTGGGTGTAGGAATTTGTCCAGTAAACCCTGGATCATGGTTCTCTGGTGAATGAGCAGCTGTTTACTCGACACATTCCTAACGATTTCAAAACCCAAGAATTTTCTAGGATTTCCCAAGTTCTTAATTTTGATTTCTTTCTGTAAAGCCTGAATTACATCCAAGGCCATTTGATTATCATTGGACGCTAGAAGACAATCATCTACATAAATAATAATCAAAACATACCTTGGGCGAAACCTTTAATAACCAGGCGGCTTTTGTACTTATATGAACCGTCAGGTTCCACTTTTCTCTTATGTACCCATCGAGATTTAATTACCTTGGTACAGGGTGGAAGACTAGACTTAGGGACAAGTTCCCAAGTACCCATTTCCTCTTGTGATTCAAGTTCACTGCGTATGGCCTCCTCCCACAGATCCCTATCCGGCGCAGCCATAGCTTCCCGGTATGAAAGAGGCACTACATAATCTGATGGGCCACCCTGATTCACTGCGACCAAGAGGTGTGGTTTTTCAACCTGCCTCGAGGCTGAAGATTCCCCAGATTGGGAATCTGTGCCTAGCGAATCTTCAGGTGCCTGTTTCGATGATTCCAGTCCCTCACCCATGTCAAGAATCTCCGCAAGTGGCCTTGGACAACCCTTTATTCTGTCCCCATACACTATGGTTTCGATACATTTTACATCACTAGGATTTACAAGAGTTTTATGTTGCTCAGAGAAAATCACAAACCCCGTTTCATTACACTCAAGCAAAAATCCCTTTTTAGCATTTGGAGCAAATTTAGTTTTATTATTAACATCCACATAGTGTACAAGGCAGCCAAAGCGTTTCAGTAACTTGAGACTAGGTGGATAACCCTTGACAAGTTCAAAGGGACTTCGAAACAAGTTTGAGGAATGAGGCATGTTGTTATAAACAAAGATAGAATACTTGAGAGCATGTCCCCAGAATGCATAAGGCATTTTAGCAGAAAGCAGGTTCACTCGAACTTTATGTTTGATTTCTTGACATACTCTTTCAGCGCACCCATTTTGCTGAGGAGTATGTGGCTGACATGGATCCCAAATAATTCCCTCTTCTGACAACAGCTTTTTCATATCAGAAGTTTGAAATTCCAGACCCCGATCCGATCTGAGCTTAAAAACATTTTTCGTTTGGGAGGTTATTGATTCTATTTCACGGAGGCACCTTCCAAGAGCCACGTGAACCTCTTTCTTATTTTTCATTGAATATGCAAAGACATAACGCGAATGGTCACAGACAAAAATCACAATATAGGAATCCCCAGTTCTAAAATTAGAAGGACTGATTGGGCCCAACAGATCAGAGTAGAGAGTAGCAAAGGACTTTTCAGCCCTGTGCCTACGTTGGGTATGAGATCTCCTGACGGTATTTGCCTGGTGACAGTCTTCACAATTAGAGATGGCATTTGTAACTTTAACATTTTTAAGTTCAGGGAGAAACTTCTTAGCTGCTTCGAGGTATTGTTAGGCATGATTTAAGCGAATATGCCACAATATGTCAGAATTTTGAAGTGAACTATAAATTTTATCTAAATTATGCTTATCGAATCTAGCAATTTTGAGGTCAAGTGAATCTGGTTTTTCCAGAGAGGCTGGCCTATGTTTCTGTGGCTTTGGTTTGACAAGGTTATGTTCATAATGCTTCTCAGCACTTCTCCCTCCCAGACTTGCAGTGGACACATCGGATTGAGGCATATATGAATCACTCCCTCCCATTAAGTCACATGTAGGGGGACTGCAAAGGTGGTCTCTCCCTCCCACGGAATCAAATTGTGAACCCGAATCTAAAGGAGCAGTAGAACTGCAAGGCTGATCCTGAGAAGCCGAGAGACTGAGACTCAACTTTACTCTCGTAGATTCCAGGGCAGTACACTGCACCCCAGTTCGCTTAGTAGAAGGGGAAACGACTGGCAATTCAATCCACCAGAGATTGTCACGAAAATACCCAGTTTTTATCACCGTGTTTGAGGAGGGTTGAATGAATTCAACCTTGTCTTTTGAGAACACAACCTTTAGCCCAGCTTGAGTAACCTTACGAACTGAAAACAAGTTTGATGAGAGACCCGGTGTGTACAGAACATCTTTCAACGTAGATACTTGGCCATTATTTAGAAATTCGAGGTCACCTCGATAATTCACAGACAGGTCAGCACTATTGGCTATTACTATTGGCACATTTAAATATACGAGTCGAAGGCAGACGTTGAAAGTTGACCAAGTGGGCTTTATTTGATGTCAAATGCTCTGTACATCCCGTACCCATAATTGCTTTGAAACATTGCTCACCTTCAGATAACTGGAAGACAGCGCCCTGGCCGTTGCGCTCACTGACATAATTGAACGTGCTGACTACCTGCTCCTCCTCGTCTCCCATGGTGACCCAGACCTGCGAGTTGTCGTCACCTTCAGAGGAACCGACAATCGCGAAGACAGAGTCTGGGTGTCCCCTAAATTCTTGAGCCAGTTGTTTAGCTTGACCTAGGAGCATCGTGAAAAGCTTCGGTTTTCTGATTACCGACGATGGCTTAGGTCGATTCGGAAGCGAGACTGCATTAGAATTTTTGGGGAAAGGCTTGGAATTTTTAGGACGTTTGAGGAGCGTAACTAGGTTGGTCTGGGGACTTGGACAGTCTTTAGCAATATGCTGATTTGAGATGCCACAGTTAAAGCAAGTCTTATTGGCTTTGAAACTGTTTGCCCTGGTATGACCCGTTTGGCGGCAGTAAATACAGTACCCCGCTTTTCCCTTGGAACTTTTGAATCGAGTGTAGCTTTTCCCTGGGAGCCTTGGTAAAACCAAGGATTGAGCCACCTCATGCGACGGCACCCTTCCCACCCCTTGATCCACCTCGACCGCTAGTGGAGGCAATACGGCTCCTCAGCAAGCTGAAGATCGAACCCCCCGAGGATGACTGCTCACTTCTGAGTTGCTCCTCTAAGAGCATGTCACGAAGCTCGCCCAGAGAGAACTTGAACCCATGGAGTTCAGCCTTCTGGTATGTGACAGTCTCATCGATTGACAACTCAAAGATAGTCTTGACGTACTCGGGTGTCAGCATGTCAGCATTGATGCTGATGAGTTTGTTTCTAATCTCGTCGAACCTACCGAGAAACCCAACCGCTTTTTCACTTTTCGGGTCGAAATGAATTGAATTAAATTCAGCAACGAGTCTTTTCAACTGAAATTTTGAGGAGGGATCACAAGTATTTTGCAACTTGTCCATGATTTCTTTGGGATCACGAAGATCCTGGACTAGGTCTTGAAAATACTGGGATAATGACTCAAAAATAAAATACCTGACCTTTTTCCTGGCAGTCTCTCGATCACGTACTGAGAAATCGCCAGGAGCAGGTTCAGAAGGGTCGAGCACGAAGATGCAGTCCTGGTTCTCAAGTTGACCAACCACACTTCTCCTCCAGTACTTGAACTGATCCTCTTTGTCAAGCTTCTTGTCTCGAGGACGAAGTTTGACGGCATCAACCTTGCGTATCATGTACGGCTCCTCCCGAACACGATGCTCTGAGTGACGGTCAGAGTGCAGGACAAAATAGTTGGGGTTATGCTTCCGAGGACCACTGGAAGAATCAGAATGAGAAGTGTCGCAGTCTAATTGATTCCTAACTTCCTGACCGGAAGGTTCCTCCACTTCCATGGTGGAACCTTCGTCCATAGGAACAGAATGGGATACCAGGGCAGTGGTGGCAAATAAACCGGAAGGGTTTTCTGAAGCGGTACCAGTTGGCAAAACTGGAGGAAAACGGTCCATCTAACGAGACGTCATCCCCGTCATAGTCCAAGTCAGATTGGGACATATTGATACCTGTAGAATATTTCAGTTGACAAATCCGCAATTTCCTTTCTTTACCAAATAAAACATAACCTAAATGCTATTTATTGAGACACCAGGGTGATTCAATGAATGGATAGAAACATACATGTCATGAAAGATTCATTGTTTCATGAATAAGACTCTTGGTTCAAATACATACTAGGAATATATCCAATCTCCTGTGAAGGGATTCAAAATCGGTTGGCCAACCTGTTTCTAGAGATAAAAATAGCATGATTCAAACTAAAAAAGGTTATTTCAAAAGTTAATTGGTAAGATCAATATGTATATTATTTTCCTCCAGGATCAAACGACACTTGACTCTCCAACGAAATCAATCTCATATTTAAAACAAAATAATTCATTATTTTGAGATGTAACTTAATTTCATGGGGGTGCACTCCCCGAAGACTAGATATCCGATTTGCGTGATTCCGTCATAAAGAAAATGTGATCTCCAATCCCTATCCCATTCAGTTCCGATGTTACCGATAAGGTACACATCGAAACGAAACAACCCGTCCCCTTTATGTATTCACTGAGCGAGCCTCGGGTTCGAACTGAGATGTGTTAATTCCCAAAATTGGGCACACCTGGTTTCTCACTCCGGCTACCTCAGAAGGGATGGAGTAGATAGGGGCGGTCCCGAATGAAATTTCCGAGACTAATTCGAGCCCTTGGCGTGATTTCGGTCTATCCGTGATCATAAATCGAAACAAATTTAGTTGCGATCTTCTCTGTGCCTCAATCTCTTGGATAGATTCAGGGGACCTTAGCTCCTGGGGTCCAGCCCGATTCACATACCCGGCCTTTGAGACTGTGCTGGTGATAAGATCCCGATCACAAAGCGGGCACTCAGTCACTCGAGGTACCCTATATGTCGCCAGGCGAGGTTCTAATGTGCACTGTTGATCCGAGGTCGAAACTAATAAAAAAAAAATTGTGCACGCCAAGATCAACCTTTTCCTGACTCGGGCTAGCGATTCAATATCTATCGCGCAACTCGGCGCCTGAATTTCCTGTCGGGAGCAGGAAAGTTCAGACTTCGTCCACCACGCTGGAGACAGAGAGCTATCCGGCAACGAGCTCGAGCACGGCTCACAGAAAGCTATCGGCGTCCCGATATTTGCTCTTTCACGGATACTAACCGACACAAACTCTTTCGGACCGAAAAACCCAAAAAGAATGAAGGAAGTCTACAACGACGTCGATCTACGTTGATTCGGAGCAACTCCTAGTGACCTGGTTGGGGAAATCTAATTGTCGATGTATTTATCGAAATTACTCGAAGAGAAACCGCGGCCATCTTCCGACGCTTGCGATCTCCTGTGTAGACTCGGACGCTACCTAGCAGGGAGGGACAAATAGACGCCATGAGACCGATTTCACGCCAAGGCTTGATAGAAAATTCAAACGATCTAATTTTCTTCAGTTGGGCTTCTGGATGGAAATGGATATAATTTCAACGACCTGACCAAAAGCAATAAAGACGGCGTTGTCACGATATCGTATCAAAGTCAAAAGCCGTTAGGAGGTGAGGTTAATGAATTCTGAGATGCTACTTTAGCAATCAAATAATTAAACGAACCACTCACCGTATCAGGAGAATCGGTAGTTGAAGGATTGATCCTTTGGGTAGATTCTAAATGATACACTTTGATAACGCAATAAAGAGTATGAACACTATATTTGGAAACTTGTACAAATTGAGGAAATATACGAATCGTAAAATGAGGCTACAGCGTCAACGATACGGAAGCGAGTGAGACGAGTGAGAGTAGGAGTGGGGTTTAGCAAAACCCCACCGCATTTCCTATGACAGTAGTGCCAACTATACAGCTCATAAAACATATGATCCTTACATGAATATACGAAAAATATAACAGTTCATAGAGACAATATTACGTTTATGTTATATATATACATGTAGATTAATTCTGAGCTATACAATATATTTTCTATTCGATTCGTAGTACACATAGTGTAGAATAGAACAAATGCTATGGATACTTTGTGAACTCTGTTCCATAGAGGAAGTGCCCGCGGAGGCATCTCATTTGAAGATCCTATTTCAACAATAAGAAATACTTGTTTCGCAAAACTATTTACGAGAGTAAATTACTATAATGTGAAATTGGGGAAAGCTTCACGTAGTAACGCCACTCTCTCCACAAGATCAGCAGTAGGAATGAAAGGGATGGATCCATGTGTGGTGGGCGGGTGGGTGGTTGATGGGGCGGGGGTTGGGAGCATACGGAAGGTATTGTCTTGAAACAATTATCTTGACTAACTCGAAAGTCGGAGGAGGGATGTTATTGCTGGTGGAAGAATTACCTACCTACCTACCTTCCTTCATAGGACGCGCAATTGTTTAGTTACACACATTCATAAAATAATTCTATACCAACCCTTAAGAAAACCTTCGTTGATTGGTTTTGAGCGTAGAGCTGATTAATACCTACCTAAGGAAATTTTACGTACCTTCCTACCCTTCACAATTAATTTATTTAGCTACGTACGGGGAAACTGTAGGTTCTGAGATTATATAATATACGTAGGTAGGTACTGCTACTCCAATTCTTCAATACCAACTACCGTATTCCATGACCTTTTCTACCTGGAGGGTAGGTAAATTGTTGGTTTATTAAAATTTAAATTTTTTAATAAATTAAAAAAATTAACCCCCTCAAAATTTGATGGTTTACGTTTCAAGGTATGTAGAATCCGAAAATGGAATGAAAACATTTCTGTCCGTTCGCTGTACTTCGCATTTTGCTTAGTTACCACGAACCAAAATTAATGAAATTTGGTTTGTAGGTCCTTCTTGAGGTCTAGTTGGTCCGCAAAATAAGGGTTGAAATTTCCCGAACGCCGTAGCTCGGAAACTCCCAATGGAAGGGTATCGATTTTTTTATATTTTTTACGTTTTTAAATTGATCTTGAACTAAAGCATTTTTGAGACCACCCGGAGCATTGTTCGACCAGCCGTTCGTTTGCACCAAAAAGCTTCGTCAACATGGTCGTGAATGAAACGGTATGAATTCGGCCCAGGTATCATTGCTAGGAACACCGCCGTTGATGTCGAGTTACTTGTTCCGTGATATTATTTCATTTTTGAAGAATGGATGGATGGATGGAAGGCTTGGATTTCATTTTTGGGTCTTTTGGATTTTGTAGATAGGTAATTTTGCAACTTGTACAAACGCTATGCTTGATGAATAACAACAAATAATCATTGATTGAATTATTGAATCCCGCGCATTTTTATGAAACTGTGATTCCCGGGCCGGTTCTAGTACTCGATTTAGGGCTTTCCTGGCGGGGGGACACGAGGGTGGGTGTTGACCACAGGAAACACTTATCTACGCAGAAGGGGTTGCTATACAAGTAAATAATAAACCGTTGTGAAATAATGCGCAGCGTTTTTATTAGCCGGACAATAATTGTGTGACAATGGACAATGATTACAGAAATTCGACCTAAGGCAGTGTACATAATTGTAAAACACTTATAAATTATTAACATATGCGGTTGTAAAACAGAAGTTTAGGAGATTGTGTTGCGAAGTCAATTGAAATTATTGAAAGAGTCGTTGAGTTGTCTTGATTCACTTGTTAAAACTACCTCCAGTGTTATTATACAAAATTATGTTGTTTGTTCTCATAGAAACCACCTTGGATCAGCCCGATGTATTTATTTAGTGGCGACGTTTCGGTCTAACAGGGTAGACCCTAATCATGCCTAAAATTAAAAGAATATTTTATATGTATTGACAAAGTTGCTACATGGAGAGACAGTGAGTAAACTAAAATTAACGAAGAAATTGCACATACCTTATAAGCTGAAGTGATGGATTATATTACAATTGATATGATGTTGATGATGATTGAAGTGGATAACTCTGATGGAACTATGTTAGAGGTGAACAATTATGAACAATGTGTTTCGCATGTGGGTAAATGATAAAATTGGTGAATTATGAGGGGAGGTTATTTCTTTATCAACCTGCCTAGATGGTGATAACCGTGGTTGTAGACATAGGTGGTCATGGATGAAGGGTGGTGATAGAGGTGACTAGGATGGGCCTATTGCTAGGTACAGTTGTGATATTATGTACAATGTGTTCTTAAAGAAGAATACAAAACGTACATAACTATATAGGTAAAAATATAACCATAAACATAAATATAAACATGATAGAAGGAAGACACAAATATACAGTGGACTAGAGGAGATGGTGATGAATTAATATAACCATAATATAAACATGATGGAAGGAGGACACAAATATACAGTGGACTAGAGGAGATGGTGATGAATAAGGTGCTAAAAATTTACAATCTGCATATATTTACATTGTTCAATTGGTGTCGGGGGAGGGGGGGGGGGGGTAATTATGGTAGGAGGAGGCCCTGGTAGACAGTATTGAGGCCTCTTATATCCTGTTTATAGTTGAGTACTTTATCTCTATTAGCTGTTATGTGGGCCATCTCCTTAAATTTCCTTTTAAACGTGTTAGGTTCCTTAGACATGGTGGACCAACTATCAAACTGGGGTTGATGGTTGGTCTCAGCAATGTGTTTAGCCATGGCTGATTTATAGTAGTCTTGTGGCCCACTGTTTCGTACATCCCTTGCATTTCGTATATGTTCCTTGACTCTCTTATCGACTAGTTGTTTGGTTTCCCCTATGTAAATTTTGTTGCAGGAAGGTTGGCAAGGAATGGAGTATACCATGTCTGAAAGTTCATTCTGGGATAGAGGTTTTTTGGTTCTTGTGAATAATTTTTTGTTGGATGAGGGGTTCTTATATGCCATTTTGAGGTTCTTATCATAGTTTTGTAGTGTGAGACCTATTTTCTTTGAGACGTTACCATAGTATCTAATTGATGCAAAATATGGTCTATTATGGTTGCTAGTGCCTGAGGGGCTAGGGGGTGTCATTGCTGGCATTGGTGGTGCAGGATTGGCATTGGGGTTTGACAGGTTGGCAACAGTAGAGTGAGTGAGCTTGTTTATTATTCCTTTTGGGTAATTGTTTGCTGCCAAGATGAGAGACGTTTCATTAATTATTCTGTTGTGAAATTGGGGGTGAGCCAAATGGAGTCGTCTGTGAAGCAGGTTGCGAGCTGTATTTAGTTTGTAGTGTAGGGGTTGGTGGGAATGGAAGTTTAGGATCCTCCCAGAGTAGGTCTGTTTGCAATAATGATCAGTTATGATGGTTTTGTTATTGGTTTTTGTGAGTTTTAGATCCACGAATGTAATGCTGTTGTTGACTTCTAATTCCACCTCAAATTTCATGGTTGGGGAAAAATTGTTAAATTCTTGGAGGAGGGCATTAATTTTAGTTGAATCAACGATTAGGAGAGAATCGTCAGCATATTTTTTGACCAGAAGTATGTCACTATGGAATTTCGGGATAATCTGATTGAAAATGTGGTCTAGACATAAGTCTGCTAAGATAGGTGAGATTGGGGCTCCCATTGGTAGGCCATGTTTTTGTATGTAATACTTGTCTTCGTAGGAGCAGTAATTGGAATTTAGAACAAAGTGAAGTATGCCTAAGAATAACGTCTTGCTCAGTTTTGGATTGTTCCTAGAGATTGTGGGCCAGTGGGACTGAACCACAGTGGTGACCAGGTCTAGGGGGATGGACGTGAACATGGATACAGCATCCATGGAGATGAATTGGTATCCTCTAGGGATTACTAGGTTGTTGACAAGATGTTTAATCTGACCGGAGTTTCTTACATTGAGGTTGTCTTTGTCTATGCAGGGTTGTAGAACTGTGTTGAGGAAGTTTGATAGGTTGTAGTTAGGACTTTTGATAGAGCTGGTTATTGGCCTTAGTTGTTTTTGATTATCTGGCTTGTGTATTTTTGGTAGGCCATAAATCCTAGGGGCCACGCATGTGTAACATTTAAATTTGGATTTGGTAGCAAAATCTATCACCTTATCTTTAAAGAGAGAGTCAATGAGAGCGTTGGCTTCTTTTTCATATTTTCTAGTGGGATCTGAGACCACCACATCATACACCTGTCTGTCGTTGAGAAGGGCACTTAGCTCATTAACATAGTCTAATTTATCCATAATCACCGTCACAGCTCCTTTGTCCACGCGAGTAACAATTAGTTGAGGGTGGTCACGTAAGAATCTGATAGTATTCAGATTCTTACGTCTGATCTGATGGTATTCAGATCAGATTATCCCGAAATTCCATAGTGACATACTTCTGGTCAAAAAATATGCTGACGATTCTCTCCTAATCGTTGATTCAACTAAAATTAATGCCCTCCTCCAAGAATTTAACAATTTTTCCCCAACCATGAAATTTGAGGTGGAATTAGAAGTCAACAACAGCATTACATTCGTGGATCTAAAACTCACAAAAACCAATAACAAAACCATCATAACTGATCATTATTGCAAACAGACCTACTCTGGGAGGATCCTAAACTTCCATTCCCACCAACCCCTACACTACAAACTAAATACAGCTCGCAACCTGCTTCACAGACGACTCCATTTGGCTCACCCCCAATTTCACAACAGAATAATTAATGAAACGTCTCTCATCTTGGCAGCAAACAATTACCCAAAAGGAATAATAAACAAGCTCACTCACTCTACTGTTGCCAACCTGTCAAACCCCAATGCCAATCCTGCACCACCAATGCCAGCAATGACACCCCCTAGCCCCTCAGGCACTAGCAACCATAATAGACCATATTTTGCATCAATTAGATACTATGGTAACGTCTCAAAGAAAATAGGTCTCACACTACAAAACTATGATAAGAACCTCAAAATGGCATATAAGAACCCCTCATCCAACAAAAAATTATTCACAAGAACCAAAAAACCTCTATCCCAGAATGAACTTTCAGACATGGTATACTCCATTCCTTGCCAACCTTCCTGCAACAAAATTTACATAGGGGAAACCAAACAACTAGTCGATAAGAGAGTCAAGGAACATATACGAAATGCAAGGGATGTACGAAACAGTGGGCCACAAGACTACTATAAATCAGCCATGGCTAAACACATTGCTGAGACCAACCATCAACCCCAGTTTGATAGTTGGTCCACCATGTCTAAGGAACCTAACACGTTTAAAAGGAAATTTAAGGAGATGGCCCACATAACAGCTAATAGAGATAAAGTACTCAACTATAAACAGGATATAAGAGGCCTCAATACTGTCTACCAGGGCCTCCTCCTACCATAATTACCCCCCCCCCCCCTCCCCCGACACCAATTGAACAATGTAAATATATGCAGATTGTAAATTTTTAGCACCTTATTCATCACCATCTCCTCTAGTCCACTGTATATTTGTGTCCTCCTTCCATCATGTTTATATTATGGTTATATTAATTCATCACCATCTCCTCTAGTCCACTGTATATTTGTGTCTTCCTTCTATCATGTTTATATTTATGTTTATGGTTATATTTTTACCTATATAGTTATGTACGTTTTGTATTCTTCTTTAAGAACACATTGTACATAATATCACAACTGTACCTAGCAATAGGCCCATCCTAGTCACCTCTATCACCACCCTTCATCCATGACCACCTATGTCTACAACCACGGTTATCACCATCTAGGCAGGTTGATAAAGAAATAACCTCCCCTCATAATTCACCAATTTTATCATTTACCCACATGCGAAACACATTGTTCATAATTGTTCACCTCTAACATAGTTCCATCAGAGTTATCCACTTCAATCATCATCAACATCATATCAATTGTAATATAATCCATCACTTCAGCTTATAAGGTATGTGCAATTTCTTCGTTAATTTTAGTTTACTCACTGTCTCTCCATGTAGCAACTTTGTCAATACATATAAAATATTCTTTTAATTTTAGGCATGATTAGGGTCTACCCTGTTAGACCGAAACGTCGCCACTAAATAAATACATCGGGCTGATCCAAGGTGGTTTCTATGAGAACAAACAACCCTACTATGATTCCTACAAACCAGCCAGGGACACAGTCCCACCTTACCAATCAAAATTATGTTGATTTCAGCCATCTTCCAGGCTTCTGACTCACTACAATTTGATTTTGGGAGCTTCGTTACAGCATCAGTTCTTCACTCTTTGGACAAAATCAACTTCACAATCGGTCTTCTCGCCCGAAAAAACATGCAAAACGATATATCACAAGCTCATGTACATTAAAACCTTTAAAAAACCTCGAAAAACCCTTTCCTTACACCCATTTTTGAGCCCTATCACCCCTGGTGTATTCCGATCGGGCTGCCGAGCTTCGGAGCGCAATTAGGACCCAAGTGGAGCCAGTGTACGGAAGAACGACGATTTTATACCAAGAACCTCAATTTTCCCCTCATTGGTCAAAATCCACTTCATATTCGGTCTTCTCGACCTAAAAAACATTGAAAACGATACCTCCAAAGCTCATGTTACTAACATGTTACTAAAACAGAAACACGTGAAATAATTCGAATAGCCATTTCTGATAGTTTCCACCAATTTTGGCCCCCAAAACACAAATTAGGTAGGCTCCTTTTTCTTTTTTTTAAATTATCTTTGACCATTGATAGTGCCATTTAATCGTCTTGATCCACATGTTGAAACTTTTTCTAGTGTACCTATACAAACTGATTCTGATTTCAGACGATATCCCAGGATTTTGACTCACGAAATATAAATTTTGTGAGCTGAACATTTGGTAGAACCTCAATTTTCCACTCTTTGGTCAAAATCGCCTTCATATTCGATCTTCTCGTCCCAAAAACATGGAAAACGATACCTCAAAAGCTCATGTTACTAACATGTTGCTAAAACGCAAAAAATACCTATTTTTACACACATTTTCACTCATAACACCCCTGGGTATATTCCGATCGGGCTGAAAAGTTTCGGGACACAACTAGGGCCCAAGTGGAGCACGTGTGCGAAAGAACGATTTTTTTAGACCGAAAATGAGGCCTGTAGACGTGATACGGCGTACGGCGTACGTCGGACGGCGTACGGCGGACGGACATTGCATTTTTGGAATCTACGCACCTTGAAACGGAAAAGAAAAAATTTTGAGGGGGTGTTACAAAAATTTTTTGCTGAGCGAATACATAGGTAGGTGTATTATTCACAGAATAATAAACCAAAAGAGTCAACACGTGGATCAAGACGATTAAATGGCACTACCAATGATCAAATATAATTTTGGGGAAAAAAGAGCGTACCTTATTCGTGTTTTGGGGGCCAAATTGGTGGAAACCATCCGAAATAGCTATTTCAATTATTTCAATTAACAGCCAACATTTCTGTAGGTACCTATGTCCAATAGAATAATAAACCCATGTGACAAGGACTTTGCAGCGTTTTCGTGTATTAGTGGAAATATACTGTTTTTCAATAACTCCGTTTTTCTTTGAATCCGTTTCAGAGCAACCTGCATTCATCCCTAGATTTTAACCAAAAAATGTATAAGTATATATACATTGTGTGTGCGCGCGCGTCTTCCGCACGATACGTCCCTTAATTTCCATGGTAAAAAAATTCGTTCTTGCGCACAGAAAAATCCGACTTCGCAAGAGTGATGGTATTGTCGTAACCCAGCCCGATCGCACTGTGCGCAGCGTTCTAATTTTGCAAATTTTTGTTCCAAAAAAATATTCAAGCACATAGTGTGGTGTTTGGGGGGGTGGGGGGGGGGGGAGGGGGCTGGATCGATTGCAACTGGTCCCATTCCTATGAGACTCACCCTGCATATCAAATTGACAATACTGTCTTCCGAAATCCAGAAAATTACATATTTTGTTATGCAGGCTTATGAGGTGTCTTTTGCAATGTTTTTTAATCACTAAATTGATTGTGAGTAGTTTTAGAACGTTCAGACTGTATCTAGTGATCAAAATCCCGATTTCTAGGTACAAAACAGTTAAAAATGATTTTTGACATTACTTTTTTGCACGACGTGCCACTCTGATCCTAACGTTCAGGCCGTGCTCTGGCAGATGACCAATCATTTAAATTCTCGATTTCACAAACTGTTTCGTTGAAAATTCGCTCCTTGAGCCATGCTGCACGACTGATTTTTTTTTTCCTTCCGAAGTGACCACAGGGCTTCCGATACCTTTGTACTATAAAGGAGGCTATAAATTCATGGATTCCAGTAACAAGAGAACTCTGGGAGTACTGCACGGGGCCTATTCACTAAGCGAAAGATTATCTATTTTCCGTGGATGTATCTCTTTTGGCAAAAGAGATTTTTACAGTATTCATGACATGGTTATTCGGTAACTTCTAAAAGATAAAGTTGGCGGCCATCTTGGCATTTTCAATCTCTTTCAAAGATACATCATTAGGTGTCTTTTCTTGAAAGAGATAGTCTTCCTTTCTCATTTCTCGTTTGTTTGATAGTGATATCGTATATCATCCGTCATTCATCCGCTACCAAATCGGTCATTTTGATCGTTTATCGTTCACTTTGATCGTGTATCTTTTCTCATCTCATAAAGGTAAGTCGATTGTTCATTAAACATAATACATACTATCGATTCATGAGTAAAAACGTCCAAGTAGGGGTTAAGGAGGGTAGGCACCTAAAAGAGTGGACGTTCATTATATATATATATATATATATATATATATATATATATATATATATAATAAAGCATTACGCCGCCTAATTAGACTTTTACTGTTTAATTTAGGTTTTTTTTTCCTTTTCATTCAAACTTTTTTCCGATTCATGGGTAAAAACGTCCAAACGGGGTGTTGGGATAAATGGGTGCTGGTAAAATTGTTGAAGTACGATGAAAGTGATTAGTAGATATATATGCATTTCCAACCTAACTAAGTTATCATTGCTAGGTAAAGGTCACGGGAGCTATTCAGTAAAATAGGCAAACCCGGGAGACATTTGGAAGAGACTGTCTCCCAAGAGAAACGTTCTCCCGGGAGGTTTTCAAAAGATATAATCTCTTTTTACTATCTCTTTTAATCAGTAGTCACCCAGTAGTTCATGAATAATCTGGAACTGCGTACATACATAACAGTGACCTATGCAGAAGAGACCTTATAGCAAATGATTTACCCTCGCCAAAGAATTAGCAGCGTTTATCGCCTATTTACCTAATCTGGCTAAAATATAAGTGGAGCAGCGCACCGACAACACGTTCCCAACTGCAACTCTCGCATAACCAAGAGACGTGCGAGGGCACCGGGTAGTGATGAGACCTTATGAACGGCCGCAAAGCGAATTTTCTGAATGATGTTCCACCAGGATTACTTTGCCGTAAAAATCGATATTTTGAGAATATTGGGGGAGAAAATTATGGCAGGCGGCGAGAGGGGAAGACAGTAATGGTCGTGTCAACACGGGCAGGTGTTCCAAAGGCCGACATCTCCCGGAATCGCCCCTCCATTATTCTAGAACACTTTTAAAACGATTTTTCTGAATCAACACTGGAGACTCGAACCCTATTCCGTTTATTTACTCTCTCGGGGCTTTGAGGGATGCGGATAAAAATAAGAAAGGAATTCTTCAAAGTAAATTTTAATTACTCTCCATAGTTGCAGGTACCTACCTAATTAGAGGAAGGGAAAGAGCAACCTAAAAGAGATTAATGAATTCCTTTTGAAACCACAAGAGGAGCAAAGCTTAAATCATGTTTCAACTCCCGATGATTTCACCTGCCGATATTTTCAACTTCTTCTTCTTCTTCTTCTAATAAGGTGGTTATTTTGGGCTTTCTGTCAGGTTGAAAAGAAATTCTATCTTTCCAGTGCCAGGTGAATTCAATTGGCGTCATCAGAGCTGCAGAGAGGAAAAAAAAAGTAAAATTCAAGCTTAGGAAGTGATGAAAATGTATTGATTAAAATAATTATGTTGGCAACTGAAAACGGAAACACAATGTAATATTTAAAATAAGGAGGTAATGACAATAATTCATAATGAATTTTACAAGGTTGTTGACTATGGATTATTAAATTAAAATGTGAATAGTGGAATCATAAAATACTATAGTAATTATATAGTGCTTGGACAGAAATTACTATTGACATTAGCGATAACATAATAATATTTGACGGTACTACGGATTACTGATGAAGATAAATACATATGATGGACAGATAATTCATTCTCATACATAATGCCACAACAAAAATAATTCTTCTTATCACTTATGCTGTAAGTTGCTATCGTTCACTGGCACTTGTAGGTATACATAGAGAGAGAAAACAGTGCGAAGTCCTTGTCATATGGATTTATTATTCTGTCGGTTAATTTATTATTTCATTCATCTGAAATACTTACTTGAAATGGGTATTTTTGATGGGTTCCACAAATCCTCCCCTCCCCCCCCCCCCCCCGGGCAAGCAAAAACTAGGCTCCTATTTTTGAAAAACTATTTTTGATCATTGATAGTGCCATTTAACTGTATCGATTCACCTGTTGACACTACTTCTAGTGTTATCATACAAATTTATGGCGATTTCAGACAATTTCCCAAGTTTCTTATTCATAAAAAATGACTTCTGGGAACTGAATCTTCGTTACAACCTCAATTCTTCACACTCAGGTCAAAATGGACTTCATATTCGGTCTCCTCGTCCTAAAAAAACATGGAAAACGTTACATCACAAGCTCATGTTACTGAAATATTAAAAAAAAAAACCCATATTTTTACACCCATTTTTCACCCATAAAGCCCTTGGATATGTTCCGATCGGGCGCAAAGTTTTGGGACACAACTAGGGCCCAAATGGAGGCTGTTTGCGAAAGAACGCATTTTTTTAGACGAAAATAAAGTAGAAATGGGTGATGCGGCGTACGGAGGACGGCGGATGGACATTGCATTTCGAAATACGTACCTTGAAATGTAAAAGACAAAATTTTGAGGGGGTGTTATCAATACATGCATGGAATCAACACAACCATGGCCTTGGAAAGAGTTCACGGTGTACTGAAGCATATTTCCATGAAAGGTGTGGTTGCGAAGCGAATGGACAAAACGGTCAACGCTCTAATGAGAATGGTAAATGACAAGCTGTTCAACAAATTGATTGCACTGCAGAAGAGGAAGGCCCCTCAAAACATGCGAGCTCCATAAAAGGCATAAAATCCTCATGCAGCTGGTCCTCGAACATGTTGCGTTATTCCTAACCAAGACCTCCAAATCAAGTCTTGGTCAGTTTTTTCATTCACCACAACAACTGACAGCTACGATGTGTCCTTACTGGGTGGAAACTGTAATTGTGCTGTCAGATGTGTGAACACTACAACGCATGCTTCCATAATTATAGTCACCTGTACCTTCATAGATCATTGCATCGAAGGCAATCATGTGCAAACATGCGCATCTTTATGTATCTGATTTTAAGTATTTGTGACTGTTGTGATCGGCTGCTCCTCCACAACTCAATCTATGTCTGAACATGCTGTAACTCAGAGTGGGGACCCCCCGACCCCCCTCTGATCTTGTCAGGGGACTATATAAGAGCCAGGGTGCCACCAATAAACTAACCATTCTCTCAAATGCGATCGACTCGTCTATCCGACTCCCAATCACTACACTGGTGACATCCGACGTGTGAGCTCCACCGCCAGCGCCCGCCGTTTGACAGCGTCGCAGCCTCCGCCTCCGCTTCAACGAGCCCCACCACGCGCGGCCCCCACCGACGCCACAGCGGCGCCCCACTCCGACGCCCGCCTCGACGGCTATCGCAGCGCCTCCCGCTACTTCGCCCCACCATCACCGATCCTTATATAAGGAAACGGACGCCGGCGCCGAGCACACTTCAAGCTGAGACCTCACCGGACTGGCACCGAAGAGAAAACCGAAGATGACGGAGCAGAAACCGCAAAAAACGCCCGAAGCGAGCGCTCCTTCGATTCTCAAGCTCCAGCCGTTCGACCCCGCATTCCCGCACGTCTGGTTCGCCCAACTCGAGCTCATCCTCGCACACGAAGGCCTCACGACGCCACATGCGAAATTCGCCCGAGCCTTCCTCGCCCTCGAACCTCGACAAGCGGATCTATGCGCCGACATCAACCCCTCGCACACCAGTAGTTACCAGACGCTCAAAACTCGCCTTCTAGCGACACACGCACCTTCCGATGGTTCACGGCTCACCGCCCTCCTCCAGCCGACATCCGACGACGAACTACCGTCGATCCTCGCTCGCTGACTCACCCGAGCACTTCCGGCTGACACACCCGCACCGCTCGTCCGACAGCTCTTCCTCCGCGCCCTACCCGAGAGCATACGTCTACACATAGCGGCCCGTGACGAACCCGACATATTGAAACTCGCTGCGCTCGCCGATCGCCTCCTACCATTCGCCCCGCCTCCTCGGGTGGCTACCGTCTCCGAAGAGGTCGAAGTGATCAACGATAGGCGACAACGGCGATCCCCGACGCAGCCGGCGACGAACACACGCCGAACAACGAACACCCTATGTTTCTACCACCGCACATGGGGCCCACGAGCACAGAAATGCCGCAGCCCCTGCACCTGGCGCCCGAAACTGACGGGAAACGACAACGCACGGCCCGACCAGCCGTAACGGCCGTGCGCAACCCACCAACATCTCGGCTCTTCATCCGCTGTAAAAAAACCTCGCTACACTTCCTCGTGGACACCGGCTCCGACGTCTCGATCGTCCCGAACACCCTGCTCAACCGAAAAACAACACGTCCAAGCGCTCTACGTGCCGCAAACGGCACCGAGATCAAGATGTACGGCACACACTCCGCATCGGTACACCTACCAGATCTCCCTCCGTACGAGTGGACCTTCACAGTCGCCGACGTATCAACCCCGATCCTCGGCTCCGACTTCTTGACGTACCACGGCCTACTCGTTGACCTACCCAACGCCCGACTCATCAACGCGGCCACGCAGCGGTACATCACCGGGACAGTAGACCTCGTACCTCCGAGCCAGTCCATCTGTACGACAACAGCGAACGAGCCCCGTTTTCAAGCCCTCCTCGACGCCTACAAACCTTCATCGACACCATGCGATGCTCCTGTCGAACATCACATCGTCACGAAGGGCCCCCCGTGTCACGCGAAACTTCGCCGATTATCCCCGGACCTATACGCGAAAGCGAAGGCCCATTTCGGCGAATTACTAGCGGCGGGGGTCATCGAACCTTCGGAGGCGCCGTGGTCCAGCCCGCTCCACATCGTTCCGAAACCCGACGGTGACATTCGCCCCGTCGGCGACTACAGAGCGCTGAACCGACTCACTGTGCCCGATCGCTACACCGTCCCACACCTACACGACTTTACAACGGCCCTGTACGGGACTACAGTGTACAGCACATTCGACCTCGCCCGTGCATTTTTTCACTGCAAAATCAGCGAACGCGACGTGCCAAAAACAACGATCTTAACACCCTTCGGCGCCTACCAATTCAAGCGAATGAATTTCGGCTTACGAAACGCAGCGCAAACGTGGCAACGCTACATGGACCACGTCCTACGCAACCTACCTTTCGTGTACTGTTACCTCGATGACATACTGGTCGCCTCGGCCACCCCGTCTGAACACTACACCCACGTACGCACGCTCCTCGAGACCCTCGCTAAATACGGCCTACAAATAAATACAGCCAAATGCCAGCTCGCACGGCCCTCAGTCAAATTTCTCGGCCACAACGTTTCAACCGACGGGATAACACCCCTACCGGAACGCACGGACCTCATTAAGAAATTCCCGCGACCCACTACCGTGCACGAGCTTCGAACATTCCTCGGCCTCATTAACTTCTATCACCGAGCGATACCACGAGCCGCACCTACGCTCCGCCCCCTAGTGGAAATGATTCCACCCGACGCGAAGAAAAAGGACAAACGCACGCTCACGTGGACCACCGACGCAGCTGACGCATTCGACCGCGCAAAACGCTTACTCGAAACCTCCGTCACACTCGCCCACCCGGCCCCGACCCAACCTCTCGTCCTACACACGGACTCGTCGGATTTCGCCGTCGGCGCAGCGCTGCATTTCATCGACAACACGCACTTACGCCCGCTAGGTTTCTTCTCACGCACCCTCAACCCGGCTCAACGTAACTACAGCGCGTTCGACCGCGAACTACTGGCTATCTACCTCGCCATAGTACATTTTCGCCAACAAATAGAAGGGCGCCCACTCACCGTATATACGGACCATAAGCCCCTCACGACCTCACTAACGACTCAGTCAAATACGGCCCCACCAACACGGCTCCGGCACCTTCGATTCATCTCAGAATTCACGACTGACATCAGGTACGCCGAGGGCCCAACAAACATCGTCGCCGACTACCTTTCGCGACTACCACCCACAGCCAACATGGCCCACGCAGTCACGGACTACGGCACCCCCTTCACGCTACAACAGCTAGCCGACGCACAGGCCGCCGATGACCACATCGCCAATATGAATCTCACACCACACCGAATACAAGGCCACGAGATCATGTGCGAAAATACCGACGCCTCGCCTCGCCCCTACATCCCTACGCCGCTACGCCTCGCGGTTTTTAAACACATACACGGGATGACACATCCGGGGATAAAGGCCACCACAGCCCTCATCCGCGCTCGATATTATTGGCCCGTCATGACCTCGTCGATACGGTTGTTCACCCGCGCCTGCCCGAGTTGTAACCGAGCGAAAACAACTCGACACATCAGGGCTCCCCTCGGCGAATTTCCCGACGCCGCGCCACTCGAACACCTACATATCGACCTATTCGGCCCGCTACCGCCATCGGCTACGAAAAAGTACATATTATCAATGATTGACCGCGCCACTGGCTGGTTTGAATGCGCACCCCTCTCGACCATTTCCGCCGACGCAGTGATTACGGCCCTACACAACCACTGGATCGCCCGCTACGGCTCCCCGGCACGCGTAACCACTGACCAGGGCACCCAGTTCACCTCAGCCGAATTCCATAAATACTGCACGTCCATGGGCACGGAGGTACACCATACCAATACCTACCACCCTCAAGCCAACGGCCTCGTCGAACGACTGCATAGGGTCCTAAAAGACGCAATTCTCGCAACAGCCACTTCCCGCACATGGGCCACCCAACTTAGCGGCCTCCTCCTCGGCCTACGAAACCGCCCGGGCCCCGACGGCTACTCACCGGCCCAACGCCTCTTCTCGGCCACACCACGCCTCCCAGGGGATCTATTCACTCAACCGCCACCATCAACTGTGCCCATACGCACCAACGAATCGTACCGCCACTACACACAGTCCTACGTGCCAGCAACTATGCGCACAGCGACCCACGTGTACGTGCGCGTAGACACGCCAAGGGGTAAACTCGAGCCACCTTACACCGGCCCCCATCAGGTGTTGACAAACGATGGAAAAACGATAACTTACCTCACGGACGATCGACAAACACCATCAGTCTCAATCGACCGATGTAAGCCGGCACCCCCACCTACGCACAACACGGGACCCACCACGACGCCGCAAATCGCCCCCAACCACACAGCGATGGCCACAACATCACCACCACAGCACCCACGGCAACAACCGCTCCCGCGGAACCACGCCCGGAGCCCGAGCCTCGCCCGCCAACGCTACGCGCTCTACGCCACCGCCCCACGACACCGACCACAGCAGCCACCCGGACAGCCCACACGGACCCAACACACGCACCTCCCACGCCCGGCCACAGCCACAGCGACATCAACAAAATTTAATTAAAATTGAAAATTACTTAAATTCTGGGGGGAGCAGTGTTGTGATCGGCTGCTCCTCCACAACTCAATCTATGTCTGAACATGCTGTAACTCAGAGTGGGGACCCCCCGACCCCCCTCTGATCTTGTCAGGGGACTATATAAGAGCCAGGGTGCCACCAATAAACTAACCATTCTCTCAAATGCGATCGACTCGTCTATCCGACTCCCAATCACTACAGTGACTAAAACGAAACTTATAAAATCAGTGAGCCAAACGAACCAGATTCAACCATTCATACGGACCCACAGCTCATTTTTGACATGGGAAATAAAAAAGAACACGAGTCACAGCGTCTGACTGGCCTTTTTTCAGAACCCCCTGATGATTTACTGAAACGCTACAAAATGTGGTTCCTGGGGTTCGCTCTACAAAAATACTAGCCAAGTTGACACTGACATCGTAAAGCGAAAGATTCGCACAATGGAAGCAGAAGTAGCTGCTGCACGGAAAGGAAATATTCCTGTGAGTTTTCAAACCAAAGTAAAACCAGTCATGCAGCATGGCTATAAGAGCGAATTTTCGAAGAAATAACTGATTTTATGTAAAATGTGATGTTTGGGATATCCCATTCAAATATGGGGAATCTTAAACTTATTGGGTAATTATAGGTATTCAAGTATGTACGTATATTGTAGTATTGGTACTACAATATACGTACAGTTACTTATCCAACATACGTACAGTACGTATGTTACGTATCCAATACAAAGTAGGTATTGGATACGTAACAAATTTTTTGTTCCATTTTTTGCCGAGTAACACCTCGGTTTGTAGATTTTTCAACGCTGAACACGATGGTGAAGTCGGAATTGCGATATCCCATTCCGTTATCAGATTAGAGCAGACGAACGAGGAAGAACATCTCAAGAAATAACCACGTTCCTTCATCTTCAAAGTGCTCCAGTTTGAGAACGGAATGAGATATCGCAATTCTGATTTCACTATCGTGTTCAGCGTACAAAAACCTTTAAAATGAGGTGTCACTTGTCAGACTGCTTCATTTTGGGAATTTATGGGTAATTTTTCCCCCCTAAAACTCCCCCTTAGAGTGACCCGATTCTGCCCATCTACGGACTTAGCCTGTCGATTGCCAAGACAGATTTTTCGTGCAAATTTGAACTTTTTATCTCAATTCTTTCGAGAGTTATCGTCTGGAATGACACATACATATATAAATATATATATATGTTCGGACGTAGGTACTTAAACGCCCGAAGTAGTGCGGCCAGTGTCCGCTCGAGCGCTAGCTGCGGCTAGCGGGGTCGATCAGATCATGAGGTTTCTTAGATCTTAGAACGAACGAATGTAATTATGATTATGTTAATAAATTGCATCAAATATCACGTCGGCCGTAGTTGGTGCGATTTTGGTCCGACGGGCCAGAGATGAAAATAATGTATGTTCAAATGTAGTTCTTTGGTTTTGCAAACCTGAGCGCCGACCGGGGAGAAAGATGGCCACGACCCTTTTAGTATAGTAAGAAAAGGTGAAAGAAAAAGTTCGCTGTGTTATAAATTGTATTCGCACTAATCGTTCATACGTTCGAAATTATATTTTTTATCAAGAAATTCCTGCGTTCGAGTTTTTCTTGCGTTCCCGGACAAACATTTTTGGTGCCGAAACCCGGGAATTTGTGCGGGATAGCTGAGATACTCCAGTATTCCGTTTTCTGCGTTCGAGGTTACGTTCGTTCGACGATGAGTGACGGTGCGTTCGGCTTCGCTCGAGGAATTGAAGTTTCGGAGGATGAGTTCAAGAAGTTCAAGCCCGAGCAAAAGACGCTTTACAGATCGCTCCGTTCATGGGCGATTAAAGGACATTCGCTGCTGAAGGTGTCTCAGTGGTCGGAGGAGGCCCGATCACGTGCGAGTGAGTTGACGAGAACCGCCGACGACTTGTTATCGCGGATTGAATCCGCGGACTTTGAAGGGGTCATAAGCGAATCGCTCTTGTCCCAAGTAGCCGATCTACAGGTGGCCCTGGATATAGGACTACCTTCAGTGACCGTGCGGCTGTCGGAGTGCGAATCGGATGGTGCCGGCGATCAGAACAAGTCTACATTCGAGGCAGTTAGGTACATGAACGTTATGTTGCCTACTGTCCCTTTTTATGATGGTGACATCACTAAATTCGCCGCCTTTCGCGGTCTGTACGATCGGGCGGTTCATCATGTACCGCACTTGCCGAACGAGATCAAATATCGGGCGCTCGTCGAAAAACTAAGCGGTCCAGCTCGCTCGGCTCTCACTAGCTATCGTTCGGACGGCTCGGACTATCAGGCGCTCTATACGGCCTTAATTGCGAGTAATTCCGGTCGGTATCGCCTGGCTCGACGTTCATTTGCGAACCGAAAATCAATACCTGTGATCAAGAAGGTCGACGCACAGCAGCTGGAAGCTTTCTTGAGTACAGCTAGGGCCTGGATTCGCTCAATGGAGGAGGTGGAGACGGATAGTCTCGCGTCGTTCTTGCTTTTCGAGGCTCTTTTCTCTCGGATTGACGCAGCGTTGGGCGATAAGTTCAATCGCGAGGAGATGGAGAGCCAGGATGTAGTCCCGACCCATCACAAATTGCTCGACTTTCTTGACAAGGAACTCAAGATCGTGCAGATGACTCCTTCGACCCTTCCGAGTTCATCCGATCGAGTTGATACGGTTCAGGGGCAGGCCCGGCGATCTTCCCCTACCCCTCGTTCTTTGGGCGCTCAGGAGAATACCCTTCGGCTCAGGTGCCACTTCTGTAAGGATCACCATTTTTTGTACCGCTGCTCAAAGTTCTACAATGTTCCTGTGGACGAGAAGTGGGCTTTCGTTCGCGCTCACAAGCTCTGTGAGAACTGCTTCTCCCATCGTCACGCAAGCCTTCGGGACTGCCCTTCCCGACGACTGTGCGGCTGCGGAAGGAAACACCACGCCTGGCTTCATCGCTCGGAAAGGGAGGTAACCCCGGGGGGTGCTCAGGGCCCTAAACCCCAACACGATAGTTTGAAGGGGGGAAAGTGCCAGGGACGCAATACGTCTACCTCGGCACAGGAGCCGCCGGTCATGGGCACCCCGGCCCTCCCCGAGGTCAGAGTGCGTAGGTGGGCCTCGGAGGGGGCTGTGGGCTCGGAGGCGGCTGATTCTCCGCCCCGTTCGGCTAGGTCGGTCACCGATGATGAGTGAGGTTGCCCCACTGGACGGGATCGGGCCGATCCGCGGACCCGTTCTGTCCGGTGTGACCGGTCTGGTCCCTCCAGGGGGGTGGATGCTGTATCGAAATTTTGTTCAAATAATGAAAATGCATTCGTTCGTTCTTATAAGGCCCTTTGCATCAGCCCTGATAACCAATCCGGTCCCACAGGTAGGATGTTCGATCCTAAGTTCCCAGGCAGTAGCTCGGCTGCCGCTCTAGGTAGGCGCATGTTCGTACCTAGGACCACTGAGGAAGGGGGCCCCACTCCGTTGAAACCTTGCGGTGTTATACGCAGGAGTGGAGCTTCCCATTGCACTACTCAGCTGGTTAGTTCTAAGTTAGTTCATAGAAGTCCCTCTTATTTGGTGCAGCCTTCCCCAGTAGGTGTTAGGTCAGGCGCACACGACGAGCCTCACCCGTCGAACGTAGCGGGACACCTTCCGGAGTCTCATACGTTCAGTAGTAGGGAAATTATTTTCCGGGACCAAGTTAGTTCAGGTGCCCAGCTAGTGGCGGGAAGTTCTCTTCCTGCGCTAGGTTCATTATCTAGATCATGTATTAGGCGTCCACGATCAGGAGGTTTAATACCCACCGCACTGGTGCACGTGTCAAAAGGGGAAAAAGCTAGGGGCCTTGTGGGGCGCGCGCTGCTGGACACTGGGTCGGAGGTGAATATAATCACCTCTAAATTTTGTCGAGCGCTCAAATTGAAGGTTTTCCCCTCAGAACGACGCATAGTGGGAGTAGGGGGAAATTCGCACGCTGTCCCGGGAGTTACTTCATTCGGACTGTTCACACGTTCAGGTAGGCACATTTCAGTCACCGCTTTCGTCTTGGACGAGGTGACTGCTCCTATCCCGTCAAGCAGTTTCTCTATCGATCGGTGGCCCCATATCTGGGAGTTAGGGTCTGAATTGGCTGATCCGACTTTTTATACTAGGGGTGAAGTGGACCTTTTACTGAGCGCCGATCTATTCATACAGCTCATAGAAGAGGAACGCGTACCTCCGGTGGGTAACTCACCATGGTTGTTACGTTCTGAAGTAGGCTGGTTAGTGCTAGGTCGAATCGAATCACAGAAGGGGCAGATAGTGAAGTTCGGGGATAAGAATCACCTTCAGCGGTTCATTCCTACCGAAGCCCCTTGTCAAGTTTTTCCCTTAAAGTCCGAAATTAGCGCTCGTTCCAATCCTGCTCTAGTGAGTACAACACAGCCGGCATGGAAGGACGTTCGGTCAGCTGAATATCGTAAGTGGGCCATTCAGGACATTATTAGAGCACTTCAACTAACCTTGGGTGGAGGCAGTGTACGAAAGGGAGAACATTCAAGGGAGGCCCCTGCCCCACCTAAGGAACGTCGCTCCCCTCCTCCTCGTTCAGGAGTGCCACTTTTTCATTCCAAGGGTGCCCTGTTAGATCCGGTACGTAATTTATTCTCGGTAGTGCCCCCTGTGGAGTTCTCATCAGTTAGTCCACCATTGTTCAGTTTGGTTTCAAGGGGGGTAGTACCCAATAAGGTGAGTTTTGGATCCCTGAGCTCTGCACACATACAGGTTCAGAGTTCCGTTCACGAAACCGACGTACTTCTTAAGCGAATGTTCGAGATCGAGTCAGTCGAGGAGGTGGAGCCTTGGACACCTGCTGAGCGGGAGGCTGAGAACATTTTCTTAGATCAGGTGCGCAGGGACGGTTCAGGTAGGTACACCGTTCCATTGCTACTTGCCCAGGATCGGAATTCGCTAGGTCATTCTCGATCAATAGCCCTACGGCAACTTTACAGATTGGAAAGCAAATTTAGGCGAAATCCTGATCTCGTTCCACCGTATAAAAGGTTCATGAATGAGTATGCCGCTCAGGGTCACATGAGACCTGTCGATCCCCCGGTGCCGGGTCTAGCTCATTATTATATGCCTCATCATGCAGTTCGTCGCCTGGGGGACCCAGCAGATAAGATCCGTGTCGTTTTTAATGCGTCCCAGCGAACAGCAAATGGTCGATCACTGAACGAAATTTTACATGTGGGTCCGAAGTTACAACCGGACATTTGTGATATTCTCCTCCGATTCCGCTCGTTCCCCTATGTGTTCATTGGCGATCTTAAACAAATGTTCCGCCAAATTTTACACTCGAGAGAGGATCAAGATCTTCTCCGTATTGTCTGGAGAGATTCCCCGGATGACCCTGTTCAGGATTTTGCGCTCTGTACAGTCACTTATGGTACAGCCCCGGCTCCGTTCCTGGCGAACCGGACCTTGAAACATTTGGCAGAGACTCAGGCCAAAGACTACCCCAGGGCCTCTATAGTTCTACTCGAGCAAACCTATGTGGATGATGTTCATGGAGGAGGTGCCTCGATCAAAGAAGCACGAGAGGTTAGGGACGAACTTATTGCTCTGGTAGGCTCTGCAGGTTTTGAGATGCGAAAGTGGGCCGCTAATCACCCCGATCTGCTTCAGGGTATTCCCCAAGATCATTGCCTGATATCGGGCGAAACAGTGGACTTGGATCCCACAGAAGGCACGCCCCTTAGAATGCTAGGAGTGGCCTGGGACCCCCGTACTGATACGTTCTTCTTCAAGGTACCAACCACACCTGTAGTTCGAACCAAGAGGGAGCTGGCTAGTGAGGTCGGTAGAATTTATGACCCCGCGGGCTGGGTCACGCCGGTTTCGGTCTTCGCTCGAATGATCCAGCGTGAGGTGTGCCATGCACGTTTTGACTGGGACGATCCACTTCCCCTCTCCTTGGTTACTGATTGGTCGAACATTGCTAGATCCATCGATACGCTCTCAGAGCTGAAGATTCCCCGTCACGTTCAGGTTTCTAGTCCCATTCAGTGGCTAGTAGGATTTGCGGACGCCTCTGAAAAGGCATATGCAGCTGTGGTGTATCATGTTTGCGCACAAGGAGGTTCATTTGTGACCCGGCTAGTCACCGCTAGAGCTCGAATTGCCCCCATAAAGCAGGTTTCAATACCTAGGCTAGAACTGCTCGCTGCCGAATTGCTCGGAAAGACCATGAACAAGATTCGGCCACAATTCGCTCATGCTCAATTGGTTGCGTGCTCTGATAGCACAATCGTTCTGTCCTGGCTCACAGCCGACCCAGCGCCGTTATGGAAAGTATTTGTGGGAAACCGTGTAGCCAAAACTCTCTCTTGTTTGCCCCAGGAGCTTTGGTTCCACGTTCAGACGCAGGACAACCCCGCTGATATAGCATCTAGGGGAGCCCTGCCCAACAAACTGATCAAGAATGAGCTTTGGTGGAATGGTCCTCATTGGTTGCGCTCAGACCGGTCCTTGTGGCCTATTTGCAGAATTAGGCCCAACCTCAGTCAAACGAGTGTGGCTGAGGAGATCAGGACGGTGAGGTCGCATGCCACCGCTCTGGAGACAACTGACGAGTTGGAGAAAAAATTCAGCTCATTCGGTCGGCTTAGAAGAGTGGTTGCCTGGATCTTACGTTTCGGACGAAACTCCCGCGTTCGAAGAGTTAGGTGTGCAACAGTTCAGAGAACGCCGATCGAACCATTGGCAACTGAAGAGCTGCGGGCAGCTGATCTAGTATTAGTACGACGCGCACAAAGTCGACACTTTCAGGACATTTATTCCGCCTTAGACCGTTCCACTCCCCGTACCAAGCTCATGAGACAACTCGCTATATTTCGATCACGAGAGGGCATCATTAGAGTGGGGGGCCGTTTGGAGCATAGCAGTAGCGCATTCGAGACTAGGCATCCAGCACTTTTACCAGCCAAGGATCCGCTCACCCAACTTATCATTCGTCAGGCTCATGAGAGCTGTTTGCATGTCGGTCCGAGGGCGACCCTAGCTCACCTGCGTACGAAGTTCTGGATTATAGATGGTCGGAATGCGGTCGCTAGAACTCTCGCAAAGTGCACCCGCTGCTTTTCGATCAAGCCCATAGCCTTTCAACCAGAAATGGGTCAGCTCCCATCAGGGCGGGTTCAGGGAACGTTCACATTCGATCAGGTCGGCATTGATTACGCCGGCCCATTTTCGGTCTCCGTAAGTGGTCTCCGTGGGGCACGAAAAGTAGAAATGTACTTGGCCGTGTTCGTTTGCTTTGCCACCAAGGCGGTGCACTTAGAAGTAGTTATGGATCTGAGCACCGACAGTTTTCTGCAGTGCCTGGAAAGATTTATCGCTCGAAGAGGGGTGCCCTCCGTCATTTGGTCGGACAACGGTCGCAATTTTTTGGGGGCAGCCAACCTCCTTAGGAACATTAGGATTGCGCTGGAGACAGGCGTATCGATCACGCTTGCCGAACGTTTGGCTGCTAGGGGGGTGAGCTGGAAGTTCATACCACCAAGGGCTCCTCATTTTGGGGGGTTATGGGAAGCTGCGGTCAAGTCAGCAAAGCGACTTATTAGGGTAAATTTGCGCGATCACACGGTCAATTTCCAAACGTTCAGCACTATAGTGGCTAAGGTCGAGGCCATCCTTAATAGTCGGCCTCTTGTGTTCCAATCCGCCTCGCCGGATGATATCCTCGTTCTTACACCAGGTCACTTCTTGATACAAAGACCACTTACTGCTCTCCCGGAATCTGAAGGCTGTCTGGACTCGAGCTCACGTCTCATTCCCAAATGGAGGTTTGTGAACCAGACCGTACAGGGTTTTTGGAAGAAGTGGAGTAAGGAGTACCTGCTTGATCTGCAGGCACGGGCCAAATGGAATACTCCTGACCGACCCCCTGTTTTAGGAGATGTAGTGTTGATCATGGACGACAATCGTCCACCGCTCTCTTGGCCCATGGGCGTGATTACCGATCTTCATGCTGGGTCTGATGGTATTGTTCGGGTAGCCAAAGTTAGGTCCACCAATGGAGAGCTGACACGTCCATTGGTCAAGCTTTGTCCCTTGCCCAAGGAGCAGTCCGAATGACGGCCGTCATTGGGGGGGGAGGATGTTCGGACGTAGGTACTTAAACGCCCGAAGTAGTGCGGCCAGTGTCCGCTCGAGCGCTAGCTGCGGCTAGCGGGGTCGATCAGATCATGAGGTTTCTTAGATCTTAGAACGAACGAATGTAATTATGATTATGTTAATAAATTGCATCAAATATCACGTCGGCCGTAGTTGGTGCGATTTTGGTCCGACGGGCCAGAGATGAAAATAATGTATGTTCAAATGTAGTTCTTTGGTTTTGCAAACCTGAGCGCCGACCGGGGAGAAAGATGGCCACGACCCTTTTAGTATAGTAAGAAAAGGTGAAAGAAAAAGTTCGCTGTGTTATAAATTGTATTCGCACTAATCGTTCATACGTTCGAAATTATATTTTTTATCAAGAAATTCCTGCGTTCGAGTTTTTCTTGCGTTCCCGGACAAACAATATATATATACATATAATTTTTGGTGTCTTTCGGTAGTGAATTCAGGATGGTCTGAAACGGATTTTGGTATAAAAATCTTTCGGAAATTTGAGTTTTAAAAATTTTGGACCGAGAACAATAGCTTCCTTTTCTTCGAAAATTCGCTAACAATGTAAAAAACTAAATTGGGCCTCAAAGAAAATTTACCCTCAAGAACAAGATAAGTGCCGGCTTCGGGCAACTTCGGCCATCCGTCGCCTTGCAGCCAAATAGACAAGATCAAGCTTGTTTGGTTACCTACTTAATGGAATGGATGATTGGGCAGTGTGGACATTAACGGAATTAATGTGAAATGAAGTTGCTTCTAGTCTTTCTGAAATGAAGTTGCTTCTTCTTTTCCACCCGTCCTCTGTCCACAATCAGCCGCTACGACCGTTGTGGCCGGTGGCGGTTGACGGAAGGGACCCTTTGCCTACTTTCCCGTCAGTGTCACCCAGCTCAACGTTCCCTTCTTTTATTTGGTAAAACCTTATAACAATGTTACAGGAGTGGTTACTGTAGAGATGTGAGGGGAACCATGACATTGATTATCAAGTAATCAGCATGGGTTCACCCAGTATAGAATTCTTCAAGAACGATACCTATCTTGTTGCACTACAACAAGATATCAAGTAACATTACAATATACGCTCTACAATTTTTTTGTATAGTTGCAAGATAAGAGAGTGTTCGGACGTAGGTACATGAACGCCCGAAGTAGTGCGTCTAGTGTCCCCTCGAGCGCTAGCTGCGGCTAGCGGGGTCGATCAGATCATGAGGTTTCTTAGGTCTTGGAACGAACGAATATGATTGTGCTTATATTAATAAATTGCAGCAAGCATCGCGTCAGCCATAGGCGGTGCAATTTCGGTCTGTCGGTTCGGAGTTATGAAATACGTTCTTTCATGTAGTTCTTTGGGTTTTGCAAACCTGAGCTCCTCTCGGACGGCAAGATGGCGTTCAACCTCAAAAAGAGAAAGTTGTAAGAAGTATTTTTTAATGCGAAAATTGTTATCCAAATCGATCGTTCTATTTCGTTCTCACATTAAATTCGTTAAAGTGAATTTCATTTGAGTTTTTCGTTCCCGATCAAACATTTTTGGTGCCGAAACCCGGGATCTTTTGCGGAATAGCTGAGTTCATTCCAGTATTTCGCGTTTGTTCCTTTCGTTCATTCGACGATGAGTTCCAACGCGGTCATCTCCGTTCGCGGACTGGAGATCTCAGCCGAAGTCATCAAGAGTTTTAAGGCCAATCAAAAGGCGCTTTATAAAACACTCTGTTCATGGGCGACAAAAGCCCAGTCGTCGTTGAAGATGTCACAATGTTCCAAGGAGGCTCGATCACGTGCGGTCGAGTTAGCGAAAGCTGCTGACGACCTGTTCTCGCGGATCGAATCCGCCAATTTCGATGGGGACGTAAGTGAATCGCTTTTATCCCAAGTAGCCGATCTGCAAGTGGCGTTAGAGATAGGACTATCCACACCGACTTTGCAGCCTTTAGAACGTTTGTCGGAAAGTTTGAACGATCAAAACAAACTCACGTTCGATGCAGTAAAGTACATGAATGTTATGCTGCCTACAGTTCCATCATACGATGGGAACATTACGAATTTCGCCTCATTTCGCGGTTTATACGATCGAGCGGTTCACAATGTACCGTACCTACCGGACGAGATTAAATATCGGGCGCTCGTCGAGAAGCTGGTTGGTCAGGCTCGTTCGGCCCTTACTAGTTATCGTTCCGACGGATCAGACTATCAGGCTCTTTATAACTCCTTGATCGCGGAAAATTCCGGTCGGTATCGTCTCGCACGTCGATCCTTTTCAAACCTTAAATTCGTACCTACTATCAAGAAAAATGATGTGCAGCAGTTGGAAGCGTTCCTGAGTGCGGCCCGGTCTTGGATCCGTTCAATGGAAGAGGTTGAGACACACAACCTCGAGTCGTTCCTGCTGTTTGAGGCTCTCTTCGCTCGCATCGACACCACGCTGGGGGATAAATTTAATCGTCAAGAAATGGAGGTCGAGGATGTGGTTCCGACTCATCGGAAACTGCTGGAGTTCCTAGACAAGGAGCTCAAGATCGCTCAAATGATCCCTTCGACCTTTCAGGGTTCATTCGATCGTGATAAAAAATCAAATTCGGCTCAAAGACAGGCCCGTCGATCATCCCCTACTCCTGATTTGTTGAGCATTCAGGAAGATACTCTTCGACTCCGGTGCCACTATTGCGAGGACCACCACTTCCTATATCGCTGCCCCAAGTTCTTCACCGTTCCCGTGGAAAAGAAGTGGGAATTCGTTCGCCTACACAAGCTCTGCGAGAACTGCTTTTCCTACCGACATGACAACGTTCAAGACTGTCCTTCTCGACGACGTTGCGGCTGTGGACGAAGACATCATGCCTGGCTTCATCGTTCAAAAAGGGAGGTAATGTCGAGGGGGGCTCAGGGTCTTCCTCCCCAATCTGATAGTTCAAAGGGGGGATCGTGCCAGAGGCGCAATTCGCCTGTCTTGGCACAGTCACCACCGGTTACGAGCACACCGGCCCTCTCTGAGATCAACTTGTGTGAGTGGGCCTCGGAGGAGGTCGGGGGCTCAGAGGTGGCTGACCCTCTGTTCCGTTCGGCTAGATCTTTTACCGATTGCGAATGAGGCTGCCCCACTGGATGGGATCGGGCCGATCCTCCGACCCGTTCTGTCCGGAGTGATTGGTCTGATCCCTCCAGGGGGAAAGATGCTATAATAATCGATCCTTGTTCAAGTCGCACTAAAATATTCGTTCGTTCCAATAGAGCCCATTGCATTGATCATAATAACCGATCCGGTCCCACAGGTAGGATGTTCGATCCTAAGTTCCCAGGCAGTAGCTCGGCTGCCGCTCTAGGTAGGCGCATGTTCGTACCTAGGACCACTGAGGAAGGGGGCCCCACTCCGTTGAAACCTTGCGGTGATATACCCAGGAGTGGAGCTTCCCATTGCACTACTCAGCTGGTTAGTTCTAAGTTAGTTCATAGAAGTCCCTCTTATTTGGTGCAGCCTTCCCCAGTAGGTGTTAGGTCAGGCGCACACGACGAGCCTCACCCGTCGAACGTAGCGGGACACCTTCCGGAGTCTCATACGTTCAGTAGTAGGGAAATTATTTTCCGGGACCAAGTTAGTTCAGGTGCCCAGCTAGTGGCGGGAAGTTCTCTTCCTGCGCTAGGTTCATTATCTAGATCATGTATTAGGCGTCCACGATCAGGAGGTTTAATACCCACCGCACTGGTGCACGTGTCAAAAGGGGAAAAAGCTAGGGGCCTTGTGGGGCGCGCGCTCCTGGACACTGGGTCGGAGGTTAATATAATCACCTCTAAATTTTGTCGAGCGCTCAAATTGAAGGTTTTCCCCTCAGAACGACGCATAGTGGGAGTAGGGGGAAATTCCCACGCTGTTCCGGGATTTACTTCATTCGGACTGTTCACACGTTCAGGTAGGCACATTTCAGTCACCGCTTTCGTCTTGGACGAGGTGACTGCTCCTATCCCGTCAAGCAGTTTCTCTATCGATCGGTGGCCCCATATCTGGGAGCTAGGGTCTGAATTGGCTGATCCGACTTTTTATACTAGGGGTGAAGTGGACCTTTTACTAAGCGCCGATCTATTCATACAGCTCATAGAAGAGGAACGCGTACCTCCGGTGGGTAACTCACCATGGTTGTTAAGTTCTGAAGTAGGCTGGTTAGTGCTAGGTCGAATCGAATCACAGAAGGGGCAGATAGTGAAGTTCGGGGATAAGAATCACCTTCAGTGGTTCATTCCTACCGAAGCCCCTTGTCAAGTTTTTCCCTTAAAGTCCGAAATTAGCGCTCGTTCCAATCCCGCTCTAGTGAGTACAACACAGCCAGCATGGAAGGACGTTCGGTCAGCTGAATATCGTAAGTGGGCCATTCAGGACATTATTAGAGCACTTCAACTAACCTTGGGTGGAGGCAGTGTACGAAAGGGAGAACATTCAAGGGAGGCCCCTGCCCCACCTAAGGAACGTCGCTCCCCTCCTCCTCGTTCAGGAGTGCCACTTTTTCATTCCAAGGGTGCCCTGTTAGATCCGGTACGTAATTTATTCTCGGTAGTGCCCCCTGTGGAGTTCTCATCAGTTAGTCCACCATTGTTCAGTTTGGTTTCAAGGGGGGTAGTACCTAATAAGGTGAGTTTTGGATCCCTGAGTTCTGCACACATACAGGTTCAGAGTTCCGTTCACGAAACCGATGTACTTCTTAAGCGAATGTTCGAGATCGAGTCAGTCGAGGAGGTGGAGCCTTGGACACCTGCCGAGCGGGAGGCTGAGAACATTTTCTTAGATCAGGTGCGCAGGGACGGTTCAGGTAGGTACACCGTTCCATTGCTACTTGCCCAGGATCGGAATTCGCTAGGTCATTCTCGATCAATAGCCCTACGGCAACTTTACAGATTGGAAAGCAAATTTAGGCGAAATCCTGATCTCGTTCCACCGTATAAAAGGTTCATGAATGAGTATGCCGGTCAGGGTCACATGAGACCGGTCGATCCCCCGGTGCCGGGTCTAGCTCATTATTATATGCCTCATCATGCAGTTCGTCGCCTGGGGGACCCAGCAGATAAGATCCGTGTCGTTTTTAATGCGTCCCAGCGGACAGCAAATGGTCGATCACTGAACGAAATTTTACATGTGGGTCCGAAGTTACAACCGGACATTTGTGATATTCTCCTCCGATTCCGCTCGTTCCCCTATGTGTTCATTGGCGATCTTAAACAAATGTTCCGCCAAATTTTACACCCGAGAGAGGATCAAGATCTTCTCCGTATTGTCTGGAGAGATTCCCCGGATGACCCTGTTCAGGATTTTGCGCTCTGTACAGTCACTTATGGTACAGCTCCGGCTCCGTTCCTGGCGAACCGGACCTTGAAACATTTGGCAGAGACTCAGGCCAAAGACTACCCCAGGGCCTCTATAGTTCTACTCGAGCAAACCTATGTGGATGATGTTCATGGAGGAGGTGCCTCGATCAAAGAAGCACGTGAGGTTAGGGACGAACTTATTGCTCTGGTAGGCTCTGCAGGTTTTGAGATGCGAAAGTGGGCCTCTAATCACCCCGATCTGCTTCAGGGTATTCCCCAAGATCATTGCCTGATATCGGGCGAAACAGTGGACTTGGATCCCACAGAAGGCACGCCCCTTAGAATGCTAGGAGTGGCCTGGGACCCCCGTACTGATACGTTCTTCTTCAAGGTACCAACCACACCTGTAGTTCGAACCAAGAGGGAGCTGGCTAGTGAGGTCGGTAGAATTTATGACCCCGCGGGCTGGGTCATGCCGGTTTCGGTCTTCGCTCGAATGATCCAGCGTGAGGTGTGCCATGCACGTTTTGACTGGGACGATCCACTTCCCCTCTCCTTGGTTACTGATTGGTCGAACATTGCTAGATCCATCGATACACTCTCAGAGCTGAAGATTCCCCGTCACGTTCAGGTTTCTAGTCCCATTCAGTGGCTAGTAGGATTTGCGGACGCCTCTGAAAAGGCATATGCAGCTGTGGTTTATCATGTTTGCGCACAAGGAGGTTCATTTGTGACCCGGCTAGTCACCGCTAGAGCTCGAATTGCCCCCATAAAGCAGGTTTCAATACCTAGGCTAGAACTGCTCGCTGCCGAATTGCTCGGAAAGACCATGAACAAGATTCGGCCACAATTCGCTCATGCTCAATTGGTTGCGTGCTCTGATAGCACAATCGTTCTGTCCTGGCTCACAGCCGACCCAGCGCCGTTATGGAAAGTATTTGTGGGAAACCGTGTAGCCAAAACTCTCTCTTGTCTGCCCCAGGAGCTTTGGTTCCACGTTCAGACGCAGGACAACCCCGCTGATATAGCATCTAGGGGAGCCCTGCCCAACAAACTGATCAAGAATGAGCTTTGGTGGAATGGTCCTCATTGGTTGCGCTCAGACCGGTCCTTGTGGCCTATTTGCAGAATTAGGCCCAACCTCAGTCAAACGAGTGTGGCTGAGGAGATCAGGACGGTGAGGTCGCATGCCACCGCTCTGGAGACAACTGACGAGTTGGAGAAAAAATTCAGCTCATTCAGTCGGCTTAGAAGAGTGGTTGCCTGGATCTTACGTTTCGGACGAAACTCCCGCGTTCGAAGAGTTAGCTGTGCAACAGTTCAGAGAACGCCGATCGAACCATTGGCAACTGAAGAGCTGCGGGCAGCTGATCTAGTTTTAGTACAACGCGCACAAAGTCGACACTTTCAGGACATTTATTCCGCCTTAGACCGTTCCACTCCCCGTACCAAGCTCATGAGACAACTCGCTATATTTCGATCACGAGAGGGCATCATTAGAGTGGGGGGCCGTTTGGAGCATAGCACTAGCGCATTCGAGACTAGGCATCCTGCACTTTTACCCGCCAAGGACCCACTCACCCAACTTATCATTCGTCAGGCTCATGAGAGCTGTTTGCATGTCGGCCCGAGGGCGACCCTAGCTCACCTGCGTACGAAGTTCTGGATTATAGATGGTCGGAATGCGGTCGCTAGAACTCTCGCAAAGTGCACCCGCTGCTTTTCGATCAAGCCCATAGCCTTTCAACCAGAAATGGGTCAGCTCCCATCAGGGCGGGTTCAGGGAACGTTCACGTTCGATCAGGTCGGCATTGATTACGCCGGTCCATTTTCGGTCTCCGTAAGTGGTCTCCGTGGGGCACGAAAAATAGAAATGTACTTGGCCGTGTTTGTTTGTTTTGCCACCAAGGCGGTGCACTTAGAAGTGGTTATGGAT
Source organism: Leptopterna dolabrata (assembly GCA_954871275.1). NCBI lineage: Eukaryota > Metazoa > Arthropoda > Insecta > Hemiptera > Miridae > Leptopterna > Leptopterna dolabrata. Next base: position 4,683,506 of record OX940974.1, on the reverse strand, counting down.
CTGAGCACTGACAGTTTTCTGCAGTGTCTGGAAAGGTTTATCGCTCGAAGAGGGGTGCCCTCCGTCATTTGGTCGGATAACGGTCGCAATTTTTTGGGGGCAGCCACCCTCCTTAGGAACATTAGGATTGCGCTGGAGACAGGCGTATCGATCACGCTTGCCGAACGTTTGGCTGCTAGGGGGGTGAGCTGGAAATTCATACCACCAAGGGCTCCTCATTTTGGGGGGCTATGGGAAGCTGCGGTCAAGTCAGCAAAGCGACTTATTAGGGTAAATTTGCGCGATCATACGGTCAATTTCCAAACGTTCAGCACCATAGTGGCTAAGGTCGAGGCCATCCTTAACAGTCGGCCTCTTGTGTTCCAATCTGCCTCGCCGGATGATATTTTCGTTCTTACGCCAGGTCACTTCTTGATTCAAAGACCACTTACTGCTCTCCCGGAATCTGAAGGCTGTCTGGACTCGAGCTCACGTCTCATTCCCAAATGGAGGTTTGTGAACCAGACCGTACAGGGTTTTTGGAAGAAGTGGAGTAAGGAGTACCTGCTTGATCTGCAGGCACGGGCCAAATGGAATACTCCTGACCGACCCCCTGTTTTAGGAGATGTAGTGTTGATCATGGACGACAATCGTCCACCGCTCTCTTGGCCCATGGGCGTGATTACCGATCTTCATGCTGGGTCGGATGGTATTGTTCGGGTAGCCAAAGTTAGGTCCACCAATGGAGAGCTGACACGTCCATTGGTCAAGCTTTGTCCCTTGCCCAAGGAGCAGTCCGAATGACGGCCGTCATTGGGGGGGGAGGATGTTCGGACGTAGGTACATGAACGCCCGAAGTAGTGCGTCTAGTGTCCCCTCGAGCGCTAGCTGCGGCTAGCGGGGTCGATCAGATCATGAGGTTTCTTAGGTCTTGGAACGAACGAATATAATTGTGCTTATATTAATAAATTGCAGCAAGCATCGCGTCAGCCATAGGCGGTGCAATTTCGGTCTGTCGGTTCGGAGTTATGAAATACGTTCTTTCATGTAGTTCTTTGGGTTTTGCAAACCTGAGCTCCTCTCGGACGGCAAGATGGCGTTCAACCTCAAAAAGAGAAAGTTGTAAGAAGTATTTTTTAATGCGAAAATTGTTATCCAAATCGATCGTTCTATTTCGTTCTCACATTAAATTCGTTAAAGTGAATTTCATTTGAGTTTTTCGTTCCCGATCAAACAGAGAGCATTTAGATATCTCCATTTGCAGTTAATGATGAATTATTATTTTATAAATCGTACGAATTCGATTTTAGAAAGCATTTCTACTATTTTACATTGTGATATTTGACTTACCAGTATTTTATTAAACATTGACCAGCCATCAAACCAGTTATTCCGGAGTTATAATGAATTGCAATATTGTGTAAATGCACACAGTAATTAACGATTGTTGCCGCTTTTTGAGGCTTGTAATGAAGGCGCCTGTCTTTCAGGAGACACCTGTTGAATACCTAGGGTAATTCAATTCTAAATAAAGTAAAGTAAAGTAAACAGCCATTCCAGGCTGGGGCTTTTCTTCCGACTGCCCTACCAGCGTCGCGGACGTGATCAGCTGCCCTCCATTGAGAGGATCAGGATTCGGTCTGATCATTTCGCTCTTTACTTTTGACTACTCATTGACTCACCTCGTTGAGTAGAGAGGGGTTCGCCCAACAGCTACATGGGTGTGCATACTTGGACGTGTCACAACGTGTCACGGCGAGGTATCTTAACTTCGGTGATCTCACGGGAACCGGTTTTATTCCACCTGATAAGGCCGGTGGGCTTCAATTCAAATACAGGAGGTACCTAATGCTAAAAAATACGTTAATGATAACACAAGGTTCTTCATTGGGTAGTTGAAGTTTCCTTATTCAGGACTTTTGCATTGCAGTAGATAAATAATTCGGGAACTAATAATAATCGTTTATATATTACTAGACACAAACTCGATAATTCACCTGAATCCAATATTGTTCTTTCTACCGAACACCTGACCCTCACAAATGTCTCGTTGTACCTCTGCTCAGGGGTCTGCTGGGGGTCTGCTACGTGAGTAGCCACGGTTGTAGAGGGTATCCACTATCGCCTTGAGTGGAAAATCAGATAAAAACATCAGGTAATTAATATCATTACTGTTACAAAGATATGACAGTTGCAGTTAGTTCTAGCGAGTATGAACCAAGTGAGAATTCAAACGCTTGATGGTCCTATATTAATTTCATGGTGGAGAGCCTTCCCATAACATAGCAAAATTAATTAAAAGGTACTTGAATGGAAGTTGTGGTTACCGATTAGATATATACATCTGTTATTCCACTTTCATAACCGCTTTTAAGGACGTCCATCGCTCTGGGGTTGTCCCAGACATGAGCGTCGTGTGTCATTCCTGCAGCACGGAATCGCATACTTTCAGTGACATAAAAGAGTTAAAAAACGCTGCAAAGTCCTTGTCACACGGGTTTATTATTCTATTGGACTTACCTACAGAAATGCTGGCTGTTCCGTTATTGTTTATTTCATGTGAAATAATTGAAAGAGCAATTTCTGATTGTTTCCACCATTTTTGGGCCCTAAAACACGGATTAGGTACACACTCTCTCTCTCTCTCTCTCTCTCTTATTTTTTATTTATTTTTATTTTTTTAAACTATCTTTGATCATTGGGAGTGCCATTTAATCGTCTTGATCCACGTGTTTCCCAGACTTTTCCCAGTGTTACTAAACAAACTGATGGTGGTTTCAGACGATTTCCCAGGTTTTTCAATCATAAAAAACGCTGCAAAGTCCTTGTCACATGGGTTTATTATTCTATTGGACATACCTACAGAAATTTTGGCTGTTCATTTATTGTGTCTTTCATGTAAAATAATTGAAATAGCTATTTCTGATGTTTTCCACCAATTCTGGCCCCCAAAACACGAATCAGGTACGCTCCTTTTTTTTGGTTTATTATTCTGTGAATAATACACCTATGTATTCGCTCAGCAAAAAATTTTTATATAACACCCCCTCAAAATTTTTCTTTTCCGTTTCAAGGTGTGTAGATTCCAAAAACGCTGCAAAGTCCTTGTCAAATGGGTTTATTATTCTAATGGACATACCTACAGAAACGTTGGCTGTTTATTTATTGTTTCTTTCATATAAAATAATTGCAATAGCTATTTCTGGTGGTTTCCACCAATTTTGGCCCCCAATACACGAATCAGGTACGCTCCCTTTTTTTCATTTTTTTTTTCATATTATCTCTGATCATTGATAGTACCATTTAATCGTCGGGATCCACCTGCTGATACTTTTTCTAGTGTTATTCTACAAATTGATGGTGATTTTGACTCATAAAAAATCAATTTTGATCACATGATACTAAAACACAAGAAGTACCTATTTTTATGCACATTTTCACTCATAATACCCCTGGGTATATTCTGATCGGGCTGCAAAGTTTCGGGACACAACTAGGGCCCAAATGGAGCATGTGTGCGAAAGAACGACTTTATTAGACCGAAAATGAAGCCGGTACACGTGATACGGCGTACGGCGGACGGCGTGCAGCGGACGGACATTGCATTTTTGGAATCTACGCACCTTGAAACGGAAAAGAGAAAATTTTGAGGGGGTGTTATAAAAAATTTTTACTTAGCGGAAACATAGGTGTAGTATTCACAGATTAATAAACCAAAACGCTGCAAAGTCCTTGTCACATGGGTTTATTATTATATTGGACATACCTACAGAAATGTTGGCTGTTCAGTTATTGTTTATTCCATGTGAAATAATTGAAATAGCTATTTATGATTGTTTCCACAATTTTTGGCCCCCAAAACACGGATTAGGTACGCTCCCTTTTTTTTCTTTTTTCTTTCAAATTATCTTTGATCATTGGTAGTGCCATTTAATCGTCTTGATCCACGTGTTGATATACTTCCAGTGTTATTATACAAATTGATGGTGATTTCAGACGATTTCCCAGGTTTTTCACTCATAAAAAATCAATTTCTGGAGCTGAACATTTTGTAGAACTCAACTTTCCACTCTTTGGTCAAAATCGACTTCATATTCGGTCTTCTCGTCCCCAAAAACATGGAAAACGATATCTCAGAAGCACTAACACTGGAAAAAGTGTCAACACGTGGATCAAGACGATTAATTGGCACTACCTACCAATGATCAATGATAGTTAAAAAAAAAGGAGCGTATACCCAATTTGTGTTGTAGGGGCCAAAATTAATGGAAACCATCAGAAATAGCTATTTCGATTATTGCGCAAGAAAGAAACAATAAATGAACAGCCAAAATTTCTGTAGGTATGTCCAAAAGTCCAAAATAATATTAAACCCATGTGACAAGGACTTTGCAGCGTTTTATGTTTTAGGAACATGAGCTTTTGAGGTATCGTTTTCCGTATTTTTGGGGACGAGAAGACTGAATATGAAGTCGGTTTTGACCATAGAGTGGAAAATCAAGGTTCTACCAAATGTTCAGCTCCCAAAATTGATTTTTTATGAGTTAAAAACCTGGGAAATCGTCTGAAATCACCATGAATTTGTATAATCACACTTGAAGTAGTATCAACACGTGGATCATGACGATTAAATGGCACTACCAACGATCAAAGATAAATTTGAAAAAAAAAGAGCTTACCTAATTTGTGTTTTAGGGGCCAAAAATTGTGGAAACCATCAGGAATAGCTATTTCAATTATTTCACATGAAATATACAATAAATGAACAGCCAACATTTCTGTAGGTGTGTCCAGTAGAATAATAAACCCATGTGACAAGGACTTCGCAGCGTTTTGGAATCTATGCACCTTGAAACGTAAAAAAAATTTTTTGAAGGGGGGTTTTAAAAATTTTTTGCCGAGCGATTACATAGGTGTGTTATTCACAGAATAATAAACCAAAAGACCCATTACAATGCAACGTAATAATTATCACGTAATTGAGAAAAAATTTAGCTAGTTATAGTTTCTTACAATTTGAACGTTGAAGGAGTGGTTGCCTTTTCTATTCACGAAACTACGTTCCATCTCATTAGGCTTCATTAAAGCTACATGCGTGCCATCTGCTACTCCGACGAAGTGGGGCATACCTTTGGCTCTGAAACTAACGACAGAAATGGATTTAACTGGCGTACCTACCTACTTATATACAGGACTAGAGTTACTGACATAATTCATTATTGTAGTTGAGTTAGAGCAATATGACTGGGTCCTCGCAGACAAGCTCTGTTATTACCTACCTACGTAATATAGAAAAATGTGTGTACCTACACCTCCTTCAATCTATTTCTTTCTACCTCAGACTGGGGATAATTCAGCCATTCCTTAAGGGGAAATAGCCCGACGACTAGTTCCAAAAGCCGCCACCACGTGGCAGCAGCAAAATGAGCTAAATTAATGTTCGCTCTCCTTCCGTCAATAATTGAACGATTTTCAATCTGTAAATTGCATTGGATTCAAAATCAGCATAGAATTTCCGGAAATTGGTTCTGGTGTTCGAAATTCTAAAATTTGTATGTTTGGATCACTGGCGTTTGAATTTGGCTACTTTTTTCGGAAATCCCAATTACCCAAATTCTAGAGGGCTGTGGCTGATTACGACGGTTTTTCAAATTTAAACTTGGGCCACTAAAACCCCATCAATTATTGTCCAGAAGGTGATTGGCGAGGGGGTTGGGGAGGAAGGCGGCTCTTGAATGGGGGTAGGCGGCTTCCCAGGCCCCTTCGGTGGGGTTTCGCCGCCCGAGCAGCTTGGATACCTGCCAATTCCGAGAACAGTTTTTGCCCCACCATTCAAGAATTTTAGATTTCTTCCTGCCTGTTCCAGGTTTGCTATGGAACTGTTTGGGCCCATCCATGACCAAGTGCCAAACTACACGAGAGTGTGAGCTATTTTTTATGCATCAGTCATGGGAGGGATGATAACATAAAAAATAAAAAATAATCAAATGAAGCAAGGATCTCAAGTTATATTATAATTTATTTACTTTTTAACATTATTAGTACCTATTTTAATAAATGTAATTTATTTTTATTTGATTAGTGTATAGGATCTTACCTAGGTAGGTACACCAAAATTAAACTAAGCACCTTTCCCCACTTCCCAATCCAACTGATCGCATTTGAATCCAATTATAAGCAGGAACCAAATTGGAAGATCGATTGAATATACGATTTCCTAAACAAAAATTAGTGACTTCGAGGTCAGACGCCTGAAACTGCAAATAGCCTACTACAAATAAAAAATAAATTAAATTACCCAAATACCTGGATTCAAAGTTCAACGCCAGTTGGACGTAATTCATTAGGGACGAGTATGTACTAGGTACCTCTGTTTTAACCCCCAAATCCGTATATATTCTCTGAAGCAACCAAGGTACCTACCTACGCACTTTCGAAGAATGGACACCGACGGTTATCTCGAATCAAGACCAAATCTGTGGAAGGTATATAATTATGCTTTCTCAGTTGATTTATAAACTAACTAGCCTGACCGCTCGCTCCGCTCGCTTCGCTCGCTATCCGAGATTCGCTGTACGCAGTATCGTGGAACCAACAAACGACGGAAAAATCCCATAGCCTACCGGGTATTTTTGCCCAATTTTATCAAAATCCGTCAAGCCATTCAGGAGTTGACCATGGTCGACCATATTTCCGCTATGGTCAGGGAATTAAAAATGCGCCTACGTTCAACTTGGGAGGCTAGGTAATGGATATTGGTGCCAAATTTGGTCGATATCCCTTGAGCAATTCGGGATTCGACCATGGAGGGGCCCATGGATGCGCTATGGTCGACCGCGGGGGTAGTCCGAAGGGTCGATCGTAGATAGAATTTCACGTAGATTACGAAAACGCGATAAAAAATAGGGGTTAACATTTCAATTAACGAAGTTGACCATGGTCGACCATAGTTCCGCTATGGTGAGGGAATTAAAAATGCGACGTTGCACAACTTGGGAGCCTACTGGATATTCGTGCCAAATTTGGTCGATATCCGTCGAGCCGTTCGGCCATGCATAGAAAGACAGACAGACAGACACACAGAGATTCGAATTTATCTTTCTACTCTATAAATGAGTAATGTTAACCGTTTGGCGCTTTAACCGCTGGATAGATTTTAATGCAGTTTTTCCCTGTATAACCGGATTTGCTACGGGAAGGTTTATGGCTAATAAAAAATCGTGTTTCTCGGCTCCTTCGTCTGCTTTTGACCCATTTGCTCCATAGGGTTGCCTGATCGTGTTGACGTTTTTCTCTTTTTTTCCGTGTTTCCAAGTCATATTATAATCATTTGAGTGGCGTCGAACGTAGTTATTGGTGAATGCCGGTGATTCAACAGTTACTGCTACGTAAGGTAACGGTAGGTGGGTTGATATTCAGTTCGTTGCTCTAACATGGACAACCTACAATTCCGCGTGCTCTTTTGAACATGTGTGTGCACACGTGGTTACAGTTTTCCCCCAATTAATTGGCAGCCACATTCTTCAATATGAACTAGCCAACATGCCTAAGGCTAAAAAAGCTGATATTGGCAGAAGAAAAAGGCGCGACGTTTCAGCGGCTATCTGCATGAAGAAACGAAGAGTTGAGCGGCCTGTACTTACGGCATCATCGTACGACTCAAATGAAAACTACGAGGGCTTAGCGCAAGTAGGTAAGCCAGAAAGGAAATGTGAGTTTTGTGCAGCAATGATGTGGAAGGACGAACCAAAAGGATTTTGTTGTCTTTCAGGCAGTGTGCAACTCCCTGCACTTCCACCAATGCCACCGCCCCTTTCGAATCTCCTCACATGCAATGACCCTCGCAGCCATTTGTTTTTTGGCAAGATTCGATCATATAATAATGCTTCGGCGATGACATCGATCGGATGCAATGAAATACGAGAGGAGAACTTCATGCCTACGTTCAAAATTAGTGGACAGCTTCACCATCGCATTGGAAGCTTACTTCCAATTGATGAATCTTCAGCAAAATTCTTACAAATTTATTTTGTTGGGAATGCTGACACTGAGGCCTCGATGCGTTGCAATTATAGCGAAACTGAGGACCTGTCGTTGATGAAAGAACTACAGAAACTGCTTCATTCACACAATCACTACGTAAGGGAACTAAAATGTGTAACAGAAAGAGTAGTTTCTAATCAATCCGAGGATGTGAAAATTGTCATTCGTGACTCTCGCATAGCTGGTGCCCATCAACGACAGACTAATGTTCCATCAGTAAATGAAATAGCTGTTGTGATCAGCGTCGATGATACTACAAAAGGAAGGGATATCATCATTGAAGGTATTATTTACTCTATAATGTTCTATACAGTGCTTTTATATTATTCGTTTATTAAGTTCCGTTGCAGTCAATCCTTTAACAATTATTCATTTCATCAGGTCGCGACAACAATTTGAAAAGAATTCGAGAGACTCACTCAGCATATGTCCCACTTCAGTATCCACTGATGTTTCCCTTTGGTTCAAATGGCTACCACATAAATTTAACACAGCGTAATGGTACCACCCACTTAACTTCCATGCAGTACTACAATTTCCAGCTTATGATGCGAGAAGACAATCACTTATTGCGCTTACGTGATTTACTCAGCCTATAGGTATATTGTGGATATGTATGCCAAAATTGAAGGCGAACGGCTACTTTTCTTTCGACTAAACCAAAAAAAGCTGCGTTCTGAGCAATATTGCCATCTCAGAGATTCCTTGCACACTGATAATGCTGACAGTATCGGAAATCAAGTGATACTGCCGTCTACATTCACTGGGAGCCCACGCTACATGTGTGAAAGAATACAGGATGGTATGATATATATGTAAGAAAATTTGGAACAGCAGATCTATTCATCACGTTCACATGCAACAAAAATTGGGACGAAATCAGGTGCACACTTTTACCAAACCAGAAACCTCATCACCGGCACGACATTGTTGCGAGAGTCTTCAACTTGAAACTGAAGAAACTAATGCACATGATTGTAAAATATGCTATATTTGGAGGAGTTAAATGCTACATGTACTCCATTGAGTGGCAAAAAAGAGGTCAGTGTCCACTTTTTCAACTATAGCGATAATCCGTTAACAGTACCACCTATATTAGAATTGTCTACCCACTGTGATTTGCTCTTTTTCCCATCCTTCCCAGGACTCCCACATACACATATCCTATTGTGGCTCACTGAAAAACTGCGCAGCGATGCCGTGGATTCACTTATTTCAGCTGAACTGCCTAATCCACATACGGATCCTGCCTTATTTTCTGCTGTATGTCATCACATGATCCATGGCCCCTGTGGCTCTCTCAACAGGACGTCTCCATGTATGCACGAGGGAGCCTGCACTAAGAGGTATTAAAGATAACCATGCAAAAGAAGTGCATATATCTCATTACGAACTATGACCACTCTCACCTTAGAGCAGACGAAGCTAATTATCTACTATCATTTAACTCACTCCTTCAACCCATCCAGGTATCCACTCCACCCAAACTAATGAAGATGGTTATCCTTTATATCGACGGCGATCTCCCGAAGACCGTGGGTTCACCACTGAGATAAGGGGCACCACGATTGATAACCGATGGGTGGTACCTTACAACCCCCTTATTGTCCAAGGCTTTCAACGCGCACATAAACGTCGAGGCTTGCCATTCAGTTAAGAGCATCAAATATATATGTAAATATATCCTGAAAGGAGAAGACCTTGTGACGCTACAATTGCAATACAATGAAATTGACAGATATCTTCTTGGACGATATGTTAGCACGTGTGAAGCTATTTGGCGAATTCACACACCCCCCGGTAAGTCACCGTGATTTCTCTATTACGCTTCATAGCTCAATTAAAATCATATCTGCAACTTCCCAAACTTGAATCTAACCTTAGCCTGTTGTCGCACAGGCTACAGCACATACAGCACATACATACAGCACATCGAAGAAATTCCAATCGACGATGAGTTATGGAATCAAAAGATGGAGAAAAAACTCATTTACTTTTACCATCACGCTCTGCTCCCTGAATTGGTAGATTCAAGATTGACGAGAAGCAGCCAAATTCGGGAGCCAGAAGTCTCTTTTGATGAGTTCTTATTACTCAGTTGATATTGTTACTCTTGTTATTTATTTCCGAAGAACCAAAGAAGTTATTAATTAATAAATTGAAATTGTAACAACTTCGTTGCTACGTTCATCTCACGTTTGCTCTATCATACTTTTTCGATTTATTAGAACATTATGTATGAACATTTGGGGAGTATACGGTTACTGCATTTACCGTTAATAATAAAGGAAAATACCCATATGTTGGAGTTTTGGCGGAGAAAGAGGGGTCTAAAGGCGTGTATTACATTAAAGGCTTCCACAAAAATGTGTTTATAAATGCGAACAAATCCAGAGAAGATCTTAAGAAACAAGGATATATTATAATTCCATACGATGGCGATATGGATTTGTTTTGTTTACCAAGAGAAGAACCTATTTGTATTATAAAAACAGATGGTTTAACAAGTTACAAGGACAACTGGTTTCCGAAGATAGATAAACTAGAATTTCTATCTGGAGTCTGGAGAAATTTGGAGGATTCTCTTTTTACCCAAAAAGAAGTCCAACAATTTAATAATATTACAATGTTGGAAATAAAAGGAAAAGTCAAAGTTGGTCAGTGTCGAAAATTGGAGGATTTGGAGGAAGGGGCAGAATTAGTTGTTGTAGCGATTAAAGAGATAATATATAGAAGTAAGACACGTTACATTTTGCAATTCGAGAACCTAGAGTCTTTATATGTGTCAAATTATTGGTTGGAAAGAGAATTGGAAGCCTCTAATATAGATTTAAATTATAAGATAAGAATAAAATTTGATGTTCTAAAACATACACCTATTAGACATAAAGAAAGAGTTGAATTTTGTGTATAAACTATATAATATGTATTTTCTGCTAATTTATATAATTAAATATATTTGTTTAATATAAAAAGTGCGTTATTTGTTATAGAACCCGAATCCTTTAGATATACCATTAAGATAAGAAAATGGTTTGTATTGTAGTATGTAATGTTGCGCATGCGCAATGAGTGATCGGCAAGAAGGAGTGGGAGTCGCTGAAATTGCTTCGCCGAAAGGTAAGGTAAGGTGATTTCTTACCTATATGATGTATTTGGAGCAGCTCGTGAAAGATGTAGAAGCTCTGTATTCGACAAATATCCCCATGACGCCCTTGACGACCGATGAAGAACACGAATGGGTGGTGAACGCGACTAACTGCGGCATTTTTGTGGGAAGGATTTCTCGATCGATCACATAAAAGTACGGCACCACGATCACCTAACGGGAAAATTTATTTGCGCCGCCCATAATGATTGTAATTTACAAACGCAGCTTCCTGACTTTATCCCGATTTTTATGCACAACTTAACCAATTACGACGCTCATCCAATCATTCACGAAATACATCACGCGAAAGGCGACGTCAAAGTCATCCCCACTTCCAGTGAAAAATATATATCATTTTTAAAAAAATTTCAAGGAACTAAAATTTGGTTGAGATTTGTAGATAGCTACCGTTTTATGCCCGATAGTTTATCCAGTCTAGTCGATAATCTAGGAAAATTCCCAGAAATGGAAAAGGTGTTTCCAGATCCCGAACAGAGGGGTCTTCTTTAAAAAAAAGGCGTATACCCGTATTCTTACGTGACAAGTTTTGAAAAATTGAAAGAAAAGCAGCTGCCGAACATTGAATGCTTCTATAACGATATGAATGAGGAGCCGTTAGATCCGGTTGAATATGAAAGAGCTCAGACCTTTTGGAACTTATTCAAAATTGAAAATCTACAACAGTATACAGAACTGTATCTCAGAACCGACGTACTTTTACTTTGCGAATGTTTCCAACAATTTCGTACGGTCTGTTACCAATTGTACGGTCTAGATCCTGCATGGTATTATACAGTGCCAGGGCTCTCATTCGACGCCGCTTTAAAATACTCTGGGGTGACACTCGAGTTGATGACTGATCCCGAAAAGATTTTAATGATTGAATCCGGCATCCGTGGGGGGATCACGTCCTGCATTGGAAGATATTCCAAGGATAATAATAAATATTCGCCGAATTACGATCGAACCGAACCCTCGAAATATTTGTTAATGTACGATTGTAATAATTTATACGCTCATGCCTTGTCAGACTATTTACCGATAGATGGTTTTTGTTGGGTCGATGATCCTCAGCGCTTAGATGTCACGACTGTAGCGGACGATTCTCCGATAGGTTATATTTTAGAGGTCGATGTCCTGTACCATTCTTCATTACACCAACTCCATGATAGCCTACCGTTTCTGTGTGAAAATAAAGTTCCGCCCGGCTGTAAAAACGTAAAACTCTTAACTACTTTAGAAGACAAATCAAATTACATCGTTCATTACAGAACTATGAAACAGGCCATTTCCAATGGGCTACAAGTGACGAAAATTCATCGAGTCCTTCAGATTAATCAATCTCGGTGGCTCAAGTCATATATAGATTTAAATACTTACATGAGAACTAAAGCGGTAAATGATTTTGAAAAAGACTTTTATAAAAGTATGAATAACTGCGTGTTTGGAAAATCCTGCGAAAGAGTTCGAAAAAGGTTTCACATGGAGTTGGTGATAAATGAGAGGAAACTTTTACGTTGTATTAGAAAACCTAATTTTAAGGATCGTATTATTTTTAATGAAAATGTCGTGGGTGTTCATTTTTATAAGGAAAAAGTTGTTTTGAATAAGCCCTTATATATAGGTTTTACCTGTCTCGAACTGTCCAAGATCATCATGTACGATTTTTTCTATAAATGTATGTTACCCCGATATTCTAGCGATAAGATTAAATTATTGTACATGGATACAGATTCATTTTTATTCGAAATATGCGCCGATGATGTTTACCTTGATATGTTGAACTATATGGAATATTTAGATACGTCAAACTACGCCACCGATCATGTATGTTATAGTTCTAAGAAAAAAAAAGTTGTCGGATTATTCAAAGACGTCACTGCAGGTGTTCCAATTACAGATTATGTCGGATTAAAATCCAAGTTGTACGCCTACAAGTTGGCCGATAGTTCAATTGTTAAAAAAGCTAAAGGTGTAAAGGAAGTGTTTGTTAAAAAACATCTCACATTCGAAGATTACTATAACGTTTTATTCGATATTGCCAAAGATATACATGGCGCTTTTTCCACATTTCGTTCTTATAAGCATCATATTTACACTGTGAAAATGAATAAAAAATGTTTAACGTCGAATGACGAAAAAAGAATAATTCTAGACAATTGTATCGATACGAGAGCGTATGGTAATAAAAGTGAATGAATCTAAATGTTTTATTTTTTCTTTTTCCCTTATACATCCTACTACGTACCTACCTACCGACCTACGGGAGGTGGGCCTTGGTGATCCGTCAGAACTACCTACGGTCTCCGTGGATACATGATCAACTGGTCCCCCGAAATTTTTCATATACAAGCTATACACCATACTGTACCCGTACACTTATACGATGAGGGATAAACAAGTAGTGAGAATATACCTTTTCCAGAGCATTTTGGGGCTAAGTCCAGGGGCTAAGTCCGGCTGGCGTCACAGACCCCTCCACCCTCGAACTAGGGCCGGAGGGGTACAACTCCGGCTGACGTTCAAGGATGTTGCAATGACCCCTCCACCCCCCCTCCCCGAACTAGGGCCGGAGGGGTACAACTTAGGTTGGAGTTTGTTCTGGGGCTAAGTCCGGCTGACGTCACAGCAATAACCCCTCCACCCCCGAACTAGGGTCGGAGGGGTACAGGCCGTAGTTAGTTCCGGGGCTAAGCCCGGCTGACGTCACAAGGTGTTTGTAAACATTACCCCCCCCCCCCCCTCAACAACCATCACATCTCTTCCTTGTTGATCACTCCCCCCTCCCCCCCCCCCCACAATACTACCTGCTGGTCATTCATAAGCCCCCCCCCTCCCCACCCCCCACCCTCCTCCTCGCTATTGGTCGATCGACAACAGATATATCAAGCATGACGTCATCTTAAATCTGAAAATTTCAAAAATTTCGTAGTTTCGAGAGGAATCGAACCCAGCTCCACCACGGGAGAAAGAGATCCGCGGAGATTATGGAGACTGAGACAATACCTCGGTGCTACGAGGGCTCGGCCCAAAGGAATATAGTAGATTTCACTAGTTATCGCTTATCGCAGACTGCGAGTGCCCTCCTTATCTCCCCTCCATCCTTAGCAAACCTTGTTCCTTCCATGCAACTCCGGAGAGGTAGGACTTAGGCCGTAGTTAGTTCCGGGGCTAAGCCCGGCTGACGTCACAAGGTGGACCGTAATTGTTTGTAATAATTACCCCCCCCCCCTTCCCCACTCACCAACCAATAAAAAATGAGCTGCATGGGTGAACCTTTATTAAGAAAAGTTGGATTGAAGGATATAAAATAGGTAATTACGAAATAAAATAATTAAACGTTTCACTAGTTATCGCTTATCGCAGACGGCGAGTGCCCCTCCTTATCTCTCCTCCATCCTTAGCAAACCTTGTTCCTTCGTTGCAACTCCATAACGGTCATTCAATGCATTTTTACCAGTGCAGCGTGGTCAACGGAATAAACCATCATTGTGCACCTCCAAGTTTCTTACCTTCAGAAAACAGGTGAGTTAGCTTTATACCTATCGAGCCATCTTTATACTTAGTATTTTTAATTATGTAACTGGGCCAAATTATGCTGAATATTTGCAGGTGACAATTTATTTTTATTCAAATATCACTGTTCCGAAGGTCATAATTTATTCGTTATTATTTTTGTATTACAGATTAATTAAAGACACATTCACTTTGACCCCCATCACTGTATCAGGATTGTGGAATAACTACGGAATAAAAATACAAGTAAGTTACTTAAGAAACTGCATTTTATTTCATATTATTTTCATTTCAATGTCATATTATTTACATTTCAATTACATATTATTTACATGCATCTGTGTGTAGGATGTTCAAATTCAGATAATACAGTTAGACAGTAAACACATTGAAGTCCATTTTTCAATCGGGTACATCTGACAAATCCGTTTTTGGCAAGCTGTAGTTTATCGTTAGCATATTTAGCCATTCCAAAAGTAGCAATTCGTGGGATTGTATCGAATAAGTTAACTCGATGTTCGTTTTGATTAATCCATTTGCGTAACGCAGCACCTTTGACCAATGAGCAAGCCTGATGATATGACGTATCAATCAATGAATGTTCGTAACAAGGAGAAATCAATTCGTTCGGTGATAAAAGGGACGGTAATTTTGGACAACCGAATAAACCAAGTTCTATAATAATGTGACGTCCATCTCTTAGCAGAGACTCCACAATTTGACATTTCTCGGTTCCTTTGAGAAAAATGAAGCGTGCATTCTTAACACTTTGTCGTAAAATAGATTCAAGTTGACAGAATTCTTTGGATCCAGATTCAGCTGAAAGTCCGTGGATATAATTTCGTGCGTAGATGGATTGATATGATTCTTCACCATTTATGATGTATGGCGACTTGAACACCTCATGCGTGGTAAATCCTGACGAAACATCAATGACGGTCAGTTCTTTCACAATTCGGTTAGATAAATGGGTAATGTCAATTAGAACACATCCGTAACTATCCATTATTAGTGCTAAAATAATGTATCAACGTGATCGTTTTCAACCTCGGTTATAACTGATGAAGTAACTGTTCAATTCGATGTTATATATATATACCTCCTCCACTCACCCCCCTCCACTATTACTTTAGACTGTTTGTTTTTTTCAAATTCTCTATCACAGAGTTCAAATGTCTTAAATTCACCGCATCATAAGTTTGTGTAGGATTGGCTACATAGCTAATCTGTTTATATTTTGCATGAAATTTGCCACCCAATAGAACTATAGCGTTTAATGAAAGATATGAATTTACGACTACATCATCCGGGTCTTTACCAGGTGCTACATGGCTCAGTTTCATCTGTGAAAAATCGATAGACTATTCTGCCACTGTTGAATTCTTTTCCTCTAAATGTTCACTCTTATGATTTATTACATAACTATCCACTTCATCGGTCTCATTCCCATCTGGTAAATCGATCAGCTGATGATTTCGAGTTGTAATCAGCTGTGAAACGAGTTCGTATAATCGTGTAAGAATCGTGCTATCCGTACATTTTATGTTTAAAATATCGAAAATATTCAGTTTTCCCGCTGTGACACTCATTAAGAAGTCATCGTATTCATACGCTAAATTGAATTCGTCGAAAAAGTATATTTTTCCATTTACATATCTGAAGGCACTCTTGATGCCAGCAGGTAAACCGAAAAAAAGGTTACGGTATTCTCCTACAAGCCGTGTAGACGTTGAACATTCATCAATTTTATAGGCATAATTTTTCGAAAGAATGTAAATTTTTCCTTTATACGTATTCACGGCAGCATCAACGTTCGTCGCTCGTGACAGCGAGGCCAACGTCCTTATACGGGTAAGAGATAATGAAGGATAATTGAATATGTAAACCATTCTGTTGGAAAACAAGACAATTTCGTCGTTAGAGTTTTGGTAGATCCCATCTATTTTCCTGAAGTTGGGCGGTAAAAATTTAATATGAGGTCGAGTCAATTGCTCATCGTCTCTCAGTTTCTCGTTCACATCAATAATCCAAACGTACTTTCCATGGAACATGAAAATTTTATCATTCACTACAATAAGCGTATGGATAAGTTTTCTATATTTACAAACATCCGTGTTAATCGGTACAGATGCGGTGGTGTTGGGCGGCGAAACACTCGTTGTTGGTGGTGGTGGGGGGAGTTTGGTTGTTGTCACGATGACCGGGGGTGTGGGGCGTACATGAGCTCCGTATAGGAATTGTATCCCGTTTATATCATCAATCGATAATTGAACAGTTCCGCGACGATAATAAGGGTACATAATAGAACCATGTTTTAGGGAATGTTCCAATCCTAAAGCATGACCAATTTCATGAACAGCCACCCATAAAAAAGAGGTCTTATTCGATGGACACTTATCATCTGGGGAATAATACCAATTTTCATCTGCGTCGAAATGAATTTCGACGTAGGTCTGCCGAAGATTCGGGTAATCCGCATGCGCTAAAACATTACCCAAACCATCGAATGGGTAAGGGCATTCTGCGAATTCTTTTGATTTCATATGCGATTGGCTACCCATAGTTAATAATAGTTTAGGATTATCGATGCTACGAATGAAAATTAAATTGCCATGTTCCGACCACTTTGCAAAGGCGTGTTCTAACACGCTCCTATACCTTGAAAGGCCCCCATAAGCGAACCATGTGACTGTATTGTTGAACCACATTCGGCTTTTACTAGCTACGAACGCCTGTAGCGTGTCTGCTAAACTGCAACGTTCCCTCTTCATCAGATTCGCGGTAGACTCGTCCAAAGTCCCATTTTTCAAAGGTAAGTCATTTGATTCTTGAAACAGCGTTAATGCTTCTCGTAATTCGCTTTCGGTAACATTTCCAGTGAGAGTAGAGCGATCCGTCGTCATATAACCATATGTTTGTAAATATTCAACAGGTGGCATCGAATAAACGAAATATAAGAGGCTGGTTAGCCAATATAGTACGCCTCGGAGAATAGCGAAATCCATTTTTTTTTTCTACGATATCCCCCGCTGTCGAGGGCTAACGCTCTAATGTTCATGTCTGGTTGGAAAATGGCCTTAATAAAGATCAAATCCATGGACAGTCCAATTTTTGTTTGTAATGATTTCCTCTTCGTTTAACCAAGAAAATATTAGTTAGGTATTCGAAACAAAAAAAATTAAAACGCAATTACATACGAAACTCGATTTATTTTTGTTACAGATGAAACAAAAACAAACAAGCGCAGCCCATCATCATAATATATGATTATAAATTTTTTTTAGTTGTATTTAAAATTATCGAATGAATACAATATTCGTAAAATGTCAAGCTTGTAACTGGTTTATGTTGGGTCATGGAATGACGTTTTAATCTATTTTTCGTTGTGAAATTCCTAGTACAAATCGTGCATTTGTGAATACCAACACGAATATGGCACGTGTGTTTTCTATTTGAGATGTACGATCGATTACAAATGTTACATTCTACTAATTTCTTACAACAATGCCTCTTATCTTTCCTATAGCTCTTATCACAAAACTTACAAACTATGAGCCTACAAGTATGTCGCTGCCGGTTTTTTACTGCGTGAGGCTCACCGCATCTTACGCATATTGCAATTGATGATGATCCTTCGTGATCCATGGTGCTATCTGAAAGATTAAAAAGAAAAAAACTAATATGGTTTTAAAAACAAAAGTCGAAACGGAGGACTAAAAAAAATTTATTGATAAGGAAAAATAGGTTAATAAATCTTGACAACGCTGCTAAGCGGAGCGTAAGTGACTAATTTGTCATAAATAATAATCGTGACGCAGTTCGTTTTCTCTGGGATGGAGTCTGTGAAATCAACCTCGAGTCGACAGTCTTGGGCTACATCTTTAAGGTTTTCTACCTGTTTAGAACAATCTATACAAATGAACGGTTGTTTTCCGAAAGATTCTCTGCCCAAAATTGGAGCGCTGTTATCTTTAGAGTAATAAGACGAATGAATTCTTAAATAACTTTCATACAGTTCGGAGAATATTCCATTGCTAACGTCTAAGTTCAACTCTTGGAAAGGAAGACTTCATGATTCAAATATAGTCGATAACTCTGTATGTTCAAATTATCCGGTTGCGATATGTCTTGCTTTATATTATGTTTCTTATCCGTGTAAAATGCCACTAGTACGAAACGTGGTTTATGTAATTGGGCGCTAGTCTTGATGGACCACGTAAATTCTTTACCACCATGGGGAACGTGTGGCATTTCATGATATTCCCAACTACGAAAGGTTAGGCTTAAATCCGGATCTTTTCCAATCACCGTATAAATGTGTGCTTTAGCCCTATCCGCCAATTTCACATGTGGAATGACCCAGGCTATTTTATCTAAGACGATTGATGCATCTTTTACGCCAGAAACACTTACTAAGGCGTTGAGGTCATTTCCCGACCTGACCAATACCAGCTCTTGACTCATGTTAATCACAACACGTTGAGAATCTTCGAAAAAACCGAGTAAGTATTTCAGAGGAATGCACACATTGAATCTATCGTTTTTCAACAATGACGAGGTGGATGCGTTATTGGGATCGAAGAAACCAGCGTTTGTTGCGGCGTTTAATTCGTTAGAAGTGAATGAAATGAGTCCTTTAAGCGTTGATGTGATGCCAGGGTTTCGAATCTGATCTACGAGAGTTCCATTTAACCTGTATGATATAGTTTCAAACAAATGAGCGAATGAGTTGTTCACTAATTTAACGTCAGTTCCGTTCGTTCCCCTACGTAATTTCCCCTCCAAACTTAAATAACTATCGAATGGCGCGTAAATTTCGTTTTGATTGATAATTATTCTAATTTCAGCGTTATTTCCAAGATCGGACATGTTATAGGGTGTATGTCTCTGATAGTTATAACCCACGATTTTATCTGAAAAGTGGGGTGGTGACAGAATGTCTAACATCGAATCCATGTTTTCTGACTGAAAAGCCCAAGTTGTGTAAAAATTTTATGCTCTTAGCACTCAAAGGTTTAACACTGTTGCTTCTTCTTATTCCTTGAGATTGGCCGATATTCAGCGATTGCGTTCTACCAGAGAAATCAAATCATATTGTAATCTGAGTAGGTGTAGCACGACTGTGATCTGTTCGTCCTGGAAATCTAAAAGAGATCCGTCGTGGTCGGTCACACGAACTTGAATGTTGTCAATTATTTGTTTAGGCAGCCTTAAATACACAACGGGCGATGGCGAGTGTGAAATCCGATATTGAAGCTTAACTTGTGGGCAGAAACTATGTAGTATGGTGCAATGTGACGAATTTAAATACGAATCTGTTATCAAGTTGCATTCCACGTTGATCGTATGGTATGAGAAAATATTTCCAGGGCTAGGTGCGACGTGGTCCACGTTTTTTGGCAAGACGTCTTTTCTAGTGAAACCTAATAATTTACCTATCGTATCGGCAGGTGTAAAATCTACGTCGAATGTAGCTTTAAATTGAACTCTATTTGTGATTGAATCGATTTTAAAATTAATATCCCACTCAGGTCGAGATTTCGCCTTTTTCATTAAATCAACCTCTTTTTTAATATGATCGAATATATCTTCTACGTTATACGTCCCTCTTTTGAACTCAATCGGGTATAAGGTCCCCTTTTCATTAATATAAAAGTTTCGGTTGTAACGGCTTATATTGCATATTGAGTTGTAGGTGTAAAAATTTAAGAGTCCTAAGCCGTAAGAGTGCGAGGGATCCAATTCGATAGATGGATAAATGTCTGCAATCATTTCACTCGAATTACCCGTGATAGTGAAGAGTCTAGACATTTTGCGGCTAAAAACAAACAAGAAAAATGACCACAATGGAAACAGGAGACAGCCTGGAACTTAATGCGATTAAAATAGATCTTACGACCCCTTAAATATGAAATTACTTCAGCCGGAGGTTCAAGAGCAAAAGTATCAAAGTACAGACATATTGACGCACCAATACGTAAAGCACACCAATGGCTACCACCACTTGGATCGTCAGAAGAGGCTAAATTGATTATTATTCTCTCGTAGCGACGTGGCTGTTTTGGAAGGTTATCTTTTGAATATACACCTCTATAAAACGGAACGTGTTTCTTGCAAAATGCTGCCACATCTACACTACTCAACGGCTCATTTGGAAGTTGATTTATCGTTTTCGAAATTGTTTCATTATCAACCCCTTTCCACTTGAAGGTGTTTTTCTTGAAGTGGCTCGCAAACGTGTGATTCGTCGTCGTCGTAGATGCCTTCCTCCTCCTCCTCCTATACTCCTGTTTGCTTCCAGTGCCATGTTGTGACGTTGAGTTTCTAACAACTCGTTTTTTCCTTTCTGTACGTCGCTTACGCTTTTGTATATTTGAGCTAGACTGGCTCCTCCCGCTAGCGCAGCGGCGATTAGAGCTGGGAGAAATCCTCCCTTTACCACCGGTCTTTTTCGATGGATTCTTTTTCGTTTTTTTAACCCTGCACCGACAGTCACTTTGCCCCTCATCACACCGCTGATTGCTAAAGCCGCTAATCGCTCCTTAAGAGATGAATCGGGAGCTATAACTCGTTGCCAAGCTTGGGATGCAAGGATTTTATCTGCTGCGTGGCGGCTAGGTATGTCCTTGAATCTGTGATAAGCTAAGTCGTGTTGTTTACAATGGGAATCTAATTCTGTTAGTGGGGTTATTCCTCGTTGAATCTGATCTATAACGTCGTTTCCTGGACCGCAAAACCGACCGTGAATTAAATATGGTGTTTTATTTCTCTCTAAAAAATTGTTGAGCATGTGCACTCTATAAAGTTTTAACGACTTATGACTAATTTTTATGCTCCGCTACCTATTTTATACTCCCCCCTTTGGAATCGATGTATTGAAAAATAGTGTATGAGTCCAAGTATCAATAATGACAGAACGATAACAAATGATATGAATATACTCGTATTTGATGTGAAATCGTAACGATTCTCCGGCTCAATAATCAAGTAATTGCAAATAAGTCGAACGTTTTCCTCTTTAATCGGACATTTAACGTCATTCGTTAAATTTAATAGGGAGTATAATAATGGAATACATATTGATAAAAATAGGGGAAACCCGGTAGACAATTCTGCAAAACCGTCAATAAGGCAAGCGGGGGGATGTTCATCCATGACTGACGGTTAGCATATTTCATGAACACTTATATACATGTTGAACGACATGTTTTACTGTCATTAGTGAAAATGAAGTTAATGAGATCGGACAATGCGTTTACAGTTGCAAATTACGATGAACAAGTGGGTGGAAGTTTAATAAACGATAAAAATGGACCGTTTTTACCAAATCAAATCAGAGCAATTGTATCCGGAAGTTCAAATTATGGAAAAACAAATTTATTAACGAATTTCATTTTATCGGAGAAATGCCTTAAATTTAATAATATCATATTATGTTCTCACACCCGCGATCAGGACAAATATGCATTTTTACGGGATGTTCTTCTAAAGACGCCAGAAATCACATTTGTCGAGTGTGAAGATGGTGGCGAATTCCCAGCCATTATTAAACGCCATTCTTTGATAATATTCGACGACGCTACGGACAAATCGTTCCTTCCACACATACGAGCCGCATTCACGAGATCTCGTCATTTCAATTCGGATTGTTTTTACTTGATTCAGAGTTACGCAGCCAGTGAAAAACATTTGATTAGAGATAACGCGAATCTAATCATTTTATATCCTCAAGATGGTCGTAATTTGAATTTAGCATGGAGAGATCACATGTTTGCTGACATTACATATAAACAATTAATTGAAATGTGTCAATCGGCGTGGTCTAAAGATTACAATTTTCTACTGGTTGATAAAACATGGAAATTGAATTTGGGCAGATATAGAAGCGGACTTGACGAATTTTTCACAAATATATGAAGGAGAGTATCCGATGATAATAAGCATTCCATCACCATGTCTGCTCTCGAACGGTCAGTCAGTCAAGCTAATATCGATAATTCATTGAAAGTAGATGAAGCTAGCAAATCATTAAAAAGAAAATACAAGTTATTACGTAATCTTCAGAGATCGCGAGATGAGGCGTTAAGAGCTAAATATAAACCCATTGTCGATCCCCTAACATCCGTATTGAAATCTACACGTTCTATAAAACGTAGTAAGGTGGATGGACCGCTTTTCGATAAAAGTTTCAAGCATTTGAATGATAGTTTAAATGATAACCTCTCCAAAGAAGAAGTTGAATCGATTAAGCAAGAAGAAGAAGAAGAAGACAGTGAATTAGATGCAACTAAGGGATCCATCATGGATGAAACAGTTTACGATTATTCCCCACCACCACTTACTCCTCGCGATATTCTAATTAAAAAAATGGTAACTAACACGTCTACTCCTGGTGAGAAAAATTTACGTAACACGGAAGTTAATTCATTACATGAGGAAGCAAATAGTCCAGTCGGAAGGAAATTAATGGATAAGTTTATACATGCAATACCAACATTTGCTAAACCGTATGGAATATACATGTTTACGGGTGAATGGAGTGGAGAACCACTTGATAAGGTGTATGGACCGGTGTTGCAAGGAAAAAATGGAGTGTCTTTAGGAAATTCGCAACTTGAGTTCTCCGATAACTACATACTTTTAAACGATAAAATGTACGATGCTACACCGGGACTTTACGAACTGATTTTCCTACAATCTCCTAAAAATTACACGGAAACAGATTTTGATAATTACAGCGATATAGTGCGTAAATCTAAAGTTGCATATCACGGGTATGCAGCAGCGAGGCCAATCCGTACAACTGGTGGAGTGATATATAAGGAAATAATATCGCACATCCATCCACCTAAAAGGATGACGAAAACGCAACTCCCCACAACTATGGGTAGTGGAATTGAATCCATATTTACTAATTATTCGACTGTAGTTGAGCCAGATGATCATCACCCAATAGCTTATATTAACAGAACCGTTATTCCGCCTTCTTCAGTCGACCCAACTTCTTCGGATGATAAGGAGGATGCCAATAATTTAGTCCATCAGTTAGAATTGTTGTTAGGTAGTATAAACGCCGGGAATACTCGGTTACAAAGTAGAGCGACTTATCTATTGAAATTATTAGAAGAGAGAGGGTATATTTATTGAAACAATGCCTTATACTTCGCTAGGCTATGGCGCTCATAGGCGTATCACTGCAAAACCTACCAGAGATTACCACCCTACGAATAAAAAATACGTGGATGACCGTGTACGAAATTCAATTGCAGAATTCAAATCGTCAGAGCTAGAAACGTTGGAACGGAACCTGGGTGTTTTAGCAAGAAAACTTATTGAAGATTTGTTGGTTGAAGAAAATTTTAATAAACGACTAACTGATAGATTAAGGCCATTTCAACTGAATTTAAAACGAATTTCACAAATGAATTTTTTATGTTAAAACGGAAAGATGCAAAGTCTATCGATTTTTCACAGATGAAACTGAGCCATGTAGCACCTGGTAAAGACCCGGATGATGTAGTCGTAAATTCATATCTTTCATTAAACGCTATAGTTCTATTGGGTGGCAAATTTCATGCAAAATATAAACAGATTAGCTATGTAGCCAATCCTACACAAACTTATGATGCGGTGAATTTAAGACATTTGAACTCTGTGATAGAGAATTTGAAAAAAACAAACAGTCTAAAGTAATAGTGGTGGGGGGGTGAGTGGAGGAGGTATATATATATAACATCGAATTGAACAGTTACTTCATCAGTTATAACCGAGGTTGAAAACGATCACGTTGATACATTATTTTAGCACTAATAATGGATAGTTACGGATGTGTTCTAATTGACATTACCCATTTATCTAACCGAATTGTGAAAGAACTGACCGTCATTGATGTTTCGTCAGGATTTACCACGCATGAGGTGTTCAAGTCGCCATACATCATAAATGGTGAAGAATCATATCAATCCATCTACGCACGAAATTATATCCACGGACTTTCAGCTGAATCTGGATCCAAAGAATTCTGTCAACTTGAATCTATTTTACGACAAAGTGTTAAGAATGCACGCTTCATTTTTCTCAAAGGAACCGAGAAATGTCAAATTGTGGAGTCTCTGCTAAGAGATGGACGTCACATTATTATAGAACTTGGTTTATTCGGTTGTCCAAAATTACCGTCCCTTTTATCACCGAACGAATTGATTTCTCCTTGTTACGAACATTCATTGATTGATACGTCATATCATCAGGCTTGCTCATTGGTCAAAGGTGCTGCGTTACGCAAATGGATTAATCAAAACGAACATCGAGTTAACTTATTCGATACAATCCCACGAATTGCTACTTTTGGAATGGCTAAATATGCTAACGATAAACTACAGCTTGCCAAAAACGGATTTGTCAGATGTACCCGATTGAAAAATGGACTTCAATGTGTTTACTGTCTAACTGTATTATCTGAATTTGAACATCCTACACACAGATGCATGTAAATAATATGTAATTGAAATGTAAATAATATGACATTGAAATGAAAATAATATGAAATAAAATGCAGTTTCTTAAGTAACTTACTTGTATTTTTATTCCGTAGTTATTCCACAATCCTGATACAGTGATGGGGGTCAAAGTGAATGTGTCTTTAATTAATCTGTAATACAAAAATAATAACGAATAAATTATGACCTTCGGAACAGTGATATTTGAATAAAAATAAATTGTCAACTGCAAATATTCAGCATAATTTGGCCCAGTTACATAATTAAAAATACTAAGTATAAAGATGGCTCGATAGGTATAAAGCTAACTCACCTGTTTTCTGAAGGTAAGAAACTTGGAGGTGCACAATGATGGTTTATTCCGTTGACCACGCTGCACTGGTAAAAATGCATTGAATGACCGTTATGGAGTTGCAACGAAGGAACAAGGTTTGCTAAGGATGGAGGAGAGATAAGGAGGGGCACTCGCCGTCTGCGATAAGCGATAACTAGTGAAACGTTTAATTATTTTATTTCGTAATTACCTATTTTATATCCTTCAATCTAACTTTTCTTAATAAAGGTTCACCCATGCAGCTCATTTTTTATTGGTTGGTGAGTGGGGAGGGGGGGGGGTAATGATTACAAACAATTACGGTCCACCTTGTGACGTCAGCCGGGCTTAGCCCCGGAACTAACTACGGCCTAAGTCCTACCTCTCCGGAGTTGCATGGAAGGAACAAGGTTTGCTAAGGATGGAGGGGAGATAAGGAGGGCACTCGCCGTCTGCGATAAGCGATAACTAGTGAAATCTACTATATTCCTTTGGGCCGAGCCCTCGTAGCACCGAGGTATTGTCTCAGACTCCATAATCTCCGCGGATCTCTTTCTCCCGTGGTGAGGCTGGGTTCGATTCCTCTCGAAACTACGAAATTTTTGAAATTTTCAGATTTAAGATGACGTCATGCTTGATATATCTGTTGTCGATCGACCAATAGCGAGGAGGAGGGTGGGGGGGTGGGGAGGGGGGGCTTATGAATGACCAGCAGGTAGTATTGTGGGGGGGGGGGAGGGGGGAGTGATCAACAAGGAAGAGATGTGATGGTTGTTGAGGGGGGGGGGGGGGGGTAATGTTTACAAACACCTTGTGACGTCAGCCGGGCTTAGCCCCGGAACTAACTACGGCCTGTACCCCTCCGACCCTAGTTCGGGGGTGGAGGGGTTATTGCTGTGACGTCAGCCGGACTTAGCCCCAGAACAAACTCCAACCTAAGTTGTACCCCTCCGGCCCTAGTTCGGGGAAGGGGGGTGGAGGGGTCATTGCAACATCCTTGAACGTCAGCCGGAGTTGTACCCCTCCGGCCCTAGTTCGAGGGTGGAGGGGTCTATGACGCCAGCCGGACTTAGCCCCTGGACTTAGCCCCAAAATGCTCTGGAAAAGGTATATTCTCACAACTTAAACATCTTCGAATCATCGAAGGGCGGTTTTATAAAGAAGAACTACAGCCAGCCCGTCATGACGAAATATACTAACGACGACGACGCCGACGAGTCATTACTCGATCCCGCTTTATTTCTATCCTATCTACCCCCTCCCCTCCCCCCTTCACCATTCGTAATTTAATTAGCTTGTGATTGGTCCCCATGCCCTGGCTGTGACCCCTGATTGGTCCTCCTCCCCCACTGTAGCCCCCTCTTGTAGCTAGGCCTAGGCCGTGCCGTGCCAAATCCGCGTCAACCTCCATATTACTACAACATAGGTGGTCTGAAAATTATCGATGTTGAATGAACAGGAATGTGGTGTATAAAGTTTGTGCGTCTTGCACAGAGGCGTGCACCTCGTTGAACAGATTGGGGTACGATAAGATTTGAAATGATCATTTCAAACGGCCAAATAACCAATTATTACTCAACAGGTCAAATAAATATAACGATGCTATTAATTTTTAAGTGAACTTTGGTCAACTCAGGTTGTATGATACACGTGGGTATGGATTAGTTTATAAATCACACAGAGGTACCTAGTACTCGTCCCTAATGAATTACGTCCAACTGGCGTTGAACTTTGAATTCAGGTATTTGGGTAATTTAATTTATTTTTTATTTGTGTTAGGCTATTTGCAGTTTCGGGCGTCTGACCTCGAAGTCACTAATTTTTGTTTAGGAAATCGTATATATTATATTCAATCGGTCGTCCAATTTGGTACTTATAATAGAATTCAAATGCGATCAGTTGGATTGGGAAGTGGGGAGAGGTGCTTAGTTTAATTTTGGTGTACCTACCTAGGTAAGATCCTATACACTAATCAAATAAAAATAAATTACATTTATTAAAATAGGTACTAATAATGTTAAAAAGTAAAAATAAATTATAATATAACTCAAGATCCTTGTTTAATTTATTTGATTATTTTGGTTTATTATTCTGTGAATAATACACCTATGTATTCGCTCAGCAAAAAATTTTTATAACACCCCCTCAAACTTTTTTCTTTTCCGTTTCAAGGTGCGTAGATTCCAAAAATGCAATGTCCGTCCGCCGTCCGCCGTACGCCGTATCACGTCTACAGGCTTCATTTTAGGTCTAAAAAAGTCGTTCTTTCGCACACATGCTCCATTTGGGCCCTAGTTGTGTCCCGAAACTTTTCAGCCCGATCGGAATATACCCAGGGGTGTTATGAGTGAAAATGTGTGTAAAAATAGGTACTTTTTGCGTTTTAGCAACATGTCAGTAAAATGAGCTTTTGAGGTATCGTTTTCCATGTTTTTGGGGACGAGAATACCGAATATGAAGTCGATTTTGACCAAAGACGCGGAAATTGAGGTTTTACCAAAGGTTCAGCTCCCAAAATTGGTTTTTTTGAGTCAAAAACCTGGAAAACTGTCTGAAATAACCATCAATTTGTAGATTAACACTAGAAAAAGTGTAAACAGCTGAATCAACACCATTAAATCGCACTACCAATGATCAAAGATGATCTGGGAAAAAAAAGCGTACCTATTTCATGTTTTGGGGGCCAAAATTTGTGGAAATCATCAGAAATAGCTATTTCAATCATTCCACATGAAAGAAACAATAAATTTATCAGCCAACAAGAATCTCTAGAACTCCAATAGAATAATAAACCCATGTGACAAGGACTTTGCAGCGTTTTTTATTTTTTATGTTATCATCCCTCCCATGACTGATGCATAAAAAATAGCTCTCACACTCGTGTAGTTTGGCACTTGGTCATGGATGGGCCCAAACAGTTTCATAGCAAATCTCGAACAGGGAGGAAGAAATCTAAAATTCTTGAATGGTGGGGCAAAAACTGCTCTCGGAAATGGTATCCAAGCTGCTCGGGCGGCGAAACCCCTCCGAAGGGGCCTGGGAAGCCGCCCACCCCCATTCAAGAGCCGCCTTCCTCCCCAACCCCCTCGCCCATCACCGTCTGGACAATAATTGATGATGTTTTAGTGGTCCAATTTTAAATTTGAAAAACCGTCGTAATCAGCACACAGCCCTCTAGCATTTGGGTAATAGGGATTTCCGAAAAAGTAGCCAAATTCAAACGCCAGTGATCCAAACATACAAATTTCAGAATTTCGAACACCAGATCCAATTTCCGGAAATTCTATGCTGATTTTGAATCCAATGCAATTTACAGATTGAAAATCGTTCAATTATTAACGGAAGGAGAGCGAATATTAATTTAGCTCATTTTGGTGCTGCCACGTGGTGGCGGCTTTTGGAACTAGTCGTCGGGCTATTTCCCCTTAAGGGTAAATGTCCCGGGCTTAGTTCCAAGAACCGCCACCACGTTGTGCTTCAAAATGAGCCAATCCAATATTCGGTTTATCTCTTGAACGGGTCAACCGATTTTCAATCTGTAAAATGTTCTGTAATCGTTATAAACAACCACAAGTGCGGACATTCAGTTTTGATTTTTAAATTTTTTTTTTTCATGGAGTTCCCGAAATTATTTTACTTAATTTCAACCTTTTTAAAAAAAGCAACTAGTACTTTTGTAGGGAAAAAATCGAAGAATTCAAATCCGCTTTCAGATTGAAGAT
Organism: Leptopterna dolabrata; assembly: GCA_954871275.1. Taxonomy (NCBI): domain Eukaryota; kingdom Metazoa; phylum Arthropoda; class Insecta; order Hemiptera; family Miridae; genus Leptopterna; species Leptopterna dolabrata. Next base: position 4,654,286 of record OX940974.1, on the reverse strand, counting down.
CGGATCATTAGATCGAACGGCATCTGGGAAAATCACTATAACAATGGGGCCTATTTTTAGTCCTCTAATCCTCTACCTGGGCCCACCTTGCAACGATGCCTTCCCTTTCCTGTTGATTTGAGCTAGCAGGCGGACTGGGTTCACATCTAGGAGTGTATTTTTCCTTCTACATCTATTTCTTCAACTACAATATTTGCTTGGCAGAAATAGTTGGCTGCTGGATCAAATCAAGATACAGCCAAATTTTGGCTGAATCCTGTCAGGGTATCAAGAAGGGCGTTTGGTTTTTAGCATCTGACTGGTATCTAGTTTTCTTACTATGATTTCATTTTCTAACATAATTACATTCTAAGTACCTATGTGACTGGAATTTCCATAATAAGCCATTCAGTAACTATTGATTTGCAGGGTTCTCATAGCCCACCAAACCCTATGAAGCCATGAAAAAATCGCCGTAAAATGAAGGAAGTTCAATAAAAGGTTCAGGCAAAATTGCACTCGATAACTATATATTGCCACATTTATATATTATCAATTTCGAGGTTCACAAGTGACGCCTATGGAAATATCACTGACAACGACCGGAGATAACAAATATGTTGAGAATCATCAATATAATAGCAATAACAATAATTCAAATGCAATAAAAATATCAATAGAATAATAATTACAAGAATACAAGTACATAAAAAATAACTTGCTATTGGAATAACAACAACAAGAATGTAAAATAACGAGAGTGCCAAGGATTTTTCATTTGAGCTGACGAACGGCACGATTTCAATGAATTTTATCCAACCCATTTATATTATATTGGTACAACCCGTGCCTATCCGAAAAGTCTGCTACCATTTTTCGGGTACTTAAGGGCGTCATAAGGAATTGGCTACATAATAATTATATTTCCATGAATACTACCGTTATAATTTTGTGAAACTCATATGGAACCTTCACTGTTTCACTCTAGATCCACCCTCAAAATTTGAATTCTTTGCTACGATTATAAGGTAGTTGTGGGCTGTACAAGGATTGCACGTTCGCGCATCCGCTAACAAAGCAGTATTTTTTAAATGATTTTGAGTTGGGACTATCAGTGACCCGACCTGCACCTGCCCTCTAAATTTCAGCTCGTGACAGCCATTTGTTTTCTGGCATTCATGGGCTTCATCAGGGATTGTACACAGACAGACACGGAAAAATGTTCCTTGATATGTGAAAAGCACCATGGAGCAGAATACAAATAGGTATATGGTAGGGGATGGGGACTACAGTGCTTTGTCAAAATTTCTCAAAATGATTCGTATGGACGCAATATCACAAAAATTGAATGCGCCAATCACGTGATCAAAAATTATACAAAACGGCTTTGTGGTTTGCAAAAAGATTCCCAGACTTACTCTAAAAATCGTATAGAAGAGGCATTGACGGCATGACTCGCCCGGCAATAAACTCATCCTCGCCTCACTGTTTAGACGACACGCATTCACTCGCACGGCGCGAGGTTAAGGCCGGTTTAGACGGCGCGCACCCACTCGCGCACCAGCCTCACTTCCGGTCCCTCGCGCAATGTAAACACCTCCCTCCCCTCGAGGCCACTCACAGTGAGGCCAACTCGGGGTGAGCCGTCGTCTGTCGGTTTTTGGTCGCGCATCAAAGGACACTCGGTCTCTAACCTCGCGCCGTGCGAGTGAATGCGTGTCTTCTAAACAGTGAGGCGAGGATGAGTTTATTGCCGGGCGAGTTGAAGTCGAGTCGGAAGTGAGGCTGGTGCGCGAGTGGGTGCGCGCCGTCTAAACCCTCCTTTAGAGACCGAGTGTCCTTTGATGCGCGACCAAAAACCGACAGACGACGGCTCACCCCGAGTTGGCCTCACTGTGAGTGGCCTCGAGGGGAGGGAGGTGTTTACATTGCGCGAGGGACCGGAAGTGAGGCTGGTGCGCGAGTGGGTGCGCGCCGTCTAAACTGGCCTTACATTAGGCAAGGCGACGAAAAATTACATATAAATCGACCACTAACTCATTATTACACAACGGTTTCTTACACGACGTTTTATTTATCTTATGCTTCATAAATAACTACAAAAAATTAATTACTGAATTATTAGATCCCGCGCATTTTTATGAAACATTTCCCAGGCCGGCTCCAGTACTCGATTTAGGGCTTTCCTGGGGGTGGTCTACGCAAAAACGGGCATCTATACAGGTAAATAATAAACCGTTGTGTAATAATTTGCAACGTTTAATAATGCTGTCGGGAAAGTGGGGTTTCAGGGATCAAAATGGGTAAAAATCACCAAAATTGCAAAATCTGACCCAAAACCTGTAATTGTGTAGTGACTGGTGATATAAATGTACCTAATATTTTTTTGAAGGTGAGCGATTTCCAAAACGGCAGGTGGTTTTAGATGGGGGGAAGAGGGGTTCAGAAATTAATGTAAATGACTAGAAGTTGAAAAAACTGCAAAAATTCGCTTATAATAGCCACGTTGCTTGACGAATCTTTTTATAATACGGGTATTATTTCAGCTCTGTTCCCCACTGTCTCGCTTTTTCATCAGAGCGAGATTAATCTGAGTAAGGGTTGCTTGGTCAAATGCGTCACATATATTTATAATATTGATATCTCCCCTCCACACACCTTCATATTACCAGTACCTTTGTGAATGGGTACAGAGATGCCGCTCATTGTTGGGGTTTCCCGAACGTCAAACACGCCACCGACCATAAATATCCAGTTGACGCAGTGATGATAGCGTAATGAGGCTTACTGTCCCTATGTGTGGGAAAACCAAGTAACAGGTATAACGGTCACGAAGAGCCCTTTATTGTTTTTTATAACTTTTGGAGCACCCATCATATTCCATTTCGGCATGTGGATGAGTGGTCATTGGATTAGGATGCCCCGCTAGCAAAATTTGTAGCGGTATTTCCCAAAGCGATGCGATTTGCCCTAAGTTCGAACTTGTCTAAGTTCGCCTTCCCTTTGAACAAGCTGATTGCCTGTCGGCCAGCGTATTACCAATACTGTTGAGCATAATTCGACGGCTCGAGATCAGAAACGTTGGGTTACCTTGTTGAAAAAGTTTATTGGTGGGAAAAATAAGAATAAAAAGCAATTTTCTAAAAAATTAAAGAGTGCTCAAGAAGATTATGGCCCAAATTCCATTCAGTTATACATTTGTACTTCGCAATGTTCTTAGTTACCATGATCCGAAATTAATGAAATTTGCTTTGTAGGTCCCGTTTGGGTTCTAGTTGGTCCGCGAAGCTCGGCGTTAGTGTCAGTCATCCATAAGGGGTGAAGAATAGGGGTTGACATTTTCAGAACGCCGTAGCACGAAAACTTTCAGTAGAAGGGCATGGTTTTTTTCGTTTTTAAATTGATCTTGAACTAAAGCGTTTTTTGAGACCACGCGCAGCTTTGTACTACCAGCAGTTCGTTTTCACCGAAGAGGTTCGTCAATATGATCGTGAATCAAACGGTATAAAGCTGGCCCAGATATCATCGCTAGGGATCACCTGATTATAATCACGGATAGGTAGCTGTATGAAGTTGGTTGTTCTGTGATATTATTCCATTTGAAAAACGCTGCAGAGTCCTTGTCACATGGGTTTATTATTCTATTGGACATCTACAGAAATGTTGGCTGTTCATTTATTGTTTGTTTCATGTGACAGTTGAAATAGCTACTTCTGATGGTTTCCACCAATTTTGGCCGCCAAAACATACTCATTACATTCTCTATGGTCGCCAAAAATGAGATCTGGCCCATTAGTTAAATCTATCCTTAAATCTTCTACTAGACCGGTGGATTTCGAGTTGTGCGCGATTGCACCCTCACGCACGCTTTCAGCCGCTTTATAACAGAGTTGGTTAACATTTCAGAGTAAGTCCGGGCCTCTTTTTGCAAACCAAAAAGCCGTTTTGGATCATTTTTGATCACGTGATTGGCGCATTCAATTTTTGTCATATTGCGTCCATACGAAACATTTTGAAAAATTTTGACAAAGCACTGTAGTCCCCATCCCCTACCATATACCTATGTATATTCTGCTCCATGGTGGTTTTCACACATCAAGGAACATTTTTCCGTGTCTGCCTGTGTACAATACCTGATGAAGCCCATGAATGCCAGAAAATAAATGGTTGTCACGAGCTGAAATTTAGAGGGCAGGTGCAGGTCGGGTCACTGATAGTCCCAAATCAAAAGCATTTAAAAAATACTGTAAGCTTTGTTAGCGGATGCACGAACGCGCAATCCTTGTACAGCCCAAAACTACCTTATAATCGTAGCAAAGAATTCAAATTTGGAGGGTGGATGTAGAATGAAACACTGAAGGTTCCATATGAGTTTCACCAAATTTTAACGGTAGTATTCTGTTGAACATATGGAAATATAATTATGTAGCCAATTCCTTATGACGCCCATAAGTACCCGAAAAATGGTGGCAGATTTTTCGGATAGGCACGGGTTGTACCAATATAATATAAATGGGTTGGATAAAATTCATTGAAATCGTGCCGTTCGTCAGCTCAAATGAAAAATCCTTGGCACTCTCGTTATTTTACATTCTTGTTGTTGTTATTCCAATAGCAAGTTATTTTTTATGTACTTGTATTCTTGTAATTATTATTCTATTGATATTTTTATTGCATTTGAATTATTGTTATTGCTATTATATTGATGATTCTCAACATATTTGTTATCTTCGGTCGTTGTCAGTGATATTTCCATAGGCGTCACTTGTGAACCTCGAAACTGATAATATATAGTTGTGGCCTGAACCTTTTATTGAACTTCCTTCATTTTACGGCGATTTTTTTCATGGCTTCATAGGGTTTGGTGGACTATGAGAACCCTGCAAATCAATAGTTACTGAATGGCTTAATATGGAAATTCCAGTCACATAGGTACTTAGAATGTAATTATTTTAGAAAATGAAATCATAGTAAGAAAACTAGATACCAGTCAGATGCTAAAAACCAAACGCCCTTCTTGATACCCTGACAGGATTCAGCCAAAATTTGGCTGTATCCTGATTTGATCCAGCAGCCAACTATTTCTGCCAAGCAAATGTTGTAGTTGAAGAAATAGATGTAGAAGGAAAAATACACTCCTAGATGTGAACCCGGGCGTAGGACGTTTCCGCCCAAATCCCCCAGGTAAAGTCATTAACGAGGGGGGTCTAATCTCTCACGCTCCAAAACACTGCCCGAGTGAAGTGGACTTTTCCGCCCAAAACAGTAAACAGCGTTGGGCTGCAAACCGCCTTCTGTCTCCCTCCACTCGCCAGTCACTGGCTTCCACACAGCTCAGTTGCCTACGATCGTTTGCTCTGTGTTTATTGTGATGTCTGCTGATATCGATATGGTTCCCATGTTCGTGACGGGGAAAAGAGGAAATGACATGATTCTTTTCAACTCATTCAAGTTTACAGAAAACCGTACCTTAGCGTCAGGAGACATTAAGTGGAGGTAAGTTTTCAGAGATTTATTGAATTAATAGGTATTAATTACACTGTAAAATTGTAAACAATCTATTGTATCCTACGTCTAAAGTCGACTTTTTACCTTTTTTCTCAGGTGTTCCGTGAATACATGTTGTGCGTGGCTAAAAACGTTGGGTAAAACTGTCACTGTAGTTGATAGCAAATGCGATCATAACCACCAGCCGCTTACAGATAAACAGTTGCTGACGGAACGTGTGAGAAATAATGCAAAGAGGAGAGCTGAAGAATCCCCACATGAGAGACCGAGCAAACTTTTTCGAAGTGTTATTGATCAGGATTGTGCTGCGTCGTTCACGGTAAGATGAAATAACATTTTCAGCATAAAAATATCAGCTAATAGTGTGTTCGTCGGCAGATTTTGCTTTTTTTCTTTTTTCTTCCCAGAATCAGGATGTACGTAACGTCAAGAAAGCAATGTATCGAGTTGAGAGAAAACAGTATCCGCGTCTTCCCTCGAACATAGAAGAGACCCACCTGGCCTTGGACAGTCTGCACCTTGAAACCATCACGAAGGAGAGATTCCTGCTGGTAAACGATACCGATTCAAACATCGTTATTTTCAGTACACCACTAATCTGTCTGCCCTGTACCGTTCAGAAAAATTGTTTGTTGACGGAACTTTTGACTATAGTCCTAAATATTTTGTGCAGTTTGTTTCAATTCATGGACATTTCAACGGCCACTACATTCCGTTGGTGTTTTGCTTGTTGAATGATAAACGCGAGGTCACGTATAAATCATGTTTCTGTATTGTTGAGGACCTTTGTGAGGAACACAAATTTACTCTGTCCCCAAAAGTTGTTGTTTCTGATTTAGAAAAAGGCATACAAAATGCTGTTAATGCCGTTTTTCCTCGAGCCGAATTAGAAGCCTGTAGGTTCCACGTTGGCCAAGCTTGGTAGAGGGCGGTTCAGCGGTTTGGCTTGACGACTATGTACAAAGATGTCAAATCGGAGGTGGACTCGTGGCTGAAGCTGTTCTTCGGAATGCTGCTCCTTGATCCAAATGACGTTGAAGCTGGATTTGAAGCCATCCTGAGTGCCAAGCCTACATGTAGGCATGCAGGCGTCACGAAGTTTGTGAAATACTTGCGGTCAACATATATACGTAGCGATGCTTCCTTCCCTCCAACGTTGTGGGCGAAATTTTCCGCAGATTTGAGCCACACAACAAATGCCTGTGAAAGCTTCCACAGCCATTTCAACAACAGCTTCAACCACTCCCACCCGCCCATTTACAAATTTGTCGACGTGCTCCTGGCATTTCAAAATGAAAATTATATCAAAATCAACAGCACTGAACAGCCACATCGAAAGCCTAACTCAAAAGCACGCAGGAAAATGGAACACTTACTCCGTTTTATGGAGAAATACTCAAATGACGAGAACCTACTGGACTACTTGAAATCAGTGTCAGGGATATATGTCCGTGTTTGAATATCTGACTTCTATGACACACTATTTTTATGAAATCGATAGTTATAGTATGATTGTTTGACTTGTCCGTGTATTACTCTTGTTATTATTATTTTTGAAATATACGGGCATATGCGCTATATTGGGCTACTTTGGGCTATTTCCCGCTAACCTGGGTGGGCGGAAAGGTCCACTTCGCGTTGGTGCGAAATGGGCGGAAAGGGGTACTTTTTCTGAGCAGTGGGGATTATTTCTGAACTTTTACGATGGGCATTAGAGGGATTTGGGCGGAATGGTCAAACTCCCGTGAACCCAGTCCGCCTGCTAGCTCAAATCAACAGGAAAGGGAAGGCATCGTTGCAAGGTGGGCCCAGGTAGAGGATTAGAGGGCTAACAATAGGCCCCATTGTTATAGTGATTTTCCCAGATGCCGTTCGATCTAATGATCCGATCTTCAATCTGAAAGCGGATTTGAGTTCTTCGATTTTTTCCCTACAAAAGTACTAGTTGCTTTTTTTAAAAAGGTTGAAATTAAGTAAAATAATTTCGGGATCTCCATGAAAAAAAATTTTAAAAATCAAAACTGAATGTCCGCACTTGTGGTTGTTTATAACGATTACAGAACATTTTACAGATTGAAAATCGGTTGACCCGTTCAAGAGATAAACCGAATATTGGATTGCCCCCGACGGTGCAGCCATCTATTGAAAATATTTCTTACTAAAATCCGTGACATTTACCCTTAAGGCTTGTCGACATGGCCGTTAGCACGTTGTTCATCGGGCGGCTAACACTGGGCTGGCTCATGGTGCTGTAAGCATTTCAAGCATTTTAGCTCGTACCCCTTACGAGCCATGCCCCAGAAAATGGAGTACTCCCAAGTATCTGCATCGATATCGCAACAGCTGATGAATAACAAACTAAGGTAGGTACCTACATAACCAACGCAGAAATTTATGAACGAACAGTAAGTACCTACCTATATCTCTACTTGTACTAGTATCTTACAATACTGAATGTAATACTAGTCTCTAATAATTGTACTAAATCTTACTATAATTAATTATTCAAGTTTTATTCTACTTACTGATGGCTGTGTTAACTCTTACTCTAATCCTCATGGCTGTGAAAGTTAACTAATCAAAACTACCAATAAAATCATTGTTGTGAACTGTAGATGATTCAACTGGGTACTTAACTATCTACATGATTAAATCATTAAATTAAACCAACAAAAAACAGTTTGGCATTTTTTTCTTGTATCTATTAGCGAATGGGTCCACTTCACATAGTTCTGTGCCGTGTTTTTCAAAAATGAGTAATCAGTTCTGAATAGAGATATTCTCGTGACTACAATACCTCCTAATACCGCCGTACTAGAAAGCCTCTGTTATATTTTAGTGAATTTTTTGCATGAATAAAGCTACCGTTGCAATTTTTGGAGCTCTCGGCCACCGGCTCCCCCCCCCCCCCCCCCCATTTGCCCTCCTATATTATGTCTGTGTTCTAAAAGTTGCTCATCAAATATGGCGTCATGTACTCCCTCAACTGTGCACGGCCGCATGGAGACCGCACAAAGAGGGCCAAAAAGCTTGTGGATCAAAAATAGCTTTGAATGGCTAACCACCGAAAAGCGATGTAAAAAACCAGTCATGCAGCATGACTTAATGAGCGAATTTTCAAAGAAATATTCGAATTAATGGCTATGGTTTTGAATAAAGGAAAACTTCGGTCTAAAATTTGGTTTTCTATGTATATTCTCTTCGTATTTATTTTAATTTGTACGTTTTGTCCATCCTGATTCTACCGTTTGTTTATTACGTAATTGTACTAAGTGCTTATTTATTTGATCGCTGTGGGTTCATATTAGGTAGGATAGGGTAGTTAGGACTTTTGACTTACCTACTCAAGAGAGTGCAGTAGGTAAAGGAGTTGTTATAGAAAATCATGAGTGCTTCAAGTGCAGGTTGTTTTTCATGCAGGCTCAATCTTGAAATAAACTATGAAGGAAGGATGTGGTTTCTGGAAGGATCACTTGGAAAAACATGTGGGTGCTACGTTGAAATATTGTTCTATTCTAGTATTCAACATTGAGTGGACCTGAAACTGCTTGAGAATTATTGGAATCGAAAGTTGCCTGTACGGATACATCGCAACTTTCCATTCCACGTTATGGTTCACGATGTAAACAGGACCAATGGTGCAGTATAATTCGGATCGGTACCTAAGCACCTCTCATGTGATTTCCATATCTGACCACTCTAAGGGGGTGGGGGGGGGGGGGTAAGAGTTTAAAGATTATCCTAGTTTTGGGTAATTTTTGCGCACTTTAAATGCTCTAATTTAAGAACGGATTTAGATATCTAAAATCCGATTTCACCATCGTGTTCAGCGTGCAAAAACCTTTAAAATGAGGGGTCACTTGTTAGAAAATAACATTTTGGGGATTTTTGGGTAATTTTTGCGCACTTTAAATGCTCTAATTTGAGAACGGATCAAGATATCTAAAATCCGATTCCACCACCGTGTTCAGCGTGCAAAAACCTTTAAAATGAGGGGTCACTTGTTGGAAAATAACATTTTGGGGATTTTTGGGTAATTTTTGCGCACTTTAAATGCGCCAAAACCCTCCTTAGAGTAGGCCAATTTCGCCCATCTTCGAACTTAGCCTTTCGATTGCCAAGATAGATTTTTTTTGCAAATTTGAGCTGTTTATCTCAATTCTATCGAGAGTTATCGTCTGGAGTGACACATATATATATATATACATATAAAAAAGTGTTAAATTTCAGGAATCGTTTTAGAATGGTCTGAAACGGATTTCTATGAAGAAAATTTCCAAAAATTTATATTATTTAAATTTCGAAGCCATTGCAATAGCTTCATTTTCTTTGAAAATTCGCTAAAAGAAATTGTTCTTAACTGGTAGGTATAGAAACATGGAAATGTTTTTCCAATGGTGAAATCCATCATATTGGAGTTCTTGGGGGTTAAAAATCACTGAAACTTAGATAAAGTGCCCGTCTCCAAAAATGTATATTAAATCACCTTGTGAGAAGAAACTGGTGACTAGAGATATACAATTTCAATTTGTAACGTTCAAGTTTGAGTGTCAAAAATCGCTAAATACGCTCAAAATTGCCAAGTCGCCTAAATGCGTGCACAAACGATAAGTCTGTGATATATGCCATCAAATAGTGTTGTTTGGGTTCAAATTGGTCGAAAACTTCGATACCTAGGTAACATATTATATAAAAGTATGGTTTGTCCGTATTTCGTGTAGGTTTGTACAATGCCTACTTAATTTTTCGATCAGTGTGAAACTTGAGGTTTCTACGCAGAGTAGGTAATATTGGACCGATGGGAGTTTGTGGGCGAGCGGAAGGAGAGGAAAACTGCTGGTTAGTAGTAAAATGCCTGCCTAGTGTTCAGGTTTCAAGGGAACTTGGTGTCTTCGGCAGTTCAGCTTGGAATTTCAGATGATCAGTATCGTAAATATGGGAGGGTGGTTTATGGATCAGGGTGAAGGGAGGGGGGGATCAAGAGCCGTAGTAAAATAACTACCGAGAGCTTACGATTCGAACGAAATTTCGGGAGTTGGTCGAAGATAGTTCAGCTTGGAATCTGAGATCACTGGAATCATACACACATTACAGACCGATGGGTGTTGCAGAAGAGGGGTGGGGGATTGTGGGCAGTGGGGGAGAAGACTACCCGGTTTGAGTAAGGCGCACACTTATAATATTAACGACGATTATCCGGTTGAATGAAGTGCGAAGAATAGTTTCAGCATTTCATATCATCACTATTCTGAGAATCGGTCCTGTTTGGTTATGATGGACGGGGGATGTTAATTGTCGAATGGGTGCCCAGTTTTTTGGTCCGCTTTCAATTACATCACTTCGGTGATCTACAGTAATGTCTCATTAACATGAAACAGTTGTGGCATAAAGGTGCCTACTTAATGGTTATATATATGTATTTAATATATATATATATAATACGAGCAATGTATCCTAGGTGGGGATTGTGCAGAATGACCGGGGCATTCTGTAGAATGTCCAACTTTTTGGGCAATCTATGTAATACGCAAGTATTTCACACAATTGTATACAATGCCCACTCATCGTTGGGCAATGTGTTCAATTTCAAGTGTACATCCTCTTGAATAGGTTCAATGGAGCTCCAAAGCAATTCAATGAACGTAGATTGGTAGGAGCTAGGAGATATCGTCAATAAAAGTTGTTGTCAATAAAATCTTGGTTCTTCACCTCATCTTCCCTTTGTTATTATTATCGCTTATCGCTCAAACGAGGTCCTCGTCTGAGTTCCCCAATCTCAGTTCTCAGTCGATTATTTTCTTTGACACAACACTGAAGCGTTCAGACATACATTCAGAGATGGACCTGTTACGAGCTTTACCCACCGAAGCAGAGGACGAATTGGAAGAACCTTCCGTCGACGTACAGCTATCGTCGCAACCTGCCAACCTCACATCAGAAATGTACCACTTGCACAGCCCTAATAATAGACGGTGTGTTTCTGACCTGCTCTCGTTTGGAATCCATCCATCAAAACATGATTCATTACTTCATTAATTTCAATAAAAGCTACTTCTCAATAAACTTTCAGAGAGATTCAAAACATTGACCATCAACCTGTGGACATTCTACAGAACGACCGGGAATTCTACACAATCACCTTAAATATTCATGGGCATTCTGTACAGTACCCTGTTAACGGTCATTCTATAAAATTCCCGGTCATTCTGCAGAATGCCCACCTTGGATACATTGCCCGTAACATATATATATATATATATTATCTTGATGGTCTTATCTGATTGAAACTTCGACAATAAAGGTTTCAAAAATTGTGGACAAAGTCATCTTAGACTACCTGCATTCCAACTGTACGTACAACCCGTTTGGTACCGGTTCGTTCGGCAAAATTTGCTATGAGGCAATGAATGAAACCCATACGTTTACTTTGTTCGATTGATTTTGTTACAATCAAGTACGCGATTACTATGACTGATGTTGTTTTTGGTGGTTTTGAGTGTTACCAATATTATCCAAATTAAAACATTCTTGTGCAACGTACGGGTGATTTAGGGAAGGTGAACTGAAATTCGTTGATGATAAGTATAAGAATTTCCTTGTCTTCAGTTCGTAGCCTATGGCCAAGAATGTTGAAGGCTTTTAATTCGGGTGTGGTGGGGAGGAAACGGTAAAAGGGTAAAGGTAAGGTAGTGATATGAAGGGTTCTGTTTGCTCTGTTGTTAGCCTCTGATTGCGCGAATGTTCTGAATACTAACTAGCCGAAAGGACAAGACGTAAGCCAACCTTACCTTCTTATAAATCAACCATGTTTCATCTTTGTGAATTCTTTTTCCGCCGGATTCTTTCTTTTGACTTCAATCATAACGCTGACAAACTACAAGATTTATTAAAGAAGTTATCGTTAACTACTAACAGTAATCGTAGTGCTTTTCTGTTGGACCCAGTGGGTTATTCATAGAAATTGACAAATGCTAACTAGGTTTCCGAATTTACATACTGGCATTCGGTGACGGAATACTGTGAAATCCTCCACGCCACTTTTCCAAAACAATTATTTTTGAATGACATCCTCCTTAAAAATTATCTATGACAAATCTACTTATTTCGGTAAGCATAAGTTTCAATCCGGATTTCACAACCTTCACAGCTGTTGCGGAACTGCTTTTCAGCGTATTGTGGAGGACATCGGATTAGGAGTGTAAAATTGAAAACGTGGCTCTTCGATTAAATTTTTTTAGATGTTTCTCAACATCGCCTCATCAACAAAAATTTCTGTCATTTGCTCGTTCCTTATTTAGTCATATCACCTCCAAAAACTTGAATTTGAAAGAATTTTGTTTCTGCCATTTCTCATCTTCGAATATTCATCTGTTCGTCTTCCACAAAACATTTTGGTGGAATAAGTGATTTTCTATGTCGTAGCCAAGGTCAGCTATCGTCTGGAAGGAGACATAGACATATAAGATGATATAATCGATAACTTAAAAAAAAAATACATGTGCTAAAAATGCTGAAACCATTGTAACAGCGTATTTTAATCGCATTCACCAACAGTGAAAGGGGAATTACGTGAAATCGTGGAGAGAACGATAAATTCAACTACAAAACTTGAGGTTATATTTTACAAGATTATACGTGCACACAATTCGTGAGCGACGGGATTTTTGTGATTAGGAGAGACGCTTCACGTTTTCTGCTGAGCATCATAGAGGCAGGAAGGGATACCCCAGGATAGATAGTACATTTCGACTCTTTGTCCTAAAATCTGAGACTGAACCAATAGGAGTTAATTGATAGTTCTGGTACCCAACACTCTCATTGCCATGCACTACACAACATTTCCATAAACATTTTATGTTCATACGTATGTCGTTCCCAGTGACCTGCGGACTACTATAATTTCTGTTCACTAATAAACGTTTACTGTTGGTTGTACATCAATTTTAGTAGTTGTATATCAACAATTGTTGACCCACAAAACTGAATTTGACTCTCTTGTTGTTTTAGAAAATTGATCATCTTCAAACTTTTGTTTATCATTTCTGGATAACTATTATTTCAGCTTTTTTTTCGTCGGCCATGCTGCGTGAAGAAAACTTTTTCACATTAACTTTTGCGCTTGAAAATGCAGACTGTTATAGTTACAGTAGTTAGGCTGGGCCCCTCCGTTATTGGTTTATTATGCTGTAAATAATACACCTATGTATTTGTCAGCAAAAAATTTGTATAACACTCCTCAACATTTTTTCTTTTCCGTTTCGAGGTGCGTAGATTTCGATTATTACGCATGAAAGAAACAATAAATGAACGGCCAACATTTCTGTAGTTAAGTCAGTAGAATAATAAACCCATGTGACAAGGACTTTGCAGCGTTTTTATTAAATACTTCCAGTCATACATCATTGTCGTGAGTCCCTCCC